>JBAIZL010000003.1:61000382-61387882 GCA_036971475.1 Prosapia bicincta | reverse complement strand
TATTGGATCTATACTGTATTTGGAAGTTCTATGTTCGTTCAAATTTTTAAAAAATAATTTGTAATAACCAAACGGTACTCCTATTGATAGCAGAGTGAACGGGATTCGTATATCACAAGTTCGTAACATTTCCGCCAGAGGCAGCATAGTCGCCTCCTGTATATAAATTTACTGTATATTTCAACTATTCCCTAACATTATGGCAGCCACAAACTTGGCAACATTGCTGGCATCCACATAGATATCAATCGTACTACATATTGTATATATTTGAATTGGACAAAGAATCGCTGGAAAGTGAACACTCGGGGGTTTTTTAGGATGCTGAATTCAATGCCGTCATCGAAAGTCACCGGGGATGTACTGCTGGGGCTAAACCCATGTACAAAGGGGTTGAATTATGGTAAAATGGTCAGACGCTTAAGAATCGCGGGATAGTGACCGTTCGGGGGTTTTTGAGGATGCTAAATTCAATAGCGTCATCTAGAGTCACCGGGGGTGGACCGGATGTGACTCTGCGTAGGTACCAAAGGGATGATTTGGGGTAAAAGAGTCAAAAGTCAAACATATAACTAGAAAATAGCCACTCGGGGTTTTTTGGTAAGTCGGAATTCAATGCCGTCACCGAAACTCATCGGGGATGCACGGACGTGGTTTCTCGCGAGTACAAAAGGGGTGAATTGGGGTGAAAAAGTCAAAAGTTGTAAAATCGCTGGAACATAACCACTCGGGGGTTTTTGAGGATGCTGAATTCAATGCCGCCATCGAAAGTCACCGGGGATGAACGGATGATACTCTACGTGAGTGCCAAAGAGATGATTTGGGGTAGAAATGTCAAAGGTCAAAAAATTACTAGAAAATAACAACTCGGGGAATTCTGATAAGGCGGAATTCAATGCCGTCACCGAAAGTCACCGGAAATGCATTTTGTGGTTCCACGAGAGTACCAAAGGGGGTGAATTGGGGTGAGAATGTCCGGGGTGAAAAAATCGCTGAAAAATATCCGCTCGGGGGTTTTTGATGATGCTGATTACAATGCCGTCATCGGAAGTCTCCGGGGATGTACTTGTGAGTGTAAACTCACGTACCAAAGGGGTTGAATTAGGGTAAAAATGTCAGATGCCTAAGAATCGTGGGATAATGAGCGTTCAGGGGGTTTTGAGAATGATAAATTCAATAACGTCATGTAGAGTCACCAAGGATGGACGGGATGTGACTATACATAAGTACCAAAGGGATGATTAGGGTTAAAAAATTCAAAAGTCAAAGAATAACTAGGAAATAACCACTCGGTGGTTTTTGGTAAGGCGTAATGTAATGCAGTCACCGAAAGTCGACGGGGATGCACTGGTATGGTTCCACGCGAGAAATAAAGGGGTGAATTAAGGGGAAAATTTCAGAAGTCAAAAAATCGCTGGAAAATAACTACTCAGAGGTTTTTGAAGATGCTAAATTCAATGCCGTGTTCGAAACTTTCCGGGGATGTACTGGTGAGGTAAACCCATGCACCAAAGGGGTTGAGTTAGAGTCAAAAAGTCAGATGACTAAGAATCGCGGGAAAATGACCGTTCGGTGGTTTATGAGGATGCTAAATTCAATGACGTCCTCTAGAGTCACCGGGAATGGACGGTTGTGACTCTACGTTAGTACCAAAGGGATGATTTGGGGTAGAAATGTCAAAAGTTAAAAAATTACTAGAAAATAAAAACCCGGGGATTTTAGATTATACGGAATTCAATACCTTCACCGAAAGTCACCGGGGATCGACTGGTATGGTGCCACGCGAGTAGCAAAGGGGTGAATTGGGGTGAAAATGTCAGAAGGAAAAAAAATCGCTTGAACGTAACCGCTCGGGGATTTCTGAGCGTGCTGAATTCAATGGCGTTATCGAAAATCACCGGGGATGGACGTATGTGAGTCTACGTTAGTGCCCAAGGGATTATTTGGGGTAAAAATCTCAAAAGTCAAAAAATTACTTGAATTTTACCACTCGGAGGTTTTTGAGGATGCTGAATTCAATACCGTCATCGAGAGACACCAGGGAAAGACGAGTTTGGGCTTTACGGGAGTAGGAAAGGGAGAATTGGGGTAAAAAGGTTAGAGGCCAAGAGATCGTTATAAAATGATCATTTGGGGTTTTTAATAATGCTGAGTCTAATTCTAGCACCGAAGTTGGCCATGCACAATCCGGGATGGGACTGCGGGTGTCGCTGTGGGTGAATTGAGATAAAACTTGCCAGAATCTAAAATATTGCCCAAAAATGAGCGTTCGATGATTTTCGAAGGTCCTAGTCCCTTGTCATCAAAATTCGTCGGGGATGTACGGGGTTACCAAGGGGTGATTTGGGGTAATATATCCCATTGACAATAAATCGCCCGTAATTTGCATGTTTCCAACTATGCAACATAACCAACAGAAAGAGACCTTATCTTGGACAGAAGTTATGCTACATCTATTTACAGAAATGTTTGTGATATGAAAATATAAACAGGCGGCACTCCGATAGCAGTTCTAGCACGTTTGTTTACGTCATGTCTGTCAAACTAATCTTTATAACTTGGAGCAGTGTTTCAATGCAGCCTGTCCATGTGCTTTAAGAATTTTAAAGACTGTATGCTTGAAAGATTCAACTTGAAAAGATAACCGTTTGTCCCAAATTGATAATTTTAAAAAAATTAAATTTTTTATTTAATTTAAAAAAATGTATTTTTTCTACCCAAGTGCCATATATCTTCTTTCCATTTTTACTTAGACTATCTAAACATTTATGTTTGTTTTCTCATTCTTCTTCGGGTAATTAATTTTCTTCTCTTTTCGTGTTATTTTCTTTTGTTCTTTTAGAAAGGATGGTATCATTGTGGGGGCGGCAGAATGACTTTTCAGCCATCCGTTAATGAAAAAATTCTTCTATAACCGTAAAGTAAAAATAAACTATAAATAAGTAGACCTTGTATTTTTTCAACCTTTATACAACTTAGAATAAACGACAAATAGAATTTGTTTACCCACATCATTTCATCGACTTATCTTTATGAGCTTATATATCTAGAAAACCTATTATGCCAATATCTACAAATTCCAAGCTTAACATTTAACTACCGTCATCGTTCCTGACCATCAGCGACGGGTTATCCAAAGAAGACAATGACTCAGGTGCTGTATCTAATAACGAACTTTTAGAAGGCATCGAAGAGAGTAGAGGAATTGTACAACAGAGTGAAGAAGTAATTGAGCAAAAATTATGATACCGAATCTCAACGAAGTGCATCAGACGATGAAGATGATTTCGAAAAACTGCAACCTCCAGAAATTCACAAATTTCTCTATTTGTATAGATAAATTGTTATAAACAATGTAGAATTTGTCCAGCAACAAAAAATAAAAAGACTAGTTACACTTTGTAAGCTGTCTTTGTACAGCCAATATGTCTACAATGTTCTGGGCCGCTGTGTAAATACTGCTGTCAAAATTGAGTTATTATTTGTAATGCCAGTTTCCATAAATAAAGCTTATATTGTGTCAAATGTTATCTTGTATATAAAGTTAAGTGTGTACAATCAGTGAACAAGAAATAATTAGTGTATGTTAATTATCGTGCGATTATAAGTCTTTTTAGCTAAACTGCGCTAAAATCTGTAGGTTTTATTTACTACAGTTTTCAATTAGTAAATAAAATATAACTGATCTCAAAACTACGTTTACCCTACTAGTCACATTGCAATCAGAATATTCAAAAACAATTTTTATAAAGTAAATGCGAGACTAATTGTTAAACCACACAATAAATCACACTTAGACATTTCGTGCCTGTGAGCTACAACGGCAGTAGTAATGTGACAGAAATTGCAGGTCACATGTATTGTATACATGAACCTAAATAACATCTGTGCGAGTGTTGTCAGTTTATATTACGATATCAGGCTGTCTGGTGTAAACATAACATAGGTCCAAGCCAAACAAAGATAAAGGTTCCCAGTCGACAAGTACTCTCGTGGACGAAGGCCCGAAAAACTGACTTTTTGCATTCTATCTTTTCCATCCCATTCTCTCATTTACATACGGCGTAAACGTAAATAATTTATGGTATCTTACCAACGTCAAAATGGTCGTATAAAGGCGGAAATATTTGTTTCAATCCTCGACTTTAACCGCTGGTAGTCTATATTTTATATTAATAATATGTTAATTGAATACATTGGTAATAAATGTTAGTGAATATATATGGCGTAGGCCATATTAAGTGTTACATCTGTTAATACATGTGTTGCAGACTAGTGCTAACATGTTTGCAATGTTACCAAATGGTAACAATATACAGCAAATAATAGTCACTTTTAGATTCTTAAAATCGGATAGTGATTCTATGACAATTAATTTGAAAAGCAAGTTACGTTAAAAAATAAATACTTTATCTATCCTATAGTATCTAAGAGCACCAAGGGAAAAGTACGAGATGCATTGACCGGAACATTATGATAGGTTTGGTCTGCCATCAAGTAAACAAACGCGTCAGAATGGCTTTCGGAGCGTCGACTGTTTATGTTTCCATATCAGAATTGTGTCTGTAAATACATAGCATAGCTCCCTCCAAGATAAGTTCGAGAAGCCACAGCTGTATGTCCTTTCCAGCGAACCAACAGTGTATGTTTGAAGGAATTGACAGATGTAATATAATTGGAGTGGTACAGTCTCAAAAGCTACCGAGTGTCAATTTTTATGAGATTTTTTTGATATTAGGATTTTATATTTATTTTCTAATAAGTAAAAGAAATAATTCCGTTCTTGACGATAACCCTTGCGTGTTTGCAAACACAAATACCAGTAACCCCATAATTATTTATAAAGTTTTACGAAAGCATGCTAAAATAGCATATTTACAAATTCCTGAAGTACTTACATCGAAGACTCTAATGAAACTCTTGCCAACAATATCTCAAATCTTCCAAATGTATGACCAAGGTATTAAAGAACTAGCGTTATTTATAGGTCATACAACATCATTTGCATCAATAATAACAGTATATATATTTTTTTCATTCAAAATACTCAAAAATAGTTAGAAAGATATAAATAATGTAGCAAAGAAAGAACACGTGGATATATACACACATTCTATGACAATAAGGGCAAAACATTTTAAGTACTTATTTAAGGATACATGTGTCATAGGTGTTAATATGCCAATTAAACTAGAGAGCACTGCAGGCGGTTTAAGCAATGGTAAATATTTAAAATTCTTTATATCTACATCTCTGAAGATTATATGTAAGGATACAGTTCTTTCCAATGTATATTGCAGTGTAGCTAGGAATCGAAACGTTTTCGGTAAGAAATGTAATAAATCTATTATGTTTATCCTCGATATTCTAGTCCCAAGAGTGACTTTAATGTCTATGGGACTTTCACCCACTTTAAGGTTGCATGAAAAACTGTTTCAAGTACGGTGATCATTGGTAAGGAAACAAATACAGTAGTGCATGGATAATTCGAGGTAGATGGGACCGAGACACCGTCGGATTACCGAAAACTTGGATTACACGGATATAGCTTCCTGTACACTAGAAAAAAAACAGGAGTTCTAATGAACCCTAATACTATAATTAAGAATGCACAAAATACGTATGTAGAACTTTATTGATTACAGTACATACATAAATTAATGTTTCTTGGGTCTTCAAGACTACTGTACTGATTCTTGCTTGCGAGGATACTATATGATATGAATACCATACTAAGTATCGGCAGTTATAGCTAAAAAAAAGCCGATGCCCGTTGTAACCTTTATGAGGACGCCCAATAATTTGATCGTAGATAGTCTTTTTGTTCGCCTACCATAAAAATAAAACAAGATTATCAGTAAAATATCAGTAAATCTGAAGTATAGTGAAAAATTACCGTGATCATCGGTAGTAAATATTTATGATTATCAACTTCTAAAGATTGACTACAAAACGTTTTATAAGCACTTGGATAGGGTTCTTAACTGAAGTAATTTTCTATCAACGAAGAATAGAGAATATTCAAATTGAAATATTAAGTTTGTAATTAGGAGTTATTTATTAACTGGTATTGCTACTGGTAGGATTCGTAAAATAAATAAACAAAAGAGACAGTTTTGAGAAGTGATTGAGTATTAGCAGACTTTGTCTTGAGATCAGACACAGCCGAACGAATTAAAATCATTCTGATACTAACTATAAAATTGTCGACCGAAGAACGGAGAGATTCTTTAAAGTGAAAAAAAATCTACAAAACAGTCATTATCTTTTACGTCTTGTTTTTATAACGGGAAATACCATCATAGTGACTAATTTCATTCTGTCACTCTGCACAACGCGATTTCACAGCTAGTTTTTGAAGACTGGTTCCTCAGCTATATTTGCCAAAATATTTTTTCACCATAATAATAATAATAATAATAAATCAAATTGTAGATAACAGGAGGGTTGCGCTTAAAGATAGAATTAAAGAAGAAGATTAAAATATACTTAAATCTTATCAGATATATTTTCAGGTGAATTCAACGGGTCTTGATGAAAGTAACCTCATAATCAAGGTGAAATGTCATCCTTTCTGAAAATATCTAAGGGAGGAATTAAATAAATTTTTTAACCTGCCAACAACGACTACCAGGAAAATTTAATGAATGTAGTTAAAGAAGAACGTTTAGAAAAAAATAGGTCTTTACTCAAACACAATTGTACCTATAACAACTTATGACAAATCAAATATGGTTGGTAAATAAAACAGATGTATTACATTGCTTACCGAAAGCGTTTTTCACCATGATGCCTAACGGCAATGCAATATACATTGGGAAGAACTATATCCTTACATAATATTATATTCTTTAGAGATGTAGAAGTAAAGAAGATAAATATTTACCATTGCTTAAACCGCCTGAACTGCTTTCTAGTTTTATTGACAGAAAACCACCTATGATACATGAATCCTTACATAAATAATTAAAATGTTTTGCCCTTGTCTTGATAAAATGTGTATATTGGCACTAAAATATCATATATTCGTGAAAATCTTACTCCTTGTTAGAATACTATATGCACCCTTTTAATGCATATGCTCACAGAAAAATAAAACAGTTTTTTGGTTACATTTGGCTGTCGTAAGTACAGAAATACTATTATTTCAACATTTAATTTTTTTACCCGAAAATGGTAATTTGTACTCAATTGAACCTATAAAGTATAGATGTGTTCAATGGGCCTACGTGAACAAGAAATTAACATTACATGAGATTCGACCAAATGAAAGCCTTCTCATATTTACAATGTACAATATAGGTAAATTTTTCTGGTTACCTACCTGAGGTAAGGGTGATACAATATATCAAAGAAGTTTATTGAAATAAAGTAAGAAATATATAGCCATTACGTCTAAGCTAAATTAGAACACATGTAAATTAGCCTTTACATTCATTCGTCGCAGAAATGAACACCACACAGACACAGTGTTTGTTAATCCCCGTGGCATGGGCTTGATAGGCACTTATAGGTGGTGTTAGTTGCCAGGTGTGTCTGCAGTTTCAGCCACAATTTCTGGATTAATGAAGTCGTATTCAATGTTTTTACCGCCACCGAAGTTGATTTTTAAAACTATTTCTTCATTAATTAATTAGTTTTTAGGTTTAAATTTTTTTGGTTACATTATTTTTTTTTTATTTCAATATAGGGAAAGAAAAATTAATACTTGTTTAAATACAAGACTTTCCTTTTAATATATTTTCTCGTTTTATATTTATTAGTCATTTATTTAACTAGTGTTATAAGTAATATAATATTTGCAATTATTATTCAATTCCTAATTTCATATTATATATACACAATTTTGTATATTACGTGTCCTTTCTTTGCTACATTATTTATATTTTTGAAACAATTTTTGCTTTTTTTGGATGAAAAAAATATATATTATGTTATTATTCCACGATTAGGTTAGGTCTTCCACTTCACAACAGAAACTAGTAAGACGAAGCAGGCTAAATATTCTGGTTGTTCACCAGCAAGACTCCAGAACAAAAGTGAAATGCTTACAGATTACGACAGCTGATGATAGGAATGAATAATCTAATATTTATGATTGCGCCCAGCTTCCACTTATCTTCCCCTCCAAACATATGACTAATCACACTTTCCCGCTATTTATTAACAGTGTCTGGAATCGCACTCTCGAAAACTCACACGTGCGTTATCCTTGACTTTCGATGACGAAATTGGAGTCACCCCTTACAAACCCATTTTTCTAGTATCTTACATTTTCAAAAAAATTAACCACCTTTCTACTCCCGTAGAACCACACCCTCATATTCCCATTAGCTTTTAATGACGGGCTTAGTACCATTAAAACCCCCCCCTAGAGATCATTTTGTAGTCTTTTTTAGGCTTTTACCATTCTAAACCCACTTCATCACTTGCTACTCCCATAGAGCAACACCCGTGCATCCCCACTTTTGCTCGATTACGGTACCGAACTCAGCACAAATACCCCCCCCCCCCCCGAGTGATCATTTTCTATTGTTTTCTTGCCTTCTGATAATTTTACCACAATTCTAAAATTTCCTACTTCCGTAGATCATTACCCGATCATCTCCACTGACGTCCGATAACAGTACAAGACTCAGCATCATTAAATCCTCCGAGTGATATTTTCTATTGTTGTTTTGGCTTCTGACAATTTTACCAAATTAACCCCTTTTCTACTCCTGTAGAGTTACATCCGTGGATCCTCTTTTAATATTAATGACGAAATGGACTCCAAAAATACTCCAATTGATAATTTTCTACCTTTATTTTGCCTTCTGAAATTTTTACCCTAAATAACCAGTTGCTACTAGCATAGAGCATCTCCCGTGCATCCTCATTGAAGTTCGATAACTGTAAAAGACTCAACAACATTAAAAACACCCGAGTTATCATTTTTTCTTGTTATTTTGCCTTCTGCCAATGTTACCCCAAATAATACTTTTTCTAGTCCAGTAGAGGCACACCTTTGCATCCCCATTTAATATTGTAGGCGGTATTGGACTCAGCACCCTCCAAAACACTACGATTGATCATTTTCAATTGTTTTTTTGCCTTCTGACAATTGTACCCCAATTCACCCCTTTTCTACTCTCGTAGAGACTCATCCGTGCATTCCCGAATAATATGGAAGACGGTATTGGACTCAGCTACCTCCAAAACATTACAATTGATCATATTCTAGCTTAGTTTTGCCTTCTCACATTTATACTCCAAATCATCATATGCTACTCCCATAGAGGATCACCCGTGTATACCCATGACGTTCGATAGTGGTAAAAGACTCAGCACCATTAAAACGCCCCGAGAGATCATTTTCCATTGTTTTTTTGCCTTCTGACAATTTTACCCCAATTGAGCCTTTTTCTACTCACGTAGCGCTACGTTCATCCCCTTATAATATTGTAGGCGGTATTGGACTCAGCACCCTCCAAAACACTACGATTGATCATTTTCAATTGTTTTTTTGCCTTCTGACCATTGTACCCCAATTCACCCCTATTCTACTCTCGTAGAGCCTCATCCGTGCATTCCCGAATAATATGGAAGACGGTATTGGACTCAGCTACCTCCAAAACACTACAATTGATCATATTCTAGCTTAGTTTTGCCTTCTCACATTTATACTCCAAATCATCATTTGCTACTCCCATAGAGGATCACCCGTGTATACCTATGACGTTCGATAATGGTAAAAGACTCAGCACCATTAAAACCCTCCGACTGATCATTTTCTAGTTTTTTTTTTGCCTTCTTTCATTTATACCCCAAGTCACTCCTTTACAACTCCCATAGAGCCTAACCCGTTCATTTCCATTTAATTTTGTTCACAGTAGTGGACTCATCATTCTTAAAAACGCCCCAATTGATTATTTCCTAGCTTTTTTTTTAGTTCTGATATTCTACCGTAATTGATCCTATTGCTACTCCTGTAGAGGCACACACTTGTATCCCCCAGCTTTCGATAGTTGTACACGTTTATGAAAACTAACAAACAGGACTTATCTGAGTTGAGTAAATAATTGGGCAGCTAAAATAAAGAAGGGACGTACTAATGTTTATGTTTTCTCCGTGATTACACACACGTGTCTTAGAGTCTAAACTTTTTACTAGTCAGATAGTCGCACCATAGTGGCAACACTGTTGGTTCTCGTATCGTTAGTAGCGTGGGAATAATATACACACCGGCTGCCATATTGTTATTAGACTGATCGAAAATATACACTGGCTGCCATATTGATGCCTAAATGAAGTGCTGCCGTATTGATAATAGTTCAGTCAATTTTGTATTTTTAAGATTTTATGAAATTAAAGTACATGGAGTAGTATCATGTTTATTATAAATAAATTATACACGACGAAAAACATATATACTTCACTCTTTCAAGTGGCTGTCATATGGTTGCAAAATGAAATGCTGCCATATTGATAGCGGGATGTATATATATATATATATATATATATATATATATATATATATATATATATATATATATATAGGTTTTTGTTAATTTATTTTATAAGTACCTTATTATCTATATTACAAATATTTATTCCTAATGTAATCCTTTTAATATAATTACACCTTTATTATAATTGTAATAAATTTGGCAACGATGTTTGTTGCATCTAGTTTGCAAATGTATGGATGATTTTAAAACTCCAGTATTCCTGAGGATAATGGTACAGTTTGCCAACGAAAAGCTTTAAATTTTTAAAATAAAAATTATTCTTGTATTTGTAAATTGTTATATATATATATATATATATATATATATATATATATATGAAGTTAATATATTACTATTTTTGAGTAATTTTATCCACCATTAACTGCAATAATTTTACCTTGAGTGATGAGGCACCTTTCGGTCTTTGACCATTGTCGAATCACTGATTTTTCTCTGCTGTGGATGCTACGTCTGTGAAGCCGGTATTTGTTGAAGTTACGCGCACTATTTCTTGATCTGTGTGTATGATATTTCTGTATAGTATGTCTTCTGTATATGTTGTTTGTAAATTCATTAAGTTGTTGTGTAAGTTTTTATAAATGTGGTATTTTTCTAGTGAGTTTAGTTCTATTTGGTTGTTATTTATTTCCAGTATGGTTAGGTTATTTTCGTAATTTGTAATTTCGTGTTTATGGGATAATAGGTGTGCTGCAACATTTGATACTTTAGAATTTTTGTTTTTGAATGCTCTATAATGTTCTTCAAATCTTATTTTAAATGTTCTGGATGTTTTTCCTATGTAAAAAGCGTTACAGTTGTTGCATGTGATTTTGTAAATACCTGATAGGTTATGTTTTTCTGAATTTGTTATGTGGTTTGTGTTATTAAGATATTTTATTATTTTGTTGTTTGGTTTGTAAGTTGGAGTGTAGTATTCTTTGTTGTATATATTTGTTATTTTTTCTATTTTGTTATTGGTATATTTATATTTTAGGTAGATTTTTTTATTTTTATTATTTTCGTGTTCCGGTTGTAGTGTTGTGTTGAGGTTAGGTTTTTTTGTGAATTTATTGTATATATTTTTTATAATGTGTTTGTTGTATCCATTTTCTATTGCTATTTTTGTAATGTTATCTAATTCTTCATTTAATTTTTGTTTTTTATCCTGTGTGTATTTTATTGCTTTATTTATCATGTTACTGTAAGTGTTAATTTTGTGTGTCCAGGGGTGGTTAGATTTGTAGTGTATTGTGGTGTTGTTGGAAGTAGGTTTCCTGTATACTGTAGTTTCTATTTTATTATCATTTATATTTAAAGTAATGTCGAGGAAGTTGATTGTTCTATTTGTTTCTGTTTCGCGGTGAATTGTATGTTTTCGTTGTATGTATTTAGTTTGTTTAATATTATGACGTGTTCATTGTGAATGGTAGGTTGGTATATTAAAAGTATATCGTCTACATATCTTGTCCATAGTGAGATATTGTGTGTGTTTATTATAGGTTTAATTATTATTTGTTCAAAGTGTTGTAAATATATTTCTGACATGACAGATGATATGGGTGAACCCATGGGGAGTCCTGTTGTTTGTTTATATAGAAACAGAAACAAATAGAACAATCAACTTCCTCGACATTACTTTAAATATAAATGATAATAAAATAGAAACTACAGTATACAGGAAACCTACTTCCAACAACACCACAATACACTACAAATCTAACCACCCCTGGACACACAAAATTAACACTTACAGTAACATGATAAATAAAGCAATAAAATACACACAGGATAACAAACAAAAATTAAATGAAGAATTAGATAACATTACAAAAATAGCAATAGAAAATGGATACAACAAACACATTATAAAAAATATATACAATAAATTCACAAAAAAACCTAACCTCAACACAACACTACAACCGGAACACGAAAATAATAAAAATAAAAAAATCTACCTAAAATATAAATATACCAATAACAAAATAGAAAAAATAACAAATATATACAACAAAGAATACTACATTCCAACTTACAAACCAAACAACAAAATAATAAAATATCTTAATAACACAAACCACATAACAAATTCAGAAAAACATAACCTATCAGGTATTTACAAAATCACATGCAACAACTGTAACGCTTTTTACATAGGAAAAACATCCAGAACATTTAAAATAAGATTTGAAGAACATTATAGAGCATTCAAAAACAAAAATTCTAAAGTATCAAATGTTGCAGCACACCTATTATCCCATAAACACGAAATTACAAATTACGAAAATAACCTAACCATACTGGAAATAAATAACAACCCAATAGAACTAAACTCACTAGAAAAATACCACATTTATAAAAACTTACACAACAACTTAATGAATTTACAAACAACATATACAGAAGACATACTATACAGAAATATCATACACACAGATCAAGAAATAGTGCGCGTAACTTCAACAAACACCGGCTTCACACACGTAGCATCCACAGCAGAGAAAAATCAGTGATTCGACAATGGTCAAAGACCGAAAGGTGCCTCATCACTCAAGGTAAAATTATTGCACTTAATGGTGGATAAAATTACTCAAAAATAGTAATATATTAACTTCATAAAGTCAGTGCAACGGAAAAACAATGGATAATGTTAAATATCAAGAATATATATATATATATATATATATATATATATATATATATATAACACATACATATATATATTAAACTGGAATAAGTGTACATACATATAGTGTACATACAACACCTAATTCACACGGACGAATTAATATTTATATTAAATTGAAAAAAGTGCACATACATATAGTGTACATACAGCACCCTATACACACAGACGAATTATATATATATATATATATATATATATATATATATATATATATATATGTATATATATATATATATATATATATATATATATATATATATATATATATTATTTTGAAATAAGTGCACATACATATAGTGTAAGTACAACACCCCATACACACGGACGAATTAATATATATATATATATATATATATATATATATATTTATTTATTTATTTATATATATATATATATATATATATTAAATTGAAATAAGTGCACATACATATAGTGTACATACAACACCACATACACAAAGAAGAAATAATATATATATATTTTATTTATATATATTATACTATATATATATATAAATATAAAATACGTTTTCTTGTTTAATATTTTAACAACATAAGTTATTTAAATACAAGAATATTTATTAATTTATATTCAAAGCTTTTCGTTGGTAACCAGTACCATCATCATCAGGAATGAAAATTACAATAATTTGTATATAATGTTATATATATATATATATATATATATATATATATATAATTGAATTACGTTCACATACATATAGTGTACATACAACACCCCATACAAACAGACGATTAAATATATATATATATACATCCCGCTATCAACATGGCAACATTTCATTTTTCAACCATATGGCAGCCACTTGAAAGAGTGGAGTATATGTGTTTTTCGTGGTGTATAATTTATTTCTGATTAACATGATACTACTCCATGTACCATAAACATTAGTATGTCCCTTCTTCATTTCAGCTGGCCAATTATTTACTCAACTCACATAAGTCCTGGTTGTTAGTTTACATAAACGTGTACAACTATCGAAAGCTGACGGGGATACAAGTGTGTGCCTCTACAGGAGTAGCTAAAGGGTACAATAAATCGGGTAAAATATCAGAACCCCCAAAAAAACTAGGAAATAATAAATTGGGGTGTTTTTAAGAATGCTGAGTCCACTACTGTGAAGAAAATTAAACGGGGATGAACGGGAGGGGCTCTATCCCCGGATGGGGATCAATAGGTGATCCTCATCCACCTATTGAAGCACATCCACCTCATCCAGCAAATGATGAATTAGAGTATAAATGTGAGAAGGCAAAACAAAGGTAGAATATGATCAATCGTAGTGTTTTGGAGATAGCTGAGTCCAGTACCGTCTTCCATATTAATCGGGAATGCACGGATGTGGCTCTACGGGAGTCGAAAAGGGGTGAATTGGGGTACAATTGTCAGAAGGCAAAAAACCAATTGAAAATGATCATTCGGGTGGGTTTTAATGGTGCTGAGTCTTTCACCGTTATCGAACGACAATGGGAATACACGGGTAACCCTCTATGGGAGTAGCAAATAATGAATTGGGGTATAATTGTGAGAAAGCAAAAAAAACTAGAAAATGATCAAACGTAGTGTTTTGGAGGGTGCCGAGTCCAATACCGCCTACAATATTAAATGGGGATGCTTGGTTGTTGCTCTACGAGAGTAGGAAATTGGTAAATTGGGGTAAAATTTTCAGAAGGCAAAAAAAATATATAAAATGATCACTCGGGAGGTTTTGGAGTGTGCTGTGTCTTGTACAGTTATCGAACGTCAATGGGGATATACGGGTGATCCTCTATGGGAGTAGCAAATGATGAATTGGAGTATAAATGTGAGAAGGCAAAACAAAGCTAGAATATGATCAATCGTAATGTTTTGGAGGTAGCTGATTCCAATACTGTCTTCCATATTAATTGGGAATGAACGGATGTGGCTCTACGGGAGTAGAAAAGGGGTGATTTGGGGTACAATTGTCAGAAGGCAAAAAACAATTGAAAATGATCATTCGGGTGGGTTTTATTGGTACTGAGTCTTTCACCGTTATCGAACGGTGAATTAGGGTAAAAATTTTAGAAGGTAAAATAAAGGTAGAATATTATGAGTTGTAAAGTGAAAGATTCAACCAAATAAGATTTTATTTTAGTATTTTTATCTTTTGGGTGGAATGAACTAGCTGAGGTAAACAGATACTATCATAAAGTGACTATCATGGTCCCTGTCACAAGATTAAAACTGATAATACTGAATGATGTGGTTATCCTTTCAGAGATCGAAAATAAACATTATACAAACACGTTCATGACGGGTTCGATCCCAGGCGCTAATTGGTCACATATTACAATGTGAAATTTATACCGCCATTTCTCCATCTACTTTCAACATACAACCACACGGGACGTCTCTTTACAATCAGTTTCGTTTCGGCTACAATAGTACATAGTTGTCTTAGAAATTGTCACATTGATTGTTACAATTCTATTATTTGTTGTTATTTTTAATATGAACTAACGAAATGAAACATAACAAATTTATTGTTTTTAATAACAACAAATGTCCACTAATAAACTTAAACCCTCAATTTAAGTCATTTCTTTATTTAGGTTAATACACACGGCACTGTCTTATAAAAGGTATTACTCTCTTTGACTTATGTTTGGAAAAAAAGGGAGCACTTGCTAAATCTATGCCTTACGGGTCGCGTTCCTCGTGTCGGTTTCTTCCAGGTCATTGGAAAAAATTAAAATTAATAAATCCACCGCCGCTAGGTTGCTATTTTAAAATTTCCCCGCCCCATTGAAGGTGTTCAGTGCTCTGTCGAATTTTAGGAATACTTCTCCAGTTCTGTCAGTAAACATAGTGTCATAGTAACAAAAATACGGGAGTGCATGTAGACGATTGTATTGTGAATCAGCAGGTTAGGTGTAGACCAGTATCCATCGATCCTCTGGATTGATTACATGTTTTCAAAGCCCTCAATAGATCTGCAACTAAATGAACGGTTTCATTTTTAACAATATTCAATCTAGATTTCCAAGCGTGTACTGCACGGGATAAAGGCCAAGTACGAATTCAACTTTTTTCTTCTGAATTTCTCATTTAATTATCAGTCTTAGAGTTAGTACACTAACGTCTCCTATATCCTTACTTTACGAAAATACATTTATTCTCATTAAATTTATTTTATCTCATTGAGCTTTCTGCCACAATTTTTAAAATCTATTTCTTTCGTGTTACAATCTTTTAAGAGGTTTTCTAGTTTAAGAACGATTTTGCAGAATTTTTAGACTAATACATCAAATTTTCTTCTTCAGTGTATTAAAAAAATGAAAATTTCAATTTTAAGTTTTTACTGCTTGTAAAAAAATATTAAAGGATAAGTAAAGGGTTGGCATAAAGTTTATTTAAAGTTTTTAAGTTGTAAGTTTTTAAAAGTAGGCCTATTATAGAAAAACAACAAATATTGTATCACCTTTACCTCAGGTAGGTAACCAGAAAAATCTACCTATATTGTACATTGTAAATAAAAGAAGGCTTTTATTTGGTCGAATCCCATCTAATGTTAATTTCTTGTTCACGTAGGCCCATTGAACACGTCTATATTTTATAGGTTCAAACGAGCACAAATTACCATTTTCGGATAAAAAAATTAAACATTGAAAGAATAGTATTTCTGTACTTACGACAGCCAAATGTAACAAAAAAACTGTTTTATTTTTCTGTGAGCATATGCTTTAAAAGGGCGCATATAGTATTCTAACAAGGAGTAAAATTTTCACGAAGATATGACATTTTAGTGCCAATACCAATCAGTATAAACATTACACCAAGATAAGGGCAAAACATTTTAGGTATTTATTCAAGGATTCATGTATCATAGGTGATTTTGTGAATAAATAAAAATAGAGAGCAGTTCAGGCGGTTTAGGCAATGGTAAATATACTTCTTTACTTCTAGATCTCTACAGAATATAATATTATGTAAGGATCTAGTTCTTCCCAATGTATATTGCATTGTAGCTAGGCATCAGGGTGAAAAACGATTTCGGTAAGCAATGTAATACATATATTTTATTTATCCACAATATTTGATTTGACATAAGTTATTATAGGTACAATTGTGTTTGAGTAAAGACCTATTTTTTTCTAAAAGTTCTTCTTTAAATACATTCATTAGATTTTCCGGGTAGTCGTTGTTGCCAGGTTAAAAAAATTATTTAATTCCTTCCTTAGATATGTTCCTGAAGGATGACATTTCACCTTGATTGTGATGTTACTTTCATCAAGACAGGTTGAATGCACCTGAAAATATATCTGATAATATTTAAGTATATTTTAATCTTCTTCTTTAATTCTATCTTTAACCGCATCCCTCCTGGTATCTACAATTTGATTTATTATTATTATTATTATTATGGTGAAAAAATTTAAAAATATTTTGGCAAATATAGCTGAGGAACCAGTCTTCAAAAACTAGCTGTGAAATAGCGTTGTGCAGAGTGACAGAATGAAATTAGTCACTATGATGGTATTTCTTGTTAAAAAAACAAGACGTAAAAGATAATGACTGTTTTGTAGATTTTTTTTCACTTTAAAAAATCTCTCCGTACTTCGGTCGACAATTTTATAGTTAGTATCAGAATGATTTTAGTTCGATCGGCTGTGTCTGATCTCAAGACAAAGTCTGCTAATGCTCAATCACTTCTCAAAACTGTCTCTTTTGTTTATTTATTTTACGAATCCTACCACTAGCAATACCAGTTAATAAATAACTCCTAATTATAAACTTAATATTTCAATTTGAATATTCTCTATCTTTCGTTGATAGAAAATGATCACCGTACTTGAAACAGTTTTTCATGCAACTCTAAAGTGAGTGAAAACCACATAGACATTAAAGTCACTCTTGGGACTAGAATATCGAGGATATAACATAATAGATTTATTACATTGCTTACCGAAAACGTTTTGATTCCTAGATACAATGCAATATACATTGGGAAGAACTATATCCTGACATATAATCTTCAAAGATGTAGAAATAAAGAATTTTAAATATTTACCATTGCTTAAACCGCCTGAACTGCTCTCTAGTTTAATTAGCATAATAACACCTATGATACACGTATCTTTAAAAAAGTACTTAAAATGTTTTGCCCTTATGGTCATAGAATGTGTGTATATATCCACGTGTTCTATCTTTGCTACAATATTTAAAAATTGCAAACTATTTTTGAGTATTTTGGATGAAAAAAAATATATATTGTTATTATTGATACAAATTATGTTGTATGGCCTATAAATAACGCTACTTCTTTAATACCTTGGTCATTCATTTGGAAGAGTTGAGATATTGTTACCAAGTGTTTCAATAGAGTCCTCGATGTAAGTACTTCAGGAATTTGTAAACATGCTATTTTAGCATGCTTTCGTGCCCTTAATATGGCCTACACCATAAATTCACTAAAAGTTAATACTAATGCATTCAATAAACATATTAATAAAATAAAACATAGACTACCAGCGGCTAAAGTCGAGGATAGAAACAAATGTTTCCGTCCTTATACGACCGTTTTGACGTTGGGAGAATACCACAAATTTACGTTTACGCCGTATGTAAATGAGAGAAAGGGATGGAAAAGATAGAATGCAGAAAGTCAGTTTTACGGGCCTTCGTCCACGAGAGTACTTGTGGAGTGCGAGCCTTTATCTTTGTTTGGCTTGGACCTATGTTTGTTTACACCATACAGCCTGATATCGTAATATAAACTGACAACACTCGCACAGATGTCATTTAGGTTCTTGTATACAATACAGAGATTAACGAAAGATGATTCAGTATTTATTAACTACTACTTCAACTACCGTCCTTCAATTTCTGTCACAATACTACTGCAGTTGTAGCTCACAGCCACGAAATGTCTAAGTGTGATTTATTGTGTGGTTTAACAATTTATCTTGCATTTACTTTATAAAAATTGCTTTTGAATATTCTGATTGCCTGTGACTAGTAGGGTAAACGTAGTTTTATGAGATCAGTTATATTTTATTAACTAATTGAAAACTGTAGTAAATAAAACCTACAGATTTTAGCGCAGTTTAGCTAAAAAGACTTATATTCGCACGATAATTAACATACACTAAATATTTCTTGTTCACACTTAACTTTATATACAAGATATCATTTGACACATTATAAGCTTTATTTATGGAAACTGGCATTAGAAATAATAACTCAATTTTGACAGCAGTATTTACACAGCAGCTCAGAACATTCTGACATATTGGCTGTACAAATACATCTTACAAATTGTAACTAGTCTTTAAATTTTTTGTTGCTGGACAAATTCTACATTGTTTATAACAGTTTATCTATACAAATAGAAAAATTTGTAAATTTCTGGAGGTTGCAGTTTTTTAAAATCATTTTCATCGTCTGATGCACTTCGTTGAGATTCGGTATCATGATCTTTGCTCAATTACTTCTTCACTCTGTTGCACAATTCCTCTATTCTCTTTGATGCCTTCTAAAAGTTGGTCATTAGATACAGCACCTGAATCACTGTCTTCTTCGAGTAACCCGTCGCTGATGGTAATGCATGATGACGGTAGTTAAAGGTTTAGCTTGGAATTTGTAGATATTGGCATATTAGGTTTTCTGGATATATAAACCGATAAAGATAAGTCGATGAAATGATGTGGGTAAACAAATTCTATTTGTCGTTTATTCTAAGTTGTATAAAGGTTAAAAAAATATAAGGTCTACTTATTTATATTTTTTTAAAATTATTGTATAATTTTTTTCATTAACGGATGGTTGAAAAGTCATACCGCTGCCCCCGCTAACGATACCATCCCTTTTAAAAGAACAAAAGAAAATAACACGAAAATAGAGAAAATTAATTACCCGAAGAATAATGAAAAAACAAACATAAATGTTTAGATAGTCTAAGTAGAATTGGAAAGAAAATATACAACAATTAGGTAGACAGAATACATTTAAAAAAAAAAGTAATAAAAAAAAATAATTTTTATAAAATTATCAATTTGGGACAAACGGTTATCTTCTTAAGTTGAATCTTTCAAGCATAAAGTCTTTAAAATTTTTAAAGCACATGAACAGGCTGCATTGAAACACTGCTCCAAGTTATAAAGATTAGTTTGACAGACATGACGTAAACAAACGTGCTAGAACTGCTATCGGAGTGCCGCTTGTTTGTGTTTTCATATCACAAACATTTCTCTAAATAGTTGTAGCATGACTTCTGTCCACGACAAGGTCGCTAACCCGACTCTTTCTGTAGGTTATGTTTCATAGTTGGAAACATGCCAATTTCGGGCGATTTATTGTCAATGGAATATATAACCCAAATCACCCCTTGGTAACCCCATACATCCACGACGAATTTTGATGACAATGGACTAGGACCTTCGAAAATCTTCGAATGCGCATTTTTGGGCAATATTTTAGATTCTGGCAAGTTTTACCTCAATTCACCCACAGCGATACCCGCAGTCCCTTCCCGGATTGTGCATGACCAACTTCAGTGCTAGGATTAGACTCAGCATTATTAAAAACCCCGAGTGATCATATTATAACGATCTCTTAGCCTCTGACGTTTTACCCCAATTCTCTCTTTGCTACTCCCGTAGAGCCCACACCCGTCCAGCCCTGGTGTCTTTCGATGACGGTATTGAATTCAGCATCCTCAAAAGCCCTAAAGCAGTTATTTATCTAAAACTTTCACCCCAATTTATCCCTTTGGTACTTGTGTAGAACCATCGCAGTACATGTCCGGCGACGGCATTCAATTCAGCCTCCTCAAAAACCTCCGAGTGGTAAATTTCAAGTAAATTTTGGACTTTTTTACCGCAAATCATCCCTTTGGCACTCACTTAGAGTCACATACGCCCATCCCCGGTGACCTTCGATTACGCCATTGAATTCAGCACGCCAGTCTAAATGACGTCATTGAATTTAGCATCCTCAGATACCCGCGAACTACTTTTTCCCCGCGATTCTTAGGCATCCGACATTTTGAAACTAATTCAACCCCTTTGGTGCATGGGTTTAGACTCACCAGTACATCCCCGGAGACTTTCGATGACGGCATTGAATTCAGCATCCTCGCGATACTTAGGCGGATATTTTCCAGCGATTTTTTTACTTCTGACATTTTCACCCCAATTCACCCCTTTGATACTAGCGTGGAGCCACATCAGTGCATCCCCGGCGACTTTCGGTGACGGCATTGAATTCAGCAACCTCGAAAACCCCCGAGCGGATATTTTTCAGCGATTGTGTGACCTATGACATTCTCACCCCAATTCACCCCTTTTGGACTCTTGTGGAACCACACCAATGCATTCCGCCTTACCAAAAACCCCCGAGTGGATATTTTCTAGTTATTTTTTGACTTTTGACTTTTTTACCCCAAATCATCCATTTGGTACTTACGTAAAGTCACAACCGGTCCATCCCCGCTGACTCTAGATAACGCAATTGAATTTAGCATCCTCAAAAACCCCCGAACGGTCACTATCCCGCGATTCTTAGGCATCTGACATTTTTACCCTAATTCAACCCCTTTGGTACATGAGTTTAGCCTCACAAGTACATCCCCGGCGACTTCCGATGACGGCATTGAATTCAGCATCCTCGAAAACCCCCGAGCGGATATTTTTCAGCGATTGTTTGACCTCTGACATTGTAACGGTTTATAATTAAACAAATTGAATATTATTTAGTTTTAATTCTTAAAAATTTAATTTTTACTTCTAGCTTACAGTTCAGGTGTAGCAAGACGTCTGTCTGTAACGCAATTGAAGGTATAACTCCGTTACATTAAAAAATTTTAAAATACCAAGTTAATTCATCAAAATTAGCAGAACATTATTGAATTAATTCTTAAGGCTTGTTAATCTGAAATGCAAGGAATTGTGCGCTGGTAAAATAATGACTCTTTTAAATTCAATTAAAGCAAATTACAATCTTTTATTTTAAGAAAGACAAATAAAATAAATTATAATCATGACACATATATTTTTTAACACTCAGTTACGGATTATGGAACATTTTACATTCTATTTATGAATTTTTAAGGATAGCAATCCTTCAATTAATTAATCAATCAATGGCTGAAAATGAACATGTATTCGAGTTTACTTGCCTTTTTATATAATCAAATTTAATAATTCAATGTGAACATAATGGCACCAAAAGATGCGTAATTACAGTTATGCTAATTAGTTAAAAAGTTCAATGTTCATTGTTTAGAATTCTGCTGTGTAACATTTTAAATTTTGAAATAAATTTTTAAAAGTCTTAAATCGCCCACTTAGCTGTATTAACTTGTCGTAACCTCGCTTCCTCCTCGTGGAAATCTCGGTAAAAGCCTAGCATCATCCTCGTGGAAAAGCCTCGGGAAAAGCCATCAATATGTCAGCGACCCATCTGGTATCTGGTATCGTACGCCGTGTTCTATGCCATGATTATACGAAAATAAACTTTACGTTAATTAAAATTAAAAAAAAAACAAATAAATTTTCTTGCTCTTCGGAGACGCCCGTTCCCTGTTACATCTGGGCCAAATGAGAGAGATAATTTAGTTGCGTGCGACCTTCCTACCTATCGCGCATCCGGGGGGCGCATCCCTAGCTTGATTACTTGTTTTAATTTTTTCTTGCTAGATGTCACTATCAGCCAGAGATCTCATTAAAATATTTTTCATACATAACAATTTTTTTTACATAGTCATATATTATTACAATTTTGAATCTATTCTCGTTAATTTTCTGAAATTTGCTAATTTAATATGTAACACCGTCTAAAGTGTGTTACAACATTCTCACCCCAATTCACGCCTTTGGTACTCTTGTGGAACCACACCAATGCATTCTCTGTGACATTCGGTGACGGCATTGCATTCCGCCTCATCAAAATTCCCCGAGTTGTTATTTTCTATTAATTTTTTGACTTTTACATTTCTACCCCAAATCATCCCTTTGGCACTCACGTAGAGTATCATCTGTCCATCCCCGGTGACTTTCAATTTCGGAATTGAATTCAGCATCCTCAAAAAACCCCGAGTGGTTATGTTCCAGAGATTTTTTAACTTTTGACTTTTTCACCCCAATTCACCCCTTTGATACTCGCGTGGAACCACATCAGTGCATCCCCGGCGACTTTCGGGGACGACAATAAATTCCGCCTTACCAAAAACCCCCCGAGTGGATATTTTGTAGTTTTTTTTTTTTACTTTTGACTTTTTTACCCCGAATCATCCCTTTGGTACTTACGTAAAGTCACATCCGGTCCATCACCGCTGACTCTAGATAACGCAATTGAATTTAGCATCCTCAATTAACCCCCGAACGGTCATTATCCCGCGATTCTTAGGCATCTGACATTTTTACCCTAATTCAACCCCTTTGGTACATGGGTTTAGCCTCACCAGTACATCCCCGGTGACAGTCGATGACGGCATTGAATTCAGCATACTCAAAAACCTCCGAGTGGTCACTTTCCAGCGATTTTTTGTCCAATTCAAATATATACATTACATAGTACGATTGATATCTATGTGGATGCCAGCAATGTTGCCAAGGTTGTGGTTGCCATAATGTTAGGGAATGGTTGAAATATACAGTAAATTTATATACAGAAAGCGACCATGCTGCCCCTGGCGGAAATGTTACGAACTTGTGATATACAAATTCCGTTTACTCTGCTATCAATACGAGCACCGTTTGGTTATTACAAATTATTTTCTAAAAATTTAGAACGACCATAAAACTTCCAAATACAGTATAGCTCAAATAAAACACTTCTATTACACTTATTGACATGATTTTTATTTCGATTATTGTCACAGGGTGATACATTATCATGGATTACTATGTGGCAGCCGTATACGGCTGCCAGTTTGAATGCAAAATGACCAATGTATGGTCTCCGTATTGTTAGCAGGCTGTATATATATATATATATATATATATATATATATATATATATATATATATATATAATAAACTTAATTAAATGCACATACATTTAGTGTACATACAACACCCCATTCACAGAGACTAATTATTATATATATTAAATTGAAATAAGTGCACATACATATAGTGAACCTACAACACCCCATACACACAGATGAATTATTATATATATAAATTGAAATAAGTGCACATACATATAGTGTTCATACAACACCCCATACACACAGACGAAATAATATATATATATATATATATATTAAATTGAAATAAATGCACATACATATAGTGTACATACAACACCCCATACACACAGAAGAGCTAATAAATAAATAAATATATATATATATATATATATATATATATATATATATATATATGTGTGTATATATATATATATATATATATATATATATATATATATGTATATATATATATATATATATATATATATATATATATATATATATATATATATATAATTGAAATACGTGCACATACATATAGTAAACATACAACACCCCATAACCACAGACGAATTAATAAGTATATTAAATTGAAATAGGTGCACATACATATAGTGTACGTACAACATCACATACACATAGACGAATTATTATATATATATCGATATATATAATTAATTGAAATAATTTCACATACATATAGTGTACGTACAACACCCGATACACAGAGACGAAATAATATATATATAATAAACCGAAAAAAGTGCACATACATATAGTGTTCATACAACACCTCACACACACAGACACATTTATATATATATATATATATATATATATATATATATATATATATATATACAATAACGGACATATGATTGTGGCACTATGGGTTCGAGTATTACTGTGACGTTCGTTTTAAAAGACAAAAATTATTCAAATTCATAGATATGTCTAAACTGGGAATACTCAGTGTGTTTTTAGACATTTGATGATGCTAACACTATTACCGAAATTTACATTAAGGGTGTTTAAATATTTGTAACAATGGTTATTTTTATTTATTTATTTTAATTACGGTAATATGCTCTGTATAGATTAGGTATTGAAATAATAAATATTTAAACTTTTAGAAATATAAAATATAAATGGTAAAATATAGGTAAGTCATCTCTACCACTAATGGCGGGTTGAAACGTCTGCTTTCGATTTAGGATCAAAGCCTAAATTTCGACTGAACGAAAATCTTAATGGGATTTAACTTGGTATATTTAATATCCGTTACAATATAATATTACTAAGCTAAAAAATACAATAACTAAAATTCTGGACTAGTATAGGATATAATGCTGGCTCGTAGGATTTTTATTTACAAATATCCAATTATTTTGAAATATGGCATTTATTCTGAATTACAGTGGAATATTAACCTCAGATATAGTGTTCAATTAAATAATTCAATGAGATATACTCCATTTGAAACAAACCAGGATTTATAAAAGAATATTCTAAGATAGTTAATGTATGCATGCAGTTTACTACATGGATATTAGTTTACATTAAAATCAAGATTATCGAATGAATAATTTAATTTACAATTTTATAATCTCTTTTACTGACTTCCGGTTTGTGTCATGCCTCTATAATTAACTAATGCAAAAGATTGAAATTTAATCACTTTATTAGAACGTTCATTAATTTTGCGTTTTATTATCGATGCATGGGCCTGTTAGGTTCTACCCGTTGTCAGATAAAATATTAGCAGTAGAATTAGGTTATACGACGTGTCTCTACCTTGGTGCGATTAGTGGAACTAAATATATTTTGTTGTCTAGATTTATTCCTATGTTACTAATTAAATAAACAAAGCAGTGACATTACCTTTTCCACAGATAATTAAAAAAGTCACCTAAACACATTTTTATCTGGAACAAGTAGAACCAATATGATGTATAACTAAACTGGCACATCGTGTAGTTTATAGAGTATATGGGCAAATTGTTGTATTTGTCTTACAAACTAAATATACAAGTAAAACACATAAGAACTATACATTAAAAATAACATTATAGGTATAATAATTGTATTATTAACTTAAAATGTAACTTATTACACTTTTACTTTTACTTCCGACAAGATTTTTTGTTAACTAAAGTTTGTTAAATTGTTAACTTTGGTAAAAGCAAAAGTGTAATAAGTAATTAACAACCAGATCTTCATGAACAGTAACAAGATTCCGAAAATGTAACTAAACCTCTTTATAACTCTAAAGAAAGGTAAAGAACAATACATACTAACACACTGGTATTTCAGGTATATTTAATAGTTTAATATACAAATCTTAATTCTAAATAAATTACTAGAAATAAATCTAACGTTTAGGTTGAGAAAACTCGCTATATATGCTTTATTTAATGAAAACATTTCAAACACTATGCCTCATATTCAGATTTAACAAATAACTACCAATTTAGAGTATATTTTTCAATGTTATCTTATTTTTTGTAGGATGTGTTATTATTAAATTTATTGACTGACAAATTAATTAATTGATTTTACTTTTATTACTAAAAATATAAGGAAACATCAATTAATGAATATAAATTTAGGTTTTCTTCCGATTACTCAAAAAAAAAACAATAAATACAAACACAAATAAAATAAAATCCTAAGCTTCGCAATATTTATTATATTATATTTTTGGAACACTTTAGTTCAATATACCCAAAAAGAAACGAATATAGGGATTTAAAACAAAGTTAGTTTATCTAACATAGAGTTTATTCAATACCTGATAAGAGTTAAAACTTTGTGCCTGTGTTAGTTAAATCCTTACTTTTTCGTCTCTCCTCCCCAAGGGTTTAAGAATTCCTTTACACACGTATTGGCCTTTAAACATAAACATTGTTTGTAGCCACCTAGAGCTCGTAATAAAGTATTAATAAAGTAAAATGTTTACATTCATTAAAACTTCTGTTTTATAAATATTTCCCACATTTCTTGATTACTTTATACGACTGATTGTTTTTATTTTACTGTACTGCTCCAAAAATTCATTCGCTTGATTATGATAATTAGAATTATACGTACGTATTTTTCGGGTTTCCTGTGTCCCCCTGTATTAATTACATATATTTATTTATTTGTGGGTCGTTTGAGAGGTCACTGTAATATAAATGATCATTAAATTAGAATTTAATAATGAGCTGTTGATATAACCTAATTATACTCTATATACCTCAATTTGGAAACAATACTTTGCAGGTTGGCTGAAATGTTACTCCGTTATTTCAATAACATTAATCAATTTTATTTATATCTGCGTGTCACAGAGCGTGCTGAGTTATATTTGGATTTCTTTACGGGTAGGATAGTGGTATTCTTGGACTGGCCTCCTCGCTCGTTGCAAATTGAGGTTTTGTCAATCACTTCTCTTTACTACTTTTTTTACACTTCAAGACTCTATATATCACTTTCCCCTTTAAAGAATTAAATCATTCCCTTAACCACCTTCCAATAATATTACTTTATTAAAAATGTAACTTTTCCCTAATATCTTTATCACCTTCATATTCACTCGTGGGACATATTTTTCTTATTTACTCTGCAACACTGTTTTCTTGCATTCACTTATTGCTTTCACTATAAGTACTTAAACAAGAATCTTACTTGGTATTTATGTGAGTTAACATTCAAAGATTGATAGTATCTCCATTGTCGAGCAACAACACTTTATATATATATATATATATATTTATGTGTGTGTGTGTGTATGTGTGTATGTGTATGTGTGTATGTGTGTGTGTGTGTGTGTGTGTGTGTGTGTGTGTGTGTGTGTGTGTGTGTGTGTGTGTGTGTGTGTGTGTGTGTGTGTGTGTGTGTATGTGTGTGTGTGTGTGTGTGTGTGTGTGTGTGTGTGTGTGAGTGTGTGTGTGTGTGTGTGTGTGTGTGTGTGTGTGTGTGTGTGTGTGTGTGTGTGTGTGTGTGTGTGTATCTGTGTGAAGTATATTATGACTACTTAGTTTTCCACTTTTTAATGAAGATAATAATTTTGAATAACTTAAACCAGGTAACAAAAAAAATGTTTTTGATATATATATATATATATATATATATATATATATATATATATATATATATATATATATTTATATATATATATATATATAGTATGGTAAAAGGTCAAAAATAATGTCAATAAAATTTGTAAATCTTGAAACTTCTTTGATTAAATTATTTCCGTTGTCAAATATTTAACTTATTTAAGTAGAGTACTTGAAATGTGTCTGTAAATAGATGTGTTTACATGAATATAAATTGGATTTAAACATGTAAAGTGATATAAAGGGTATTTGCTTAAGCCAGTTTCAGTTGTAGTGTGGTCTAATTACTTTATCTCTTAGAACTGAGTTTCTGTGTCGTGTATTCTGTCTTTGTGCATCACACGATTATCCCACTGCTTAGTCCTGTACTTTGTTCAAATATAAATGGTCTATGGCGGAAGCAATTATAAACCTTCATTTAATTTGATTTGGTTTATTCACAGTAAATTTTGCAGACTATATTTTATCGTTCAGTTATTCAAATTTCATGTTATAATAAGGATAGGAATGGTTTTCATTGAGTCACGTTTTAGTCACCTAGCGCGTCACGGGCTGGAGATATAATATGACCTTAGAAATTTGAGTACGTTCGCTGTCAGATGTTACTAGTGACAACGATGAAGAAGAGATGTAGATGATAGAATCTAGGATAGTGTACTTGGTCAGACTACATTTATAAATAGCTTGTAAGTTTGAGTACCTCTTGAGTCAAGGACGTTACATAGAACTTTAAAGCGTAAAAAACCAGTACTGATTATCTATAAACATTAGATTCGAGTTTTCTGCAGCCTCGCTCATGGTAGACTTGACTTATTGATCTTCCCGTATTAACAATTGGATTGAATAATCTTTCGCCAATATGTTTGACTTTCGAAAAAGATAGGTATTACGGGATATTTTCATTATATTTCGACTTCGTCAATATAAGTAGTGTTTTTTAGAAGTCTATAATCCCTTTGCCAGTAAAATGTTCCTAATTACATTTTCAAACAACTCGAACAAATCATATTCACTGACTAAGACAAATCCATCGTCAGCAGTAAAAGCGACTTACGAAGAGATCCTCACCTTTACGAGTTATTTTACGACTGTGTAAACAAGAGCTGAACGGAGTTTGGACATCCTAAACTGACGTTACAGCCAACCAAACAGGATGTGACGTCATGAATTGTCGGTTGAAAGATGTTTCAGTTTCGTTAGGATTTAGGTGAAATTAAATATTAATTGAACGTCTTCGGTAAAATCGTTGGGAAATAAGTTTTGAATAAAATGTTTTATCGGATTCTACATCTTTAGTTTTGCAATAGCCTACGATGTAAATAGCAGTAATTCGAATGAGGAGTTTTACAAGCTAATACTTCTTATCGCTGTGAATGACTATTAGATTTGGACGGGGAAACGTTTTGCACGGGAGAAGAATGATGTCAGAGATAACATTTGACTTTATATTTCAGCTTAGTTCATGTTATAGATTATGATGTAGAACAGTTGTTTTAACACGAATATTACATTACTTCATTTATTATACACTATTAGTTTTAAATTGTTATCGTTTAATATTGTGCATCAATTAATAAATTTAGTAAATTATATTTGGATTATTTTTGCAATAATTAATTAAATATAATAGTAGGGAGTCAGCCTATAGGACCTATATTGTTTTTAATCCATTATTTTAAATGAAAACGTTCATAGGCGGCTCTACCTATTATTAAAAACCAATATCAATTAAATTAGTTTAGTACATTTTGAATCAATAACCTTTGTAACATACAATAAAATTATATTTTTACATTATCAATTGCGTCAAATATATTCCATTAGAAACCACATTTGCTAATTTCTAAATGAAGTGTGCACTTACTGCCACAATGTAATTTTATTCTTAATCTAAAAGGTCTTCATATTTATGGCAACAAAATTTTATAATTATAAAAATAAATTTGTCAATGAGACTAGCTTATGGGTTGTAAATATGAAGACTATCATAATTGAAATTCTAACTTAAATTTTAGTCGGAAAATAATAATTTCAAAAGAAATACCAACGAATAATATTTTTTTTCAAACCGGCTTCAACGATAAATTTGTTACATTCAGTGTATCCATCTATAATTTAAAATATAAACTAAATATATACGAGACAATTTCGAATTTTTGCTGTATTCAATGAAAATAAAGAATGTTGGTCCAAGCGTGATTGATTAGTATGATCATAAGGTGTAAATATTTGTTCTATGTTTACAAACCTGTTACCAAACTGTTTGCATCTAATTACATTCCGCAAGACAGACTTCCATGTATTCTTTTTGATAGTGATGGTATTGGAAAAAACAAAAATTAACGTGGTATTAGTTTTCCTTAAAGTTGTTTGATTATAATAAATAGTTTACATTATTATTAAATTACTAAAAATCTTGTCAGTTCTAATGTACCGAAGTGTACCTGACCTTCTAACAGTCGCTGCATATAGTTTATTACAATATTTTGAATTTTGGTATTACAGTGCCTTATCAGGCTAAAAAAACTTTTAATTCTTTCCTAGTTTATGTTTTAGTTATATTATTCTGCACAATCGTTACCGAATCTTATATGAAATATACGAAACTGAGACATGTTGACCGAATATGCCTTTCCCCAAGTTAAAGAAATTGAGATGAAAAAAGCACTTGTGTTTGTTCAACCAAATTCCACCTGTTATGTAATATCAAATATGTTGTGTACTTTGAAAATATCCTTTACTACTTACTGGAAAAACACCTGCTTTGTTTCTGAAAGCCGGAAGAGAATCGGAATATCGTATCGACGTGTATAGATAACAATTTGATCTCACTTCAAGGTTTAATAATAATAAAATATCCTGAAAATCTTCTCTTGAGTTGTACGTAATCGTTACGTAGTTATTCGTTATTAAATTTATACATAAAACTAGGAAATTCTTGTTGATACACTCTGTATTAAAAAAAAAAAAAAAAAAACAGAAGAGGGAGAAGCAGTATTTTTCAGTGGTGTGAAGGGAAATTAAGGAAATATTAAAAAGTAGATAATAGTGAAATTTTTAAAATTATTTATATATATTTAAAATTTGCAATAACTTGATTTAATATTCAGCTTAATCATCTACTACCAGAATAAATGGTACTTCGGAAATAATAAATCTACTACGCAACGATTTCATATTTAGCTACAGCATCTAATGCCAGAGTAAATGGTACTTTGGAAATAATAAATCTACTATGCCTAGAAAATCTTTATATATGACGTTATTTTACTATATTAGTATACCTACCTTACACGTAAAACTTGTATGAAGGTCATTAAAGTATCTCAATTAAATATATTTTAATGGTCCTGTCGGCGCGGTGTTTGAAACGCACGTAAATTTAGTTTATGAGCAATTTGAGAAAAATGTTAGAATCATGCTTCCATAAATACCAATCGTTCTATAATATTTTCCTTTATTTAAAACATATAAATTCTCTCAGTCCTGTAGAAAATCATCGAACATGGAATGAATCAGAGAACATTAAAACTAAATCGACGACCGAGATATCGCCATGAGAAATGCTTCGGTTGATCTTGTGAACTGCCAATAACTACGATCCTATTGTTTTGCCTACATCCCTCAGATTTGTGTAAAATATCGACCCAGTCTTTGTACCTCGTCATTACGTCTCGTACTTAATATACCATTGCATTGTTAATTCTCACCATATCAGTGTTACACCGTATCTGTGTTAGGCTTCGTGCTGGCTTCGCTGTCTCACATCGCATCGTACGGGTTGAACACGATGTTCTTGGAAGATATTACGTTCTTTGATCGTCGTTCTACATGGGACGACGATCAAACCAATCGTTTGATTTAAAACAGAATAGGATTATAGGTAGGAGAAATTGACCTGAGAGATTGGGGATTAGAGACGGCTAAGCGAATAAGAGGCTCACATCTTGCTGTGTGGGTGAACCTTGTTGCCAATTTCACGTTAAACTTCCGTTCGTCGCTCAGTCTTAATGTAGAGTCTTAATGGAGTGATTTATTAGTAGTGTAGCTTGCTTCTTTCTGCAAATTCAGTTTTGCTTCCCTTCAACAGTCTTTTTAGGCCTAAATTTTCTCGATCTCTATAGACAGTTAACTCGGAATGTATTTAAATACATTCTATTACCTCACACACTCCTTATATATATATATATATATATATATATATATATATATATATATATATATATATATATATATATATATATTGTACCTATTTACAATCGTTAATAAAATGTGTTTTTATTCATCCAATTAAGATCAAATACATTTTTTTAAACCTATAGCTGATTGACAATTGATTTTAAAAAAATGTATTTAAATATTTATTCAATTGAATTACAAAAATTTGGGGGTCTAGGTTGGTTTCGAAATGATTATCTTCATGTTCAAAGTCCAGCGCTTTTTGGCAAACTTTCCATAGATAGTTAATATCCTTAATATTCTTATTCTGACATATGTATATACATATTTATATTAATTGTAATTATAAAATAAATAGAACCTAAAATAAAATTTGTCTATGTTGATTTAAGTAAGAATTGACTTTGAATAAAAATTTTATATTATAATTGACTGATTTTCTTGTTTCACGATAATGCTTATGTCACATCCTAATCTATTTATAGCCGTGATTAGCTGACATTTGTTTCCATTATTATGACAGTCTACTCCTTCGGACGTCCATGCATTTTGGGCATGGTCTCTTATTTTTATTAGTCAGTTCATTCGCTTTATTGACATTTATCGTTTATCCGTGTGTTAGTTATATATATATATCTACCGATTATTTATATAATACCATTTATGTATTTATAAAATAGATTTAATATTTTCTGTAAATTTATGTAGATATTTAATGGTAAACTTGTACATATTTAGTTCTTATTTTTGTGTGTAATCGAATTAAATATGTTTATGAGTGTGAAGGTAAAACACTCATCGTGCTACTCCCAAACTTAATTTTTCTCTGTACAATCACTTGCAACTTCTAATCTATATGCATTAACAACATTTTATTAAATATGAGATAGTAATTAAATAATTGTAGCATGTTATATATTATTAACAAAAAACTTTATTTCAATATCCGTATTAACTACGGTTATTAATTAAGTGGTATTTATGAGAGATACTTCACGCTCATTAGGCTAAACAAAAAAAAACAGTTTTTACAATAGTTAAGGCAGCTTTAATAGAGAAGAATAAATTCAGAATAACAAATATGACTTTTTTGGGGAGAAAATATGTAAGTTAGTGAATGAACTAGCTACTTTTGACGTTATTAGCCGCTGGCAATGGCGGGGTGACGGTCTCGGCGTTCGATCTGACAACACCGCATCTCTAACCTGCCACAAACCCATTCCTATTCTACTTTAAATCAAATCTTAATATAGGCGCACCTTCTTCCATCTTACCTCCCCTATCGCATTTCGGTTAGTTTTCTTGATCAGTATCCCACTACTTGAATTACAAAATCGATGTCTATTTAAAAGCATTAAAAGAAAATGATGTCAAAACAAAGTGTAAATAAATCTGGCAAGGACTTGGAAAGACAAATCAAGTTTTTATGAAGGCATCTCTTTAATAGCCCAATAGTTGCATAAAGCCTCCCGGTGGCTACACCATTATCGCCCACACACTGTTGTAAGTTAATGAAGGTAGAAAGTGATGTCAAACTATTGATAACAGCTTTTACAGTGGTCCATCGTATATATATATATATATATATATATATATATATGTGTGTGTGTGTGTGTGTGTGTGTGTGTGTGTGTGTGTGTGTGTGGGTGTGTGTGTGTGTTGCAACGGACCAGGCCAGCGCCTACTCGCGGCACCGTGCCATCAACCCCACCGTCGACCAGCACGCGCGCGCAAGCCCGCCCACCAACGCCCGTTGCAGAGCAAGAATTTTGAAACGAGCCGCTCGCAGCAGAAACCACGAACGCTGTGCAATGCTCGCCAAAATCTGCAAGAGAACAAGTCACTGGACTTAAGAAAGAAAAAACCTAACTTGCTGCGGATTCTACCCTTAACGGGTAAGTCGTCCCGGGGGATGGGTTCTTTTGAAAGACATCTAAACGGCGAAATGATCATATCAACTGTAGGAGAGTGTAAGAAACTTGTTTAAAATAATACTCAGTTTGTTTGCAAGTTAGTTAAAAAATATTTATTTTTTAATTTTAAAAATTTAAAATTTAATATTACAATGCACAGTCTGCAATTTATTTGACAAAAAAAAAAATATCCTTTGTGTTGGTTCTTAACACAGTTAAGAAACCAACTCTGCTTATTTTAGTTGACATTTAAATTTAAATTAAGAATTTACGATTTTAATTTTCTTTCATCCAGAGTATGCCAAAGCGTAAAACTTCGCTCTACTTGACGGTCAATCTTACTTGTCGGAAATATAACCCTTTACAACTTGTCATAATTTTATTTCATTATCCCAGGTTCTCAACCTTGCGATTTTAAACGTCAATATATGGTTTTGTTTACTTAACTTTTTACTGAAAATTTTAATTGTTACAAATTACAAATATTCGTTGATTCAAGCAAAGCCTTACTTTTCAACACACTCCGAAAGATCCCTACTTTTCACATTTTGTTCATTTTATTTAAACTTTCTAAACACACTACTTTATTTATAGCCATATTTTACATAGCCATGTAAATGATATAATCTTTTCTATATCTTTATCGAATTTAAAATGAGCAATTTAAAATTCAAATTCTATTTACTTTAGCAGGTAAAATTCCAATCAATTTTACCAAACAACCTAAAAGCAATTTCATAAAACATATCAAATTATATAAAAACCAATTATGAAGTACATACTGAAACAAAAATTACATATAAAACATATAGCCATATCTCCTACAAGACTATCAAAATATTTACTGAACATCAAATCATAATTTATAAAAATTGTTAAAACATCTGCTGAATAAATTCAAACACCTTCACATATTGAAATTATAATATTTAAATACATATTTTAATAAAAATGTTTACTGAAACATATTTAAAACCTTTTTCAAACATATCTTCACTCATTTACAAAATCTACAAATTTATTTATATTCATTTAACCCTTTGATTAGAAAATATTTAACCCTTTGATTACTCTTTAATTAACCCTTTCGGCATGAAAATTCACATAATGAAATTTATTAATATTTGTGAAACCATAGTTAAACCCTTTTTAACTGATCCTTGATCATTTACAAAGAAATTTACAAATTTTAAAATTTATTTAACCCTTTTTATATAAAATAAAAAACCCTTTAGTTATCATTTGGTTAACCCTTTCTTCATTTAAATTATAAATACTGAGTTTTGTTTACACCTTATTTAATCATAGTTAAACCCTTTTAATGTAAAATATGTAACCCTTTGGTTATCATTTGAATTAACCCTTTCTTCATGACAATTATGCATACTGAAGTTTAATTAAAATTTATTTAAAATTTATCAATGGAATTTCTGAAGGAAATTGCTATTTAATAAATTTTTAGTAACCTTTGCTAAATGGCTACAAGCCCATTTGCCTTTATTATAGACCTTACATTTTTTTAAACCAATTTGCAAAGATTTCAATTTTCTTTCTAAGTTACTCTACCACCAAGATATTATTTTAAATACACATAAATCATGAAATAAACAATATATATATACTTATAATTCAAAAAAGAAAACTTATATTAACATATTAATTTGGTTAGCTAGACCCACTTACAAATTTAATATCTCTTGTTTAACTTAACCCTTTTATTGTACTTTTTAAAAATTTACAATCTACCCATATTAAAATCATTTCCCTTTATTCTTACTCAAACCTTGGTTTGATTCAATTTATTTTATACACATATATAATTTCACCCTTTTCTAACTAAAATCAAAGGTTTACCTTAAAAAGCTTCAATTTGTTAGAACCCTTGTTTATTTTAAATGAAAACAATTTATGTCAATTTGTTTCATATGGAAAAATGTCGTAATGACTCCTTCTAAATAAAATACCAATTTAGTTTAATTTAATTATATGAAATAACACTCCTGTTTATAGGAGTACCTGAAACTAAAGCATAGCCTTCCAATCAGCTGTAGTAAACAATGGCCTTTGTCCGCCATCTTGGATATTTACTTTTAGCAAATTATATTTAACTTTATTTCAACACATCTTTTATTTAAATTCTTTACACCTTCATAAGATTTTAAACTCTTTAATTAATTTAAATCCCATTATTTGATTTGTTTATTTAAATCCCTTTCCCTTTACATAAGTTCTAATCTAAAATTTCTATTTCCCTTACATTCATAAAATACAACATAGTTTCTGCATTTATGGCATCGCCATCTTGAAACCCCCCACTCTTTAAAACAAAGCCACCAGCATTTACTTGTAAAATTTAAAGTTTACTGTTAATGATTTGAAAATGTATTTAAATTTTATAACATTTTCCCAATTTAGAAAAAATTCTTCAAATTAAAATTTTAATTTGCAAAGGGAAAACAATTTAGATCTGACCTGATTCCACACAAAGCATGGCTTGCCTTTCTTCTCCCTCTCTTCTCCGTCTCTCCCTTTGTTCTCCAACGGGGTGGGGAAAATCCGGCTTGGCTGTTGCTTTGCTTCCACGTAAGAATACTTGGATGACTTCCCACGCGTTGCCGCCATCTTTGAAATCCTCCATCCCTTTGTGTGTCTGCTAGGCCTCAGGTAGATCAGCTCGCTTCACCCTTTGGTTGAAATCCTTCCATCTTCTTTCTTCGATGCCATTCGCACCTCTTTTAAATTTTAACGGTTACCAGTAAAATTTTAGCTTTAAGCCCTTCTTTTAACACAGTTCTTGGGCATTTCTTAACACAGAAAAGAAATAGAAAAATCTTTTAAAAACGTTTATCAATTTAGTTAAATTTTGTTTAATTTTGTTAGAAATTTAGACTCACACTTTTAAAACTGTTTGCTAGGTTACACTGTTCACATCGCCTTGTCTTTCTAGTAAGGCTGTAACACACACATTTAACGACGCTCGCACATAATTTGATGGAAATTTATGGGAACCTCTTTCGCAGCGATCTTGAAATGCGAAAGGGCCCCATACGAAACTACAGCGTCACGACATCTCAACGAAACAAACTTTCCCTAGCCACTCATAGTTTTTGAACTATTGACGGTAACAAACTATTGTTCATTGTTTTACCGGAGCTACGCCCGACACCGACCTTACCCTTCGAGAGTCCTGGTTTAGCTGGGGCTTCATAAGACGCTTGGCCTCCACAACCCGGGAAAACACCCCCACCTGCAGTCCGTTCCCACGAGTTGACAACCAATAAGGATCTTAAATCGATGTCGCCTGATCGGCGCGCGCACTTCTTTTGTACTAGTGCGTAACGGCTCGCAAAATTGATAGACCGATCGATTTAATCCATTTTTTCGATCAAGCCGTATAACTCTTTAAGGGTGCTTCTGATGGAATTTTATTATTCTTTATTTTTGATTTTTCTCGTCTTGCTTTATCTCTGGAAATGTCGATGGTAATTCTAGGCCAATTTTGACCATCTTCCCCTTGCAAACGGCCTTAAATTTAAGTATCAAACCCTTCCCACGGTGGCTTGGTTTGTTTTACTTACAAGAACTTTAGACTCTTTAGGTTTTACATGTTATCTTTTTGCGGCATGTATTCCAAGAGAATATTGCCCGCCGCAAGATCCCCCTTTAAAATTGAGACAAAAAAAATTTTTTGCAAGTATCTCAAAAAAAAAAAAAAATTTACTTATACAAAAAAAAATTTATTTTTCGAGACTTATCTGTTTTCCTATTTTATTTGTGGGTGCTAGCTAACTCTTAATTACCTTACTTATATATCTATTTGTCCTTGGTCCTCTTCTACTTCTTCTCACTGAAACACTTAAAACACTTTCACAATATTAATAAGTACAACCCTAAGTATATACATTTTTATAAAACTCACAACTCTCACTGTTCACTCACAGGCTTGGTACAATAAATCTGATCTTGTTTTCTCTTTGCTTTATTTTCTAAAAGTTAAAAAATTAAAAAAAATTTTTATCTTAAATTTTCCATTTCTTACTTTCCCTACATTTATACCCTCGTTAGTGGCTTTATTTTATTTTTTCATTACATACTTATGAACATTTTACATTTCTTATAAATACACTCCAAAATATCTAACCAAGTTCTTACAATTTACCAGCAGCTATTTACTTACGCTCCTTATCTTAAGTGAGGAACGATGTTCGGGTATTCCCCTCTCACTCTCTGGCGCTGTCCCTATCAGCTGGCGTTATCTTGCCTACGCATTAGTCGGCCGCTCCACACAGCTGTGACCTTGTGTAGTAAAGCTACTTCCTTATATTTTTTGCTTGGGTCAGTGCTCCTACTGTATACACAACTTTGGATCGATATTTGTTGCACTCCGGCAACATACATTTTTTGTTTTGAAGTCAGGTCAGCTGTCAGGCTTCTTTGTTTATTATTAGTCTACGTATAATTTTATATCTTTAACATCGTACCTTCCTCTTACTTTATTTGTTACAATATTGGCCACTTCATAGGTCTTACGCCCTAGTTTCCTGGTTATTTTAAATGGGCCTTCGTAAATCAATAGTAACTTTTCTGTCTCTTTTCTTTGCACATTGGAGCGGTTATGCCTTGTGATTAACACTAGGTCGTTGACTTGGAAGTGCGTCTCCTTACAGGTTCTATTTGTCCTTGCCGCTCTGTAGTCTCCCTTAGTCCTAATTCGCTGAAATACTTTCTGAAGCATCTCCCTCCTAGTCTCCACTACCGCATTCCTACAATCCTCAGGGATATATCCTTCCCATACATAGTTTGTTTCCACTCCCCAGTGGACCATTGCCGGCGTGTAGCCTGTGATCTCGTGTGGCATTTGGTTATGATTTTTTTCTATGTATTGCAAGTATTTTTGCCATGAGGATTGTGCATTGCTACAGTATGTCCGTAAAGTTCTTCCCAAATCTCGATTTATACGCTCGGCTAAATTTACCTGGGGATGCCGAACAGGGATAAGAATGTGTCGCACTCCTACTGCCTCGATCCATTCTTTCCACTGTTTGGAGGTAAATGCCGCGCCGAAATCGGTAAGAATTTTAATCGGGTTTCCCACTGTATTAAAATACTCAGTCATGCGATCGATGGAGGTTTTGGAGTTCGGGCTTTTCACAGCGTATAATTTTAGGAACTTTGAGAACACGTCAAGGATCACTAGTACGTGTCTCGCCCCTCCTATACTCCTGGGTAGGGGCCCTAAGAAGTCTACGGCAACCATTTCCCCTGGTTGTTGTGTAAGGATTGGTCTTGTTAATGCTTGTGAATACCTGTTAGTATGTTTGGCGTATTGACATATTTTGCATCTCCTTATCACTTCCATAACCCTTTGGTACATATTCTTTATATAGAAGCTCCGACCTAGCATTTTTGCCAATTTATTTCTCCCAATGTGCAAGTACACCTGGTGTACTTCGTTTATGAGTGGCTCAATGTTCCCTTCTGGAATCAGTATTTTATTTTTTCCTCTCACTTTAAAGCACAAATATCCTTCTATTACCTCGTATCTCGGGTACCTTTGTATATTTTCTGTTATATTATTTAAATCTATTTGTTCCCTTTGTCCTTCTTTCAATGATAGGATTATTTGTCTTAAGGGTCTCTCGCTTTTCATTTCGTTTAGCCTGATAACTGCCTGCTCGTTCTTTAGTTTTCCGATCCCGCTTTTTGCCTGGTACATGCGGCTGACCTTATCGCAAGGTATGTTCTCCTTGCCAGGGCAGTGAATAACGGAGGGTTGGTATTCTTGGATCGCTAGTGTCCATCTGGTGATGCGAGAGTTGGTGAAGTTGCAGGTGTTTAAAAATTGCAATGCCTTGTTATCCGTGATGATGTGCAACGGCGCTCCTAATATAAGTGGTCTAAATTTCTTGAGGCCGTGCACAATGGCCAGCAGTTCTTTCTCGCACACGCTGTATGACAATTCTGCTTTCTTGAGGGTCCTACTAGCGAATCCAATAACCGCCAAATCCCCGTTATCGTCCTTTTGATAGAGTTGACTTGCTATCGCTATGTGGCTGGCATCCGTTTGTAGGAAGACATCCTGCCCAGCTCTTGGGTGTGTAATCGTTACTGCCTCGAGAAACAACCCTTTGACACGATCAAAAGCCGCCTGCATGTCTGAGTTCCAAATCCAGGGTTGTTGCTTGCGCAGGAGCTTTAAAAGCGGTGAGGTTTCCTGTGAATACTTGCTCGTAAAACGAGCATAGTAATTCACAAATCCTAGAGACGACTGTAATTGCTTTTTATTTTTAGGCACTGGGAAGTCGTGTATTGCCTGTAGCTTCTCTGGGTCTGTTCGTACCCCTTCCTGAGTAAAGATGTATCCTAGGAATTTCATCTCCTCCTGACAGAAAAAAGTTTTTCTTGGATTTATTGTCAAGTTTCCTTCCCTGAATTTGGTGAAGATCGTTCGTAAATGTTCGAGGTGTTCCTCGAACGTCTCAGACAAGCATAACAGGTCGTCGACGTATGCTAGAATGTTTTCCTCTAATTCCTGTCCCAGCGTCAAATCCACCGTCCTAACCAATGCCGCTAAGGAGTTCTGTAGTCCGAAAGGCACTACCTTGAAGTTGTACACCTTGTTGTTGAAAAGGAACCCCGTATACTTCTTGGAGTCATGTGTAAGAGGTATTTGCCAAAAACTAGACGTGAGATCAATCTTGGAGATATACCTCTTACATCTTCCTTTCCTTAGAATCTCGTCAATCGCTGGTGCACTTTCGTAATCTGGTACAGTGATGTCATTTAGTCTCCTAGCATCAAGGCATAGTCTGATGGATTTGTCTGGCTTGAGGACCATTACCATCGGGTTGATGTATGGCGTTCTTGACCTCTCGATGATGTCGTTGGCCAGCATAACGTCGATTTCCTGTTGGACCTGTTTCCTATAGTTTATAGGGATCGGATAACTCCTCTTTATGAATGGTTTATCCTCATATATTTTCAATTTATGTTTATACTTATTGGACCTTCCTGGAGTCTCGCTGAATACCTCTTTGTATTCCTCTATTAATTTTTCCAGCCTTTCCTCCTGAGTCTTCGTGAGAATTGATTTATTTTTATCCTGCTGCTGTATTGTACTTAAGTTTCTTACATTGTATACTCGACGTGGTTTCAGTGTTTGGCCAATTTTAAAATTTTTGTGTTTCTTTCTCTTTACTCTACTCTTCCAATTTACAACCCCTAATCTCCTCCTCATCCTGTATCTGGGTCTACTTCGTTTTGCCTTGTCCTGAGTTCTCTTTTCTCCTCCTTTTTCCTTCCTATTACGCTTGTTTTTCTTGTCCTCTGGCTCGCTCGCATCCTTGTTTCCTTCCGGGATTTCCGCATGGTCGTAGGAACATTCTGGGCCTCCTTGTCCTCTCTGTACTTTTCCTCCTATTTCTTCCTCTTGTCCTTTATACTTTTTGTGCCTACTTTCGGCTTTCTCGGGCTCTGCCCTTTTTACCGCCCTAGTTCCACGTGTATGACCTTCTTTGCTCCTCCCTTCCGGCACATTTCTGTCTGCCTTGCCATCGGCTCCTCTTCTTTTGCTTACAGCTGCTGCTCCCTTCTTGCTTTCTTTTTGCTCTATTTCTTTTGCCTCCTGGCCTTCTGGTTTTCCCTTTTTCTCCTGTTTACTACCTCTCTGTTTTACTTTTGCATTTGGTTTCTCCTTTGCCACTTCTGCTCCAACATTTCCCTCAGATTGGGATCCATGTCCCAATCCCCCCCCGAGACTCGGCCACTCCGGGTTCTCGATAGGGGTAACGACGTCAGCCTGGTGTTCGGCTGGCGCCAGTACAAGCCCCTCTTCTTCGCTTGTACCAATCCATCCCACCTTGTCGATCTTTGCTCTTCTACTAATCTCTTGGAGCTCTCCTGGATGGTCTTGTGCAGATCTTACTTCTTCTCCTTCCTGAGCTTCCAAGTTAGCAACTGATGTATTTGGATGGTCTTGTTTAGGTCTTATGAAGTCGAGACTGGCCATCTCTCCTTCGACCTCGAAAGTCATGAAGCGTCTCTCCATGTTGATACGGGCTTTGAGTCGATGTAACAGATCGCAACCCATGACAATTTCCGCTCGTAAGCGTTCCACCACCATGAAGCTACTTTCTATTACATGACCTCCCATACTCAGAGGAATAAAGGCCTGCTTACGGACTCTTATCTGGGGTGTCTTCACCGCCATAATAATGCCCGTATTGCTTACCGGCAATTCCAAGAATTCTTTCCCTTGGCGCTTCAGCTCGTTATACAGGTTGCCCTGTATAACGGACACGTCCGCGCCGGTGTCAATCTCAACACGCACTACCTGTTGCCAGATAGCGCCTATGAGTGCAGGGCATACCTTAGAATTCTGGGATTGTCGGGGCAACAAACCTTCCTCCTCGAGCAGGTCGTCTCGTATCTCCATATTGAGACCTCCTAACTTCCTTGTTTGTTCCATATCTGGCTGTTGAGCTGTGGATCTTATCTTTTCTGGCTTTTCATCTCCTTCTTTATTTTCCTGATTCGGAGTTTCTTCTAGTTTGCTTGCATTTCTGTTTCCTTCTTGGATCTTGGCTAGGTCACTGGAACTCTTTGGGCCTCCCTGTTTTGCAGCTTCCTGCTGCCTACTATTTCTCTCAATCTCTTCCTTTCTTCCTCCTTTACTGTTACTGGGTAGCTGTTCTACGGCATCCTTGGGCTCAGCCCCACCCATCGCCCTGTTTCCACTCTGTTCCCTTTTGCCTTCTCCTTCCAGCACGTTTTTGCTCGCTTCCCTGTCAGATGTAACTCCTTTTGGCCTTTCTTTTTCTTTTACTATCCTTTTATTCTTCTTTATACTACTAATACTCTTTTTTATTTCTTTGTTCCGGGTCTCGGTTCCTTTTGCTCGCCATTGTCTGTCTCTATGTTGTCTGTTCTCTTCTATTTCGCACGAGACCCTCCCGCTTCGTTTTTTGGACTCCTTGTCCTATTTCTTGGTTCCACGTTCTGCCTTGGAGGTGGTCTGGTCTCTCTCTCCGGCCTGGGGTTCTCATTGGTGTTGTTCCTTGGGTGAGGAGGCCTCATATTTGGAGGTGGCCTCTGTTGGTACCTAGGCGGCACCTCTCTCCCATTTATACCCCGGCTTCCGTTGTCCGTCTCCACGCCGTTCAGGAAATCAATGGCACTGGCCACTGACTCCCTATGAACGCCAAGGCTAGCATTCCGGACCTCCCTTCCGAAATGCGTCATCACCTTGTTCACGAGGTAACGCTCTGGTATCGGCGGGTCCAAATTTCTGGCTTTGTTAACCATTACTACGAAGTATTCGGACTTGCTGTAGGGTCCCATCTCATAATACCTCCCAGTGTCTAACTGCCGCCTTATTTTCTCTTGCGCTTCAAAACCCCAGTATCTGGCTAAAAACTTAGCCTTAAACTGTCCATATTGGTCTCCTGGATTCATAACGGCCTTCCACCAGGCTTCTGCCGTTCCTTTTAAATTTCTGACCACCATCTTCAGTTTGGTCTCCTCTTCTAACATGGGGTCTACTTCATCAAAGAGCTCCTCCATGCTCTTTATAAACGCTACCGGATCTTCATTATCTTTTCCATAATACTCGATCCTTTTTGCTCCTGTAAGCTCCTGATAATCCCAGGCCCGTGGTTTTATCCAGCTAACACTTGTCGCTTGTGCTCCTGCACTCCTTACTTTGTCCGCGACTCTTTTAACGCTGGTTTCCACTTTCTGCAGGCCTGTTTGCAGGTCCACGATTTTCCTGTCCTGCTCCAGTTGCTCCTCTTCCTCCTTTTCGATCCTTACTTGTAATTGATCGACTTTGCTCTCATAAGTCGACACTCTTGCGTCCATGCTCACCATGTGCTGGGCTATGTCGTCCTTATGACTTTTAAACTTTTCCGCCATCCTTTCTTGGAATTGTTTCATTTCTTCTCTATCCCTTTTTTTTTCTTCTCGCTCTTTCTTTTCCTGTTCTTTCTCTTGTTGTTTCTTTTTTCTCCTGCCCTCTTTTTCTTCTGCTTCCCTTATCCTTCTCGCTTTTTCATTTTGCCATCTTAACTCGGCTTGTTCTCTCTCTTTATATCTCCTCATCTCTTCCTCCTTCCTTTCTGTCTCCCTTTCTAACCTCCACTCTTCCTTCTCCCTTTGTCTTTTAGCCTCATCTTGCTCTTCCTTCTTTTGCCTTTCTAACCTATCCTGTTCTTTCTCCTTCTGTCTTTCTAATATCTCCTGTTCTTTTTCCTGCTGTCTTTTAGCCTCATCTTGCTCTTCCTTCTTTTGCCTTTCTAACCTATCCTGTTCTTCCTTTTGCTGTCTTTTAGCCTCATCCTGTTCTTCCTTTTGCTGTTTTTTAGCCTCATCCTGTTCTTTTTCCTGTTTTCTTTCTAATTTTTCTTGTTCTCTTTCTTTCCTTAGCATCGCCATTAGCTTCTCCATTTCACTTCTTTCCTGCTGCTTTTGTGTTGCCATGGCTTCTGTTCTGTTTATCTCCTTTTTGTTTTTAATCCTTTCCTTCTTTCTAAACCCTAATTCTAAACTTTTCTATAAAATCCTTTACTTTACATAAAAGTGTCGTTGGATGTCGTGCGTGTGTTTCCTATGCGCGCGTTCGTCTATGTGTTTGCCTCTTTTTCCTTACAACTAATTTACCCCTACTTTACTTTCTTAACTCTTTTAAATCTATTTCTCATACTAAACTATTTACCTCTTAATTTCATCTTCTTATCTTATTTTTAAAATAATTTACCAGTGTTTTAACCTAGAACTGCAATCTAACTCTTTTCTTTAACATTTTATTATTTATTTCTTACACTTCCTAGGTCGAATTTCGCCATGTCTTTTTATGATTTTAATAGAGACCGAAATATTTATACGGGAAAGTCCGCAACTTTACCCGTCGGTCCCACTCGTTAGGGCGCCATCTTACTAAATGCAACGGACCAGGCCAGCGCCTACTCGCGGCACCGTGCCATCAACCCCACCGTCGACCAGCACGCGCGCGCAAGCCCGCCCACCAACGCCCGTTGCAGAGCAAGAATTTTGAAACGAGCCGCTCGCAGCAGAAACCACGAACGCTGTGCAATGCTCGCCAAAATCTGCCAGAGAACAAGTCACTGGACTTAAAAAAGAAAAAACCTAACTTGCTGCGGATTCTACCCTTAACGGGTAAGTCGTCCCGGGGGATGGGTTCTTTTGAAAGACATCTAAACGGCGAAATGACCATATCAGCTGTAGGAGAGTGTAAGAAACTTGTTTAAAATAATACTCAGTTTGTTTGCAAGTTAGTTAAAAAATATTTATTTTTTAATTTTAAAAATTTAAAATTTAATATTACAATGCACAGTCTGCAATTTATTTGACAAAAAAAAAAATATCCTTTGTGTTGGTTCTTAACACAGTTAAGAAACCAACTCTGCTTATTTTAGTTGACATTTAAATTTAAATTAAGAATTTACGATTTTAATTTTCTTTCATCCAGAGTATGCCAAAGCGTAAAACTTCGCTCTACTTGACGGTCAATCTTACTTGTCGGAAATATAACCCTTTACAACTTGTCATAATTTTATTTCATTATCCCAGGTTCTCAACCTTGCGATTTTAAACGTCAATATATGGTTTTGTTTACTTAACTTTTTACTGAAAATTTTAATTGTTACAAATTACAAATATTCGTTGATTCAAGCAAAGCCTTACTTTTCAACACACTCCGAAAGATCCCTACTTTTCACATTTTGTTCATTTTATTTAAACTTTCTAAACACACTACTTTATTTATAGCCATATTTTACATAGCCATGTAAATGATATAATCTTTTCTATATCTTTATCGAATTTAAAATGAGCAATTTAAAATTCAAATTCTATTTACTTTAGCAGGTAAAATTCCAATCAATTTTACCAAACAACCTAAAAGCAATTTCATAAAACATATCAAATTATATAAAAACCAATTATGAAGTACATACTGAAACAAAAATTACATATAAAACATATAGCCATATCTCCTACAAGACTATCAAAATATTTACTGAACATCAAATCATAATTTATAAAAATTGTTAAAACATCTGCTGAATAAATTCAAACACCTTCCCATATTGAAATTATAATATTTAAATACATATTTTAATAAAAATGTTTACTGAAACATATTTAAAACCTTTTTCAAACATATCTTCACTCATTTACAAAATCTACAAATTTATTTATATTCATTTAATCCTTTGATTAGAAAATATTTAACCCTTTGATTACTCTTTAATTAACCCTTTCGGCATGAAAATTCACATAATGAAATTTATTAATATTTGTGGAACCATAGTTAAACCCTTTTTAACTGATCCTTGATCATTTACAAAGAAATTTACAAATTTTAAAATTTATTTAACCCTTTTTATATAAAATAAAAAACCCTTTAGTTATCATTTGGTTAACCCTTTCTTCATTTAAATTATAAATACTGAGTTTTGTTTACACCTTATTTAATCATAGTTAAACCCTTTTAATGTAAAATATGTAACCCTTTGGTTATCATTTGAATTAACCCTTTCTTCATGACAATTATGCATACTGAAGTTTAATTAAAATTTATTTAAAATTTATCAATGGAATTTCTGAAGGAAATTGCTATTTAATAAATTTTTAGTAACCTTTGCTAAATGGCTACAAGCCCATTTGCCTTTATTATAGACCTTACATTTTTTTAAACCAATTTGCAAAGATTTCAATTTTCTTTCTAAGTTACTCTACCACCAAGATATTATTTTAAATACACATAAATCATGAAATAAACAATATATATATACTTATAATTCAAAAAAGAAAACTTATATTAACATATTAATTTGGTTAGCTAGACCCACTTACAAATTTAATATCTCTTGTTTAACTTAACCCTTTTATTGTACTTTTTAAAAATTTACAATCTACCCATATTAAAATCATTTCCCTTTATTCTTACTCAAACCTTGGTTTGATTCAATTTATTTTATACACATATATAATTTCACCCTTTTCTAACTAAAATCAAAGGTTTACCTTAAAAAGCTTCAATTTGTTAGAACCCTTGTTTATTTTAAATGAAAACAATTTATGTCAATTTGTTTCATATGGAAAAATGTCGTAATGACTCCTTCTAAATAAAATACCAATTTAGTTTAATTTAATTATATGAAATAACACTCCTGTTTATAGGAGTACCTGAAACTAAAGCATAGCCTTCCAATCAGCTGTAGTAAACAATGGCCTTTGTCCGCCATCTTGGATATTTACTTTTAGCAAATTATATTTAACTTTATTTCAACACATCTTTTATTTAAATTCTTTACACCTTCATAAGATTTTAAACTCTTTAATTAATTTAAATCCCATTATTTGATTTGTTTATTTAAATCCCTTTCCCTTTACATAAGTTCTAATCTAAAATTTCTATTTCCCTTACATTCATAAAATACAACATAGTTTCTGCATTTATGGCATCGCCATCTTGAAACCCCCCACTCTTTAAAACAAAGCCACCAGCATTTACTTGTAAAATTTAAAGTTTACTGTTAATGATTTGAAAATGTATTTAAATTTTATAACATTTTCCCAATTTAGAAAAAATTCTTCAAATTAAAATTTTAATTTGCAAAGGGAAAACAATTTAGATCTGACCTGATTCCACACAAAGCATGGCTTGCCTTTCTTCTCCCTCTCTTCTCCGTCTCTCCCTTTGTTCTCCAACGGGGTGGGGAAAATCCGGCTTGGCTGTTGCTTTGCTTCCACGTAAGAATACTTGGATGACTTCCCACGCGTTGCCGCCATCTTTGAAATCCTCCATCCCTTTGTGTGTCTGCTAGGCCTCAGGTAGATCAGCTCGCTTCACCCTTTGGTTGAAATCCTTCCATCTTCTTTCTTCGATGCCATTCGCACCTCTTTTAAATTTTAACGGTTACCAGTAAAATTTTAGCTTTAAGCCCTTCTTTTAACACAGTTCTTGGGCATTTCTTAACACAGAAAAGAAATAGAAAAATCTTTTAAAAACGTTTATCAATTTAGTTAAATTTTGTTTAATTTTGTTAGAAATTTAGACTCACACTTTTAAAACTGTTTGCTAGGTTACACTGTTCACATCGCCTTGTCTTTCTAGTAAGGCTGTAACACACACATTTAACGACGCTCGCACATAATTTGATGGAAATTTATGGGAACCTCTTTCGCAGCGATCTTGAAATGCGAAAGGGCCCCATACGAAACTACAGCGTCACGACATCTCAACGAAACAAACTTTCCCTAGCCACTCATAGTTTTTGAACTATTGACGGTAACAAACTATTGTTCATTGTTTTACCGGAGCTACGCCCGACACCGACCTTACCCTTCGAGAGTCCTGGTTTAGCTGGGGCTTCATAAGACGCTTGGCCTCCACAACCCGGGAAAACACCCCCACCTGCAGTCCGTTCCCACGAGTTGACAACCAATAAGGATCTTAAATCGATGTCGCCTGATCGGCGCGCGCACTTCTTTTGTACTAGTGCGTAACGGCTCGCAAAATTGATAGACCGATCGATTTAATCCATTTTTTCGATCAAGCCGTATAACTCTTTAAGGGTGCTTCTGATGGAATTTTATTATTCTTTATTTTTGATTTTTCTCGTCTTGCTTTATCTCTGGAAATGTCGATGGTAATTCTAGGCCAATTTTGACCATCTTCCCCTTGCAAACGGCCTTAAATTTAAGTTTCAAACCCTTCCCACGGTGGCTTGGTTTGTTTTACTTACAAGAACTTTAGACTCTTTATGTTTTACATGTTATCTTTTTGCGGCATGTATTCCAAGAGAATATTGCCCGCCGCAGTGTGTGTGTGTGTGTGTGTGTTCTCATCGCATAAATTAACATGTAACACTGGGGTAGAGAAACAATTTGTAGAATCAAGTGGTTTATTGAGTAAAACAAATTGTAAATTATAATAGAAATATATGGAATAAAATATATTTATATTTATGCTAACTTTCTAATTACATATTAGTTAAACAATATATAAAATTACGTAAAAACCACACATATATATATCGTTCTAGTAACACTTATATTTATTTCAATCCCTAATTTCAAATCAAGGGTAGTATTTAAAGACAGCGAAAATAAGCTAGAAGCAAGCTATTACATTTTATTTTAAATGGGGATGTATTCAACATAAAAATTATTCATGTTTTTGAGTATAACATTTGTAACCCTAAGGAGGAGCTTGTGGTAGATATAGACCAGACATCAATTTCAATATTTTAAATAAAATTACCTCAGGTGGGTCAACAAACCCTGTCTTATATCTTGATATTTAAAAAAACTAGAAGCATGAAGTCTTTTCGATAGGAACGAGATTTGTATGAAATAATAGAATACTTAGCATTTACAATTTACAGCAAAAATAGATATTACAGAAATGAAATAACCCATTACTTCATAATTAAAGTAATTAAGGACATTTAAACAAAAAATGTACCTTCTACACCTTATGAGATATTTTATGTACAAGTATAGTTATGAGTCACGAAAAAATGGAATTGATATCACTTATTATATATCCATTAGTAAACTATACTGCTATTATGACATGAAATTATCTCTTCAATTATTAACGGCCAGTATGAGATCGTTTTAAAAGTTATATTTCTTACACTTCATTATTTTGTGTGATAAAAACGTATCGTCGTTTTATTTAGGGGTGTGTTTTGTTATTAGAATTGCTTCAAATTTTGCTATTAAAATATCTATTTGTAGAGTTTCTACTTAAGTTAAATATATTTATTTTAGTCCTTTTATTGCAAAAGAAATAGAAATATATACTACTGAAGTTTGTAAAGAAAACAAAAGGGTATGGTATATTAATAAAGACACATGGTTTGAGAGAGATATTTCACACGTCTGTCAGATTTTCCGTCTCTGGCTTGAAAATCGTTTGTTCTTTATTTGCACCATTTACTTTTTTCATGTTTTTTTACCAAAACTTTCTCTCTCAACATGAGTATATATACTGACTGACACCCTATACACACACGCTTGCAAAAACTGTTTGTTTCGATGGAAGTAGAACCTTTTTTTGCAAGACCTTGTATACGACGGATGGCCGATTTTATTTTTAGTTTATTCAACCAGATCCTCATTCACCCTACACTGATCTATTTCTCTTTGTTCAATACAACTATTACTACATAAAGGTCTATTTAATGCTTGGTCATGGCATGAGGCTCAATACATCGTAGTAAGTATGAAAACCTACATTTTATCGACTATAAAGTTACAACACTACTAAAAACTAAGAAGTATTATTATAAATTAAATGAGTTGGTCTATATGTATATTTATTAGGCCTATTATTGTTTTAGTAAAGCACAAATATCAGGGTTTATTGTTAATAAAAGGAATAAATTTTAATTCAAAATATAAAACCATTTTAAAGGATTATTAGGAAGTTTTTCAATGTTGGTGGGCTTAAACGAATGTTTTGAAAAGGAAAATCGCTTGATCTTTTACTTTCTTTCGTCGTAAAATAACTCGTAAAATCCAGATTTAAATCCCTCTGTTTTTACCCAGTATTATCACAAAACGTAGAGCAAAACTCTTGATTACCTCTTTGTAAATATGTTTCAAGTATTGGGATAGCAAAACGTTTGAAGTAAAATGTGTTAAATTCTTTGTGAAGGAATTTTCATGGAAGTGGAGTGTGGCAATATTTAGGTAACAGAGCTAAGATATTAAAGAGCGTTGTAGGTTCCTGTTATAGCATAAAGTGCAATGGTGATTCAATCTCTTTCAGAGAAGGCTATATGTTTGGTGGAAGATTGTTTTACTTAAGAAATAAAATTAAAGACTATTTTGATATTTTGTTTGCCATTAAGGTATTGATCATAGATTGACAGCACCTCTATAGTTTCAAATAATGACTTGTAAATCACATGGAAACTACATATTCCGTGTAATTATATTTCCTTTCATATTTTCCTTTTAATTCACACGTGTTTTCACTACCGGGTATACCTCAATATTAGTGATAGTGATAGCATATAATATTTTACAATACCCTAAACTCCCGATTATCCGTGGAATAGGGTGGCCCGACAACGCCGGATAACGAATTCCCCGGATAATCCAATATGAACAAAGAATACGCTAAACGATCGATAATCGATTATTATACCAAAATTTACACTAATAATGATCCCGGTTAATGCAATTTAAAAATAATCTCCAGAGGACATAATAAATACAGAAAATAGTTTTAAATGTCGATGTATTTGACGGATTATAACATGTACATTTATATGTCTAGCTATTTACAATACGTAGATAAGTATATGTCAAAATTAAGTATGTATGTACATACGTTATTTCCTTCACACATAATACTTTCACTTTTTAACAAAAAAATCTGTCACTTTCGTCTGTTTTTTGTGAGAATTAATTAAGTTTTAATGTGCGATCTAAGTTTCTTGAGAACCATTTTGTCGCACAGTGACTACTTGTGTCACAAAGCCATAAAGATCGATAATGTATATGACAGACATGGATAATGCATATGTCACGTCCTAGACTATCTATAGCCGAGATTAGCAGACATTTGTTTAAAATTTTATGATACGCATTAGGTTTTCGGGCGCCCAAGCATTACGTCATTGTCTCTTACATACAGTGTTCTGATCGCCCCTTTTATTTCGCTGGCCCGCATCCCTCGGGATGCTTCCCTTTCAATATAAAAATTAGTACGTACATATTTACATATCTATTCCCTTCATCTTAACTTCTATTGAGCCTTATATGTATTTACGTCGTAACTCACCGTTTGGAAATTTAAACACATGAATCAGATTGGAATAAAAATTGGATATTTGTGAAACAATGGCAGACCCCGGATAACCCGCAAACCGGTAAATCCACCCAGGTTAATCGGGAGCTTACTGTATATAAATATATATATACATATATATATATATAAATATATATATATATATATATATATATATATATATATATATATATATGTGTGTGTGTGTGTGTGTAATATTTTTAAATTTAGTATTCAAGAACTGTTAATTTCATATCGAGAAACTGAATGTCTAATATTATTGCCAAAAGATTGACCGATCGAAACAATTAGAAAAGGTTTTCACAAAATATATCACTTTATTAAATGCATCTTTGAAAGATTATAGATTCGAAAATTACTGTGTAGCGATAAGTTGCCTATATGAGATTTAATCCGTTTTACAGAGGCGTATTCAATGTATTGTATTCAAAAACTTGTGTTAAACTGTTCTTGAACACTCTAAGAAATATTTCTGAATTCCCATCATTATAATTATACACATTTGAATGTATTTTACTTATGTTGTTGAAACATGTTCATGTAACTTAAAATGGAACAACGTGGTTCATGTAAGTGTAATAATGGAACAACATAATGTAAGTAATAACGTTTTATGTTGTTGCATTATTACATTTCAACATGAAACATTTCAAGTCACAATTATTATGTATGCCAACATTAAATAAATACAGATTAGGAAAAATTACTTTAATTTTTGAATAGGCAGTAAAATAAATTTCATTGTACCCACATTGTCGTTAGAGAGGAAGAGAGAGAGAGAGAGAGAGAGAGGGAGAGAAAGAGAGAGGAAGAGAGACGGCGCGTGAGAAGTAAAATAACAATGAGATATGTAACATGAAATATATTTCTTTGTACACTCAGGATCCCTTTTCCTTAAGGTAAGCTTTGTCCTTATTTCGTTTTAGTAAAATTTAATATTGGCTGTGTGTACAATATTGTTCAAGCACTATTTATTTTACTGTTGAGTTTAAAAGACTTCAATTTCATCCATAGAGAATGTGCGTGACTCAGATGTTAAAAGAACGGGATTATAATCAACGAGAGTATATTGGTGTTCGTATGCAAATGTTGCTTGAAGAACAAGAAAGTACAATAATCATCATGAGTGATGATACTCATTTTCATTTACATGGTTCACAATAATAAAACGCAAATCTTTCGGTACTAGGTCAGTAAGAATCCTCAAAGGAATTTTCAGAAGCCACTGCACTGACCGCGTGTTACAGAATGATGTGCGATTTACAGTAGTGGCATTACCAGCCCGTATAATTTTGAGGATGCCAACGGCTAGTGTGTGACAGTCAACGGTGCACGTTACATTCATGTGTTCAATACTTTCTTCAAACCAGTACAGGATGTGACGTTTATTTACCAAATACATGTTTATTTTCAGCAAAATGTTGTCACTGCACACACTTCTTGAGGTGGAGCGGCCGTCGGATGTATCCAGAAGGGTTATTTTTCGTTTCTATTATAATCCGTGGCCTCCAAGTTCGCCAGTTTTGAGCTTTTGTAATTTGTTTTAGGAGTTCTCATATCTCGCGTCTAAACACACGAACTCCGAATATTGATCTTAAGGACGTAATTAATCACCATGTGGCAACACTCAATCTCCTAGAAAGTGTAATGGAAAACTTTCAGAATAGGATTGAAACTGCATCCAAGAAAGGCGAAACCACCTGGCTGAAATGAACTTCCATATGTAATGATACCTAGAATGACAGGTGTGAATAAATATTTTTATTTATTATAAACTCAAATAACAACACAATAAATGAGTAATGTTAATATAAAAACGTCCATTTCTGTTCTGTCACCTCGTCCATTGATGATTTCTAGAAATATGTTGCGAGGGCAGAAGTCGTGACATACTTCATTATACTAGCACTTATTGCTATGGATCTTGGACTCGATTCTTCAAACTAACATCTCTATAATTTAAATTCTATAAATTCCAAAAGTTAACCAATAAAAAAGAAAGTAGTTTTTAATAACCTTTTCTAAATCCGATACTGGAAATACATCAAACAGCAAAGTAGTGAGTGGGCCATTCGTCAAGTGAGAGCCACAGACAATTGTTTCTGTACTCCAAAAGTAAACGAAAATGTTTTATAATCTTTATATTTCATTCGTTTATATATCATTCATTTAAGCAAGACAGTTGTAATATCTCTATCATGAAATCAGAGTGATTTCATTTCAACAAAAAAAAGCGTAATATCATGTTACAGATCAATATGAATTATAAATAACTATTTCAAGCCAAAGAATTTTCAGGAAATGAAAGTTTTGTTAGAAAATATCTTAATGCCAGTTTTTAACATATTTTTTTATGATATGTATTGATTTTTGAAGCACGATAAGGATATACATAATCGTGAAACTAGTTAGACGATTTAAGATGGTTATAACTGTGATATTTTCGTATTTTATAGTATAAACATCAGTATCTTCTACAAATATATTATTTTTTTAAAATTAACCATATTGAGTTTTTGATATTTTCTAAATATGGAAATTGATTCATAAAATATGAAAAACAATTAGGTATAAATGTTTTGATTTTTTTCAATCAATATCAAAAACTATAATAAGTACGTATTTCAATATGAAACGTTTAAACCACATCTACAGATTTATAGATAAATATTTACATTTATAAGACAAATACAAAGATGAAAATTCTAAAGGTAATAGGAGAAATATTTTAAAATATACAACAACTGTATTTATTTTTAAATAGCTAATTTACATTATAATTTTAATAATTACGGAAAGAAGGGATGAGTCTTAAACAAAGATTTTCTAGTGTTATTAATTATACCTCAACATTCAAATTAAAAAAAGGTTTCCACAGGAACAAAATTTATTCGCAAAGTCTGTTACTGCCAGCTTAAATAGTTTACCTGGTGTGTGACAATTTATTTGTTTCGTACAGTTGGAAATAAATGTCGTAGTAGATTTATATCAGTACCTCTGAGATAGGTAGCTTCGCTATAGTATGTTATTCATTGCTAAGGCCCCAATATGAAAGTGGTTTTATCAACAAACTAGTTTAATTTATCATATCGAACACCATTTGTGATATTGCCTTATTGAAGGAAACATGGCATTGCAAGGTTTCTGACTTTCGTATTACACTTTCTGTGGACTCTGAATTACTATTTCATACTACTACAACTACTACTACTACTATATATATATATATATATATATATATATATATATATATATATATATCACTTTCACTTATGTACTTAAACAAGAATCTTACTTGGTATTTATGCGAGTACTTTCAAAAACTGGTTAGTGTCTCCATCCTCGGGCATACTGAACAGGATTTTGGAATGCGAGCTGCGTGGATTTGCCGTTGACCTTGGTGTACCGTTAACTTCTATTTTTTGATTTACTGCACTGTGCGAGTTTTTAAGGTTCGTATTGGGGTTAATATTGTCTAATAGATTGAATAATTTATCGTTTTTTGATTTTATTTGTATCTGTTCGTTAATGATGTTATTTTTATTTTTATAAATTTCTAGTTGTTCCCAGATTGACATTTTGAGGCCTTTTTGGACTTTTTTTTTACTAGGTGTACGTTTTTTAATGTGGGGAATGTGTGTTTGTTTTTGATTGCGTGTGTGGCTAAGTTTGAGTTATAAATTTCAAGTTTGGTGTATGCATTGAGGTGTTCTTGATATCTGTCTTTTAATTTCTTTTTTATTTCGCCTATGTATATTTTATTACAGTCTGACCATTCGATTTAGTATATTCCATTAATAAGTGTGGGACATATTTTTTCTGGTTGGTTTATTTTGTTGATTATGTTTCCTGTGTTTTTGTAGGGTATGTTAATATTATTATTTTTGAGTGTTTTAGTTATTCCTTTTATGTTGTATCCTGTGTATGTGAATGTAGCCCATTTTGTTGTTTGTGGTTCGATTTTAGGTTGTTTTAATTTATTTAATATTTGAAATTCTAATTTATCTATAGTTTTTTTATTGTATCCATTTTTTGGGCTATTTGATATATTAATTGTTTTTCTTTGGTTTTGTCTTCATTATTTAGAGGCAATTTTAGCATCCTGTATAAAAGTGAGTTGTAAGCGGCCATTTTATATTGTGGGGGATGTTTGGAGTGGTTTGGTATTGTATTAATGGTTTGTGTGGGTTTCCTATAAATAGAAAATTAAATGTTATTTGTATTTCTGGTCAATGTTAGGTCTATATAGTTTATTTTATTGTTTATTTCTTCCTCCATGGTGAATTGTATGTAAGTTATTGATTTCATTTAGAATGATGTTTTTATGTATTGCTTTATTTTGTGAGATGTATAATCCATCATCGATATATCGTATCCAATGTCCGTTGGGGTCGTGTGTTTTTATGGTTTGTGTGATTAATTCGTCAAGTTTTTGGAGGTAAATTTCTGACACTATACTTGATAGTGGTGATCCCATTGCTAAGCCATCTGTTTGTTTATATATTTTATTATTGAATATGAAATAGTTTTGGTTTAGTATGGTCTTTAGGCATTTTGTGATTTGGTTTGTGTATTTGGGGTAGGTTTTAAAGTCAGTTAATTTGTTTTTTATTATTTTGATGGTTTCGTTAATTGGTATATTTGAGTACATGTTTGTGATATCAAATGATATAAATTTGGTGTTTTTGGTTGTGTTTATTGTTTTTAGTATTTCCGTTAATTCAATTGAATTTTTTATGGTGTATTTATTTTCCAATTTAAGTTCGTGTTTTAGGTTTTTGGCTATTATTTGTGATATTTTATAGGCAGGTGCATTTTTAAAATTTATTAAGGGTCTTATGGGATTATTGATTTTATGTATTGTGATGAGGGTGTTCATTTTGGGGGTTTTGGGTTGTCTATTGTACATTGGTAAGAGTTTTTTTGGTTGAATAAATTTTCATTGTTTTTTGCTAATTGTATGATTTTGTTTTTGTATTTTTTGGTGGGGTCTTTGTTTAATTCTATACAATTGTTGGATTTTATGAATTCTTCTGTTTTTTGGTTGTATTCTGTTTTTGATATAATTACTGTAGCGTTGCTTTTGTCCGATTTAGTTGCAATTATTTCGTTTTTGAATAGTTTTTGTTTCAATTTGTTAATTTGGTTTATTTGTATTTTATTTACAACGTGATTTCCTTTTTTGATTTTTTTGTTGATGATTTTGTTTATTTCGTGCAATGCTATGTTTCTGATGTTATCTTGATTTTCGTAATTAATGAGATTTATTGCCAGTTCTGTTTCTACTATGAGGTTTTCTATTGTGTTTTGTAATTTTGGTTTGATGTTGGTTTTTGTGCTATTTTCGAGTATGTTTATTTCTTCTTTGGTGAAATTCGTTTTTGTGAGGTTTATAAAATTTGGGTGGAATTGATGGAGTGTTGTGATATTGTCCATGCTATTTTGTTTTTCTATTAGTTTGTTAAGTTTAGATTCTATTTTTTGTTTTTTAATTCCATTAAAGTTCTTGCATTTTTCTTGAATATTGATATATTTATAATGCCATTGGTTTGGTTTAAGTATGTTAGCTAATTCTAAGTGGGTTTTTAAGAGTGTGTTAGTGAATTTGTTTTTCTTTGTGTACAGATATTTAATTTCATTTTTTACCCATAGAGTTTCAGCTTGTTTAGCAGTTTTTTGTGCATGAACTAGTTTGTTTTTTTATTACTATTTTGACATATTCTGGTGTTATTTTGTTATTAATGCATTGAGTATTAAAATGTATATTATGGTTAATATTTATAATTTGTTTTCTAAGTTTTTCAAATTTGTTCAATAGTTTGGTTGATTGATTATCTTGTGGGGCGATATCCATATTTGTAGATTTTGCAACACTGTTTTCTTGTATACACTTATCACTTTCACTTATGTACTTAAACAAGAATCTTACTTGGTATTTATGCGAGTACTTTCAAAGACTGGTTAGTTTCTCCATCCTCGGGCATACTGAACAGGGTTTTGGACTGCGAGCTGCGTGGATTTGCCGTTGACTTTGGTGTACCGTTAAATTCTATTTTTAGATTCAATGCACTGTGCTAGTTTTTAACGTTCGTTTTGGGTTTAATATTGTCTATTAGATTGAATAATTTATCGTTTTTTGATTTTATTTGTATCTGTTCGTTAATGATGTTATTTTTATTTTTATAAATTTCTAGTTGTTCCCAGATTGTCATTTTGAGGCCTTTTTAAACTTTTTTCACTAGGTGTACGTTTTTTTAATGTGGGGAATGTGTGTTTGTTTTTGATTGCGTGTGTGGCTAAGTTTGAGTTATAAATTTCAGGTTTGATGTATGCATTGAGGTATTCTTGATATCGGTCTTTTAATTTCTTTTTTGTTTGTGCTATGTATATTTTATTACAGTCTGGGCATTCGATTTTGTATATTCCGTTATTAAGTGTGGGACATATTTATTCTGATTGGTTTATTTTGTTGATTATGTTTCCTGTGTTGTTGTAGGGTATGTTAATATTATTATTTTTGAGTATTTTAGTTATTCCTTTTATGTTGTATCCTGTGTATGAGAATGTAGCCCATTTTGTTGTTTGTGGTTCGATTTTAGGTTGTTTTAATTTATTTAATATTTGAAATTCTAATTTATCTATAGTTTTTTTATTGTATCCATTTTTTTGGGCTATTTGATATATTAATTGTTTTTCTTTGGTTTTGTCTTCATTATTTAGAGGCAATTTTAGCATCCTGTATAAAAGTGAGTTGTAAGCGGCCATTTTATGTTGTGGGGGATGGTTGTGGGGGAGTATATATATATATAAATATATATATATATACATATTGTTTTCTGTTTTAAGAGATTGTAGATATTTTCCAATGTTTTCAAGATATATATTGAGAAAGAATTATATTGTGTATAACTTTACCATTACTTGATAGCACGACCTAATATTTACCTCCTTACACATATTTTCAATTGCTTATCTACACTATATATATATATATATATATATATATATATATATATATATATATATATATATATATATATATATATTTATATATATATATTTATTTATTTATTTATATACATATATATATATATATATATATATATATACAGAGTAGATAAGCAATTACAAATATGTGTAAGAAATTAAATATAAGGTTGTGCTATCAAGTAATGGTAAAAGTATACACAATATAATTTTCCTCAATATATATCTTTAAAACGTTTGAAAATATCTACAGTCCCTTAAAACAGAAAACAATATGCTAATAAATATGAACAAACTCTACAAACAAAACTTTCTTACCTCTATTTATTAAGAACAACATTCAACTCGAGTTTGATCCAAATAGGGAATGAAACTTTTGTTCATTATCATGTTGATAGGTCTGGGGAGTTCAACTGTTACAATAACGTTTCCTCATAACTAGTAATTACGATTCAAAGACATTGCATTTCCAGTAACAAATCAAATGAAGAAAGTTTTGTGAAAGAAAATATCTATCAATTTAAACAAATTATAACTCTCAGAAACTTGTAACAACACATAGATTTAATCACAACTATTTACTGCTAGATAATCCCCTAAATTTTAACCCTTGCTCCCTTAATTTTTTTAAGGCATTACACCTCACTTCAATATTTCCATTTCCCGTATCTCCCAATTTAACGTCTGTACGAAATTACTGTAAAAAACTACAATTTTTTGCTGATCATTAGGCAATTATTCCCCTTTTAGTTTTTAGGTCATAATTTTCTTTCACTTTATTATAATCTGACACGAACGCTATTCCTCAAGGTTTAACTGAATTTATTTCTAGAATATAAAATCTATAATACTCCCTAACGTGTCATTGCCGTTCCAAGCTTTAGTCTTGTCTAGCTTCACACATATTTTCTCTAAGCTACATTCTTCGACGATATCACTTCTTATCTTTCATTAGACAAGTATGCTATTCGCTTCTACTTTTCTCTTCAATCATATGGCCGTCCTTGCCCCTTGCTAGTTGGTGATGTTTTTTTTTCATTTGGTTAATCTTTAGTGACTTTCACTACATTCTGGTCTGGAGTTTCCCTGGAGACTTTCAAGATGTGCTCCCTTCAGTTCTAGTTTCCATATGATTACACGCTCCTTGTAATTCGTAGGTTACATTTTGTTTATTGGGGTTTGTTTAAAATTGTTTTCCTAATTTTACCTCTAAACATTTATTTTAATTTAAAATTTAGTAAACTTTTAGAAATTTGTGCTTCAACCGCTTCTATAAAGACTTTCTGCTGAGCAAATATTCTACATTTCTAAGATTAGAACTTCCACTTATGTACATCAGTTTTGGGGGCAAGAGAAGTTTAAGCGTTTGTATGTTTTGGTCCTTAGATGGAGAAGCGTTTCTTTTGGGGACGAAAAATCTATAGAAATAAAAAAAGAACAACACAAGACGCTATAACGTTGTTACTGGACTATCTTCATCAGTTACTAGAGTATTAACAATAATATAGTTTGATATTTGGTTTAATTTAACATTTACTTTTTTTTAATGAACAATTATGTAAATTGGTTTTCGTTATTTTAAGTATCTGAATTCACGAGGGATTGTTTTAAAGGCGGATAAATTATTGAAGTTTAATGCGGTTTGAGGTCGAAAAGTAGAGTAATGTTTTAAAGCTAAGTAAATGTTTATTCAGATTTTACATTTAATAATCGTGATGAATCCGAAAATTTATTTTTTTAGTTATAATAGAACTTTGCCTATATACCTTGATTACGTTTCAAAACAAAATAGGTTACAAAAAGTCCTTAGCTTATTTTAGAAACCAATTGTTAGGGTTATTCGACCTACAAAATTTAGTTGAAATCCAACTACAAAAACTACAAGAGTCATATTAACTAAACACAATATTAGTCATAAAAAAATGGCAAATGCTCGGAGGCAATGTTGTCTAACGGGTAACTTAATAAGAACCTAGACTGTGTTCATAGCTAAAACTGAAAATAGCTCAACAGTTAAAAATTATTTCATCCAATCTGATAAAAGTAGTAATAGTGATAGACAACACCGTAGGAGTATTAAATAGCAAGATTATTGTCCCCCAAAATAGAATTTAGAATGTCCTTCTCGTGGATTTTATGAGGAATTATAACAAATAATCCTTCTGATGGAGGTCTGCATGCTTACTGTATGTAAATAATTTTAAATTATTTACCTGGTGTGGTGGTCTATATAATAACGAAGGTTACCTCTGGGGTTCGCTGGTATCCTTGGGGAGCGTCAGACCCTCAGTCAACAGCTAAACAGGCATCCCTTGCCTGGTACCTTTGCGTAAAATTTTTCGGTTTGGTTCTCGTTTTACGACTCTGCTTAGCTTAATTTTAATTTTTGAGGGACCGGAAAATTAAGGCCCGTCCCAATCAGCTATTTATAAACGGTTCGCTCTCCCGCGACAACCATTGAAAAAATAACTATTTTTCGTTTACCTTTATCGAATATTTGGCCTTATAACAAAAAAAAACCTTATAATAGATATAAATGAAATTATTACGAAATGAGTTATCAAAGGTTAATTTGTGGTATTTAATAAATTAAAACGAGTAATTAAGATAGAACATATTTCCGCCAATATACGCCCAAATTTAAAATAAAAAAAAAATATACACTATAGGCTATAATAGGTAAATACAGTTAAAAATAATAGATTTAGGGGATTTAAGATTTGTGTGATATAATTTGTGATAATGGCCCAAGAATGAAAGATTGTTCAAACAAGTTATTAGTCAATCCAAACGTATGAATCAGTAACAACGTACGAAACGAGTAAATCTTATCTTATCGATTATTAATTATAAGTATATTCTCGTCCATCGCTCACTTAAATACGTTCGATACGTTAGTTATCGCATTGTAAATTTTAAGCCCTATATTTTGATCTGTAGTTTAAAACTTCATACTTTGTTTCATCTCTCTCTCTCTCATTCATAATGACCATTGTTACTTATATTTCATGTTTAAATATAAAATAATAATTATTATATTGTTATATTTATTGTAGTCATGGAAATTTTGTTGTGATTCATATAATTTCAAACTCTGTATATATTTCAGCTGTGTGTTTGTTGGAATAATGGTTAGATTGACGCTTTCAGAAAATACGAAAAGGCCCCAACAAGAAAATAATAGAGGCCTATGGACACCTGCCCAGTCTTCCCCCTCCCATATCAATCCACAATTATAGATGATAAATATTTGTAGATGTAGTTATGTACCCCTAGTGTTTAGAATGAACCCGGTAGTCTCGTCGTCATTCTGAAAGAGACCAGAAAAAAATATACTACGCCTCTATATATAACTAAGCATATGAATAAATAATACCCACTAGTATTTAGAATGTACCCGGTGGACGCGTCGTCATTTTGAAGTAGACCCGAAATCTCTTATTGTATTTGTTGATGTTAAGTTTCTCTGTATACATACCTATTACATATTTGTACGTATATGATGTATTACATTTTATTTGTTAATGTGATTTGGTGTAAGGAAAATAACGTTGAGAAAAAGAGAGTAAACAGGTGATATTAACACAGGGGATGTACTGTCGTCAAGTGAGTTGGGGCAGGGATACTCTGGGACTGGGCATCTCATTCGCGGTCTACTGCCTAACCTCTATAATACAGTGTTGGGAACTGAATTGATACACCCTGACTTTTCGATCACTCAAGGGCGTTGACATCTCACCACTCATAGAAAGGCTGACACAATTTTTTCTGATTTATAATAAGTATTTAAAGTTATATAAAATATTTTTGAATTTTCTAGTCTATTACGTTTGGTGAATCCTAATTATTCACTTTACCATCAGTTTGTGACTATCTGAACGTTAAATCTTGTAAATTTGTAAGACCTTACTGAGACAGAACGTTTTCGGTCGCTATGTGGATATCTTCAACTGTCTCTTTACAAATTTACAAAATGTAAAATTAGGATAGTCATAAACTAATGTGAAAATGAATAGTTAAATATTTGTTTTAAATAATCAGCACTATGTTACGTAATAGAAAATTTAAAACTCTTTTAAAATTTACTTTAAAATATCACTCATTTTTAATTAAATAAATTTCAACAGATGCATTCGCCTTTGACACCTTATTCTGAGATGTAAATGTGCTGTGCTCTTACGTTGGCGGAGCTCTCCTAATAGAGTTTTCCTTTTAGCTTTGTTAACCTTGCGTTACTTAGTCGCCTTTTTTAAAATAATTAACAATGTTTTGTTGAAAAAATCCTTTTACGTCCGTGGTTAGGATGTTCTCATATCACAAATATAATGTTACAATATCGTAGCCTAGGACAGATTATTTTCGCAAGCTACAGGTCTGTTATTAGTTTTGGTAAAAAACACTCGTAATTAAAATGGTTCTCTTTTATTTTAGGTAAGGAATACACAATTTTTATATATTTTTAATAACCAACGTTTAAATACGTACCTCTTGTTATCAAAGTCCACTTGAAGATTGCTCTTAGATATCTTATCTTCTAAATTAATTCAGATTTATCTCGATGTAGCTACGAATAGGAAGTATAATTTACTGCATTTTTTAAGTATGAAACAAACATCATTGTACTATAGTAAAATTTATTTATTATAGCTATCGAAATATAACTTCTTAGTTTTATAATACGAAAAATCCATTTTCTTAATTTTTAATATTCTAACTATTCGTTTATATTTCGCTAGAAATGTAGAGACAAGAGACAGAGAAGATAGATACAGAGATAAGCGAGGGAGAGACATAGAAAAATTAATTGAATATATTTTTTTTTTAATATAGAGGATAATATATTGTCTGCCATTGCTAAATAAATATTATGGGGTTTAATTGCTAATAGATAAAGCACAATATGCAATTTATTCATCAATATTATTCTATCCTAGTGCGATCCTCGTCAAAGTAGGATTATCTCTTTACTTTTAAGAAGTATACTCTAATAAATATTGTGTGGTTATTGACTATCTTGGATGTTTTCGTTCTCAATTTTGTAGGATAAATTTACAAAGATAACTCTTCAAACTGAAGATGGTGGTTAGGAATTTAAGAGGAACAGCAGAAGCATGGTAGAAGGCGGTACAACAGCCGGAGGACAAATATGAAAGCTTCAAGACCAAGTTCCTTGAAACGTACTGGGGATTTACGGCGCAGGAAAGGATAAGGCGCCAACTAGATACCGGCAGGTATTACGAAATGGGACCATATAGTACGTCGGAATACTTTGTAAGCATGATTAATAAAGCAAAGAACCTGGAACCGCACATGCCGGAAGGATATTTAGTGAACAAAGTTATGACGCACTTCGGAAGAGAAGTCCGGATGGCAAGTATGGGAAGCCTGAAGATTCACAGAGAATCAGTGGCAAATGCCATTGCTTTTCTAAATAGAGTAGAGACAGAGAGTGGATTTAGAGGAGTAAATGGTAGAGAGGGGCCACAAAGTTACCAGCAGAGGCCACCACAAAACATAAGGCCGCCTTACCAAGGGAACACCACCAATGGAAATCCCAGGAAAGATAGGGAGCCTAGTCCACCGCCAAGACAGAATGTGGCAAAAGGAAATCAAACAAAGGACCCAAAAAACGAGGCGGGAGGGTCTCGTACGCAATAAAGGAAAACAAACAAAATGGAGAATAAACAAGGCAAAGACAAGGAACCGAGACCCGGAAAAAAAATAGAAAAAAGGATAGATGGAATGAAGGAAAATAAGGGAGTTAGAAATAAGAGGGGAGCAAGCAAAAACGTGCTGGAAGGAGAAGGCAAAAGGAACAGAATGGAAACAGGGCGATGGGTGGGGCAGAGCCCAAAGACGCTGTAGAACAGTTACCCAGTAAGAGTGAAGAAAGAAAAGAGGATAAAAAGAAAGAAAGTAGGCAGCAGGAAGCTGCAAAACAAGGAGGCCCAAAGAGTTCCAGTGACCTAGTCAAGATCTCAGAACGAAACGGGAATGCAAGCAATCTCAAGATAACTCAACTATAGCCAAATATAGAAAGGAAGATAAAGCCAAAACAAGAAGGAGTCAAAACTCAACAGCCCTGTAGAGAGCCAGAAAAAAAGTTGGGAGGTCTGTATATGGAGATAAGGGACGACTTGCTCGACGAGGAAGGGTTGTTGCCCCGGCGATCCCAGAATTCTGAGGAATGCCCTGCACTCATCGGTACTATCTGGGAACAGGTAGTGCGAGTTGAGATCGACACAGGCGCGGATGTATCGGTTATACAGGGAAACCTGTATAACGAGATGAAGCGCAAAGGGAAAGAATTTTTGGAATTGCCGGTAAGCAATACAGGCATTATTACGGCGGTGAAGACACCCCAAATAAGAGTCTGTAAACAAACCTTTATTCCTCTGAGCTTGGGAGGGCATGTAATAGAGATTAGCTTCATGGTGGTGGAACGCTTAAGGGCGGTAATCGTCTTGGGTTGCGATCTGTTACATAGACTGCGAGCCCGTATCAACATGGAAAGACAGTAGATAGTAAACCGCCGCTTTGCCACAAACAGATGGTTTTGATGAAAATACGTTAATTTTCCGTTATAAACGGTTACGTGAGGTACAAGGGGTTGGTTTCAGCGATGATTGGAGCGTAACGTGAATGGGAGGAGGTATAAAATGTGCGCGCTTGTGCGCGGTTGTGCGTTAGTGTAGGTGGCAGGTGATTTTTAGAAATACGTTAATTTTCCGTTAAAGACCGTTACGTGAGGTAGTAAGGGTTGGTTGGTGATATAATTGGAGCGTAACGTGAATGGGAGGAAGTGTGCGCGCTTGTGCGTTTGTGTATATGCGTGTTCGCTATTGTGTGACGTAATTAAAAGCATGTTCGGACATGTTGGGGGGGGGGGGGGGTAATGTAAAACCGTTGGTTACCTAGAGAATGAGGTAATTTTGGCATGTGTTTTTTGTGAAGGACCGTGTGTATTATATCCCGAACCCAGTTCGTTGCTGACCTATATTTTTACTATAACGTCGCGTGTGTACAGTTGAAGTATTTTTAAAAACCGTTGAAATCCGTTACGAGGTGATGGGATTATTTTCGCTATAAATGTGTCAGTCGCAAAGACTGAACGGTGACTTCTCTGTTTGTTCTCCAGATCTTTACTGGTTAAAAAATGTAAAAGCATGTTAATTTATTAATATAGGTTCCGCGCTCGTGAGCTAATGTGTTTACATATCGTTGTGCTAGCGCTTGTTTCTCCAACTCTGTGTTTGTTGTAACAGGTATTTGGCCTGAATAAATTGTTTTTAAAAGCCTACCTCTAGAGAGTGACGTCATTTTGACATGTGTTTTTGTAAAGGAACGTCTGTATTATATCCCGTACCCAGTTTTGCTGACATATATATTTACTATAACTGCGCGTGTGTACGGTTGAAGTATTTTTTTAAAACCGTACGATGGACATCGTACAAATGGGTAAAGGCAAGGCATTCGTTCCCGTTGACAGTTTCAGAGAGAAGGCTTTAGTTACTAGGAAGACCTCATTGGCAGCAGATATACTTCGTGCAGAATGTAAAATCTGTATATCAGAAGAAGTTCAAGTGGTTTATTTACCCTGCAGACACGTTATTGCTTGTTTGCTTTGCGGATTAGCCTGCAAAACTTGCGGAATTTGCAGAGAAACTGTTGACTCTTTTATGAGAATTTATCTTTCCTAACATTTGTAATAATTTTTTGTTTAACAACAATTTTTCTTTTTAATATTATAATTATTGTAACTTATTATTTAAAAAATATATAAATATTATGTCTTGTAGAAAAAATGTAATTTTGTGTTTGCTTTGACCAAGCTTAAATCATTTTACACCTTTGTTCAACTAAAAAATCCTCTATTTTATTAATATTCAAACATCAAACAATACACACACACACACACACACACACAAGTGTTGGGGGATACCGGCTTGACAGCCAGATGTTGAGGCCAGCTGCGAGTTGGGAAACAGTATATAACATGTGGCGACTTGTTATCCTGTAGCAATAAAATCATGAGCGTCGGTAAGGCAACAATTGTACAACAGATTAAAATTTCCGACTTCGTGTCGTTGCTGCGCGTTGGGGTTGCATACGACATGTGGAAGGAAGACTATAAAAAAGTGGAAATTTCTCTTTCGGTGTTGAGGTCTAAACGAAAACTCACCGCTAGGGAAAGAGCCATTGTAGAGAATTGCAAGAGCCTTCCTTGTCAGGAGGTTATAGACCTCCTTCGCTCTTCCAAAAAGCCGGTACTATTGTTGACTTTCTACCGACAACCAAAGTGAGCGTGATGGGTCTGCATAGACCCTAGAGTAAACAGCCCTATAGTGTAAAACACAGTCTTATACTATAGGGCTGTTTTCTCTACATTAAAATTTCATCTTAGCTATAGTGAATACTTGTGCGACAAGTATTACACTATAATTTTAAAGTCACGCGTGCCTTTATAATTATATTGTAATATTTGTTGACCGTCACCTACGCTGACCGAGTGTTCTAATAGTAAACATACGCCAGAGCACCAGAGTAACGAGTGAACGGCTTCTACTAGGTTTTACTCGTTTATATAGAACAAATAGCATTCTTTGTTTAGCGCGCAATATTTACATCTGTCGATTCTAAAATGAGCTCTGTTTTTCATGGTTTTTATATGCTACGTTCTCCCACAGTGTCGGGATTAGGTTAGAAACATATTTAAACAAATTAACATATGAACAGGGTAAATAGTTGACGATAACTATCAAATTATGTATGTAATTTCATATTTTTTAAAAATATTTTTTTTAATAAAATTATAAATAAACAAAACCTCTTGAGCAACATTTTTTTTTTATATCCTTATGTGCATTTCGATTGTTAAGCAATCATCTTTAAAGGAAAATACTAAATGCTTAATATTTGTAGTAATTTCCTCTGAAAACGATTGATTTGCAATCTAAACGTACATCAGGAGATTATCGGAGTTCTAGACATTAATGCAAGACAAGGTGGATGCTATCTTCTTAGGTAAAGGGATATAACTACTTCCACCATACTCTTAATTTTTACCTAATGTCCATCCAGACCCCGTGTTCGGTTATTTTCAAAACAATCTCCTGCATACATTCCCTGGCTACGTTTTCCAGGTCTGATGCAAAAGTAATTTTTCTGTTCCTAGTTATAAACGCTCTCTGAGATATTTCTCCTTCCACATTTACAAATTCGGACTCCATCACAAGTCCAAACTTTATAAAATTTAAACGAATGAGCTCCTCTTACAACAGCTCCACTACAACATCGCTCGCTTCAATTATGTAATCGTCCAAATAGAGTTCGCTCACGTTCAATAGTTGAGTAAAGAAGGTATTGGGGGAGGGGGAAGGAATTGAAGTGTTCCAAATCACAAATTGAAGTAACTCTGCGGGGGGAATTGAACTTATAATAAGTAACTCTGCGGGGGGGGGGGGGGAATTGAACTTATATTAATTATTTTTTTTTGGGGAGGAGGTAACAGAATGTATTCTAACTTTAATCCAAGCTTTGGAAAATGTGTGAAGCATTTCCTTCCAGCAAAGAACTGGGTCAAGGTCGTTTAAATATTTAAAAAATTTTTTCCTTAAAACTATGGGAAAGAATAGGAAGGAGTGACTCTAAGCAGAATGTACTGAATATCCTCCTTGTAACACTCTGCACAAAGGGATCCCTAGGCGCTCTACTAGACTGGAACGCAATTCGTCACGTCACCAGCCGAATAGACCAACGGCAACTTAGAGGGATTGGGGTGTAAGTGAATAATAGACATACGCTGAATTCGTTCTTGCTATATGACTATTGGAAGCCGGGTGATGCAACGAATGACGCGAAATTCATCTCGCCAATCATCCGCTACGTTTACTCACCTCGGGGAAAAGACAAAAAGGAGGGCGGGGGTGAGGGTTGGATATCAAGCTCCCAGTGAACAGAAACAATGATGTCCAGGACAACAGGCTTTGCCAGGGTTGCCCCCAGACAAACTATCCGGAGATAGCCTTAGCATGCGTGAAAGAGGAAGGAGTATTAGGGATATTAACCTAATGTAAACCTGGTAGTAAGAAACATATATTATTTTACCTGAAAAGTAAACAATAAAAAAAATGTTATTAAATAAATTTGGTATTATTTATATAAAACCTGAAATAAATAAGATATAATTATTTTAACCTGAAAAACGTGCTGAAACAAGAATAAATATTGGTATTATTTATATACCTGGAAGAAATACATATATAATTATTTTAACCTGAAAAACATGCTGTGTTTATGCTATAATTATAAAAATAAAATTTAACATGCAACCACAAAATACATCTAAATATTTAGTCTAACATGCACAAAAAAATTAAATAATACAATATAATGTAAACCAAAGTGAGCTATATAAAATACAACAAGGGAATAAACATATATTATAATTGTATTTCTTAACAAGCTAACAAAAACTCACAATACAGAGATGTTATCTCAAATTATATGCTTTGGAAATATGATATGACCAAGATATGCGAATAATATACAACTGACATGGTCATCAAACGATATTTTCGCAGATTTTTTGGGTTTCAAGCATGGGTACTTATTTTGAACCGCAAAAAACCTTTATCTCTGGGTGCATACCTTCTTTACAAAGCATAAAACCAAAGTAACCTATATAAAATACAAGGGAATAAAAAATATATTAAAACATTGAAATATCTTAAAAGCTAACAAGAACATAGTATTCACTCTATAAAGTCATGCATAGAAGTGAACAGTCTCTAAACGTTTTGCTCGTTTATATAGAGCTAATACCTACATGCAGTGCAACACCTGCCCCCCTCTGAGTTCATCAAACCTAGTTTTACCCGTCCCCCACAACACCTGTCTTAACACCTATCAGTCTGAGTTTTATTAATCCTAACGTAATTGCATTGTATTTCAAAACAAACACACACAAAAATTCGCGCGCGTACGCGCACACACGAGCACATACACACGAGCTAGCGGAATTGTAGGAAAGCGATTACTTTAATAGGTATATAAAATTATAAGAAAAAAACGTTCATTGCAATAGTGAAGCATTACAAGAGATGAATAATAAAATGATACGTTATAGAGCACTATCAGTTTCATAAATTAGAAACGAAAAAAGAAACTAATTAAATAGTAACAAACAAAAATAATATACAAAAAAACACCATATACTGTACAGAGGGAGAAAATATTATTTTTTTTATATACATATTTATTTATATATTAACTATTATGATAATTTTAACAATAAATATATAAAAAAATTTTTCTTCATCGGTTTTAGTAGGAATTTAATTTAAAAAACTCATTTTTTCTATATTACTGGTTTTTAATTCCTGGTAACTTATAATGAAAGGAGATCTTATACTAAACAATATTATTTGTACATAGAGTACTATGTTTATATTTGTATGGCTTATAACGACCAGGTTCAATTTTAAACCTAGTGTAATTTACACAAAGTTAATATTCAGGGTCTAGTAATGTTTTGTTGCTAATATTATCAGAAATAGGTGTCCTATTGTTGAATTACATAAACTAATTTCCCTTATTAATAAAAATTTAATAAGCTTTTCCTTAAAAAGAAGTTGAATAATTAAATAAATTATATATAAACGTTAAGAGTATAACTTGTAGGAAAAAAATGACATCTTGCGCTTAGATTAAGTCAAAATAACTAGTTTTTATCAACTGTGATTATTTTTGTTTGTTAGATAAATAAAAAACGTCCTTAAGAATATAAAAAGCTATATTAAATATGTATTATTTTCCAAACGAGTAGCAATTATATTTATTTACTCATGAAATACATTGTAACGGTTTATAATTTTACAAATTGGATTTTATTTAGTTATAACTCTTAAAACATTTAATATTCACTTCTAGCTTACAGTTGAGGCATAATGAAACGTCTGTCTGTAACGCAACAGAAGCTATAAGTCCGTTACATTTAAAATATTTTAAATTACCAAGTTAAATCATTAAAATTAGCAGAATATTCTTGAATTAATTCTTAAGGTTTATTTATTTGAAATGCAAGGAATTGTGCGCTGGCAAAATAATGACTCTTTTAAATTCAATTAAAGCAAATTATAAACTTTTATTTTAAGATAGACAGATAAAATAAATTAAAATCATGACACATAAATTTCTTTAACACTCAGTTACGGATTATGGAACATTTTTAATTTTACTTATAAATTTTTAATGATAGCAATCCTTCAATTAATTAATTAATCAATGGCTGAAAATCAACATATATTCGAGTTTACTTGCCTTTTTTTTGTATAATCAAATTTAATAATTTATTGAGAACATATTGGCACCAAAAGATGCGTAATTATAATTATGCTTTTTTTTATTAAAAAGTTCAATGTTCATTATTTAGAAATTCTGCTGCGAAATGTTTTAAATTTTGAAATTAAGTTTTAAAAGTCTTAAATCGCCCACTTAGCTGTGTTAACTTGTCGCAACTTCCCTTCCTCCTCGTGAAAAATCTCGGTAAAGCCTGCATTCATCTTCGTGAATAAGCATCGGGAGAAGCCCTCAAAAGTCTGCAACCCATCTTGTATCTGGTATCGTATGCCGTGTCTATGCCATGATTAAAAGAAAATAATACTTTATATTAATTAAAATAAAAAGAAACTAAATACATCTTCTTGCTATTTGGGGACGTCCTTTCCCTGTTACATCCTGGCCAAATGAGAGAGATAAATTAGTCGCGAGCCACCTTCCTATCTATCGCGCATCCGGGGTGCGCATGCCTAGCTTGACTACTTATTTTAAGTTTTTCTCGATAGATGTCACTATCAGCCAGAGATCTCATTAAAAATATTTATCATACATTACAATTTTTTTTTACATAGTTATACATTATTACAATTTTGAATTTATTCTCGTTTATTTTCTGAAATTTGCAAATTTAATATGTAACACCGTCTAAAGTGTGTTACATATTTTTCCCCCCTCTTAAAAAAAAAATTGTATCATTTCATTTCTCCCTTTTAATTATTTTTATTAAATGTAACGATTTACTAACAACTCTTAAGTTAACAATAAAATTATTTTCTTTGGGAAAACATATCATAAACCCTTTAACATTACTTGCATGTCCGTAACTAGAACAAGCTTAGTTTAACAAAAAAAATTTTTTTTTTACATTACATTAACATAATACAGACAAATTATTTCTCGGATTTAGCATCCTTCCAAACAAAATTAAACCCTTTTTTTTACAAATAAATCCATAATCATCTCTTCTTTTACATTTATAAAACATTGTATTGACACATACTCTTATTATTTCACATAATGTTCTTTACTGCCTTCATTTCATTAAAACACTTTTATCAATTAATCATAAATAATATCAACTCACTTCAATAGTGTTTTTATTTATTCGGTGCGCACCATTGTCTTTAAATTCGAAGTTTACATATAAAATTTATACCTAATTACATGATTCATTACTCCTGTATCTTTCATAAACATCATTTAAAAGTTGTTGCAAATTGTTCAGTTTTTGCTTGTTAAAGTGTTATTAATTATGTATTGTTTAATTTAAAGTAGTTTGTTTTGTAAAGTCAGTCCGTCTTGTAAGTGTGGTCCACGTCATGAGTCTGGGACCAAATAGTCTTACCCCTTGTGTAATTGTGTAGTCTAAGTCTAAATTAATAACCTTTTATTCGCATTACGAACAATTGCTGCGGAGGTTTCCTACCCTCTTTTTAATTGCGAGATATGCACCTTGCGTATCTCATTTAAATTTTCTACCCCTTGTATCAAAACATTTACAGGGTTTAAGAAATATAATAATTTGTATGGACCTTTATATTTTACATCTAGCTTAGCTTGATATTTATCTATCTTTTTTGATAATGACTGATGCTTTACATACACCTTATCTCCTATTTTGAAAGGATGTACATTATCACCTTTATAGATACCATACTTTTTGTTTTTCTCAATTGACATTTTAATATTCTTTATGGCTTTGTTAAGTCTGCTTGCTATTTCTGTTTTAGTAATTTTATTTTCTACAATGTCGTTCAAACTCCACAAATTTGTTAATAAATCATTTGGTTTAAAATTAAACATTAACTCAAAGGCTGAATGGCCAGTGGATTCATTGAAGGCTGAATTTAGACAAATTTGCAAATAACGAAGTCCTTCATCCCACATTGTTTGTTTATCATGAAAAAAGCTCCTTAACAAAACCTTAATATTTTTAATATATCTCTCAGCCTTATTGGCTCTAGGTATGTACGGTAGGGTTTTGATATGTTTTATTCCATTATTAAACATAAAATTCTTAAACTCAATGGCTTTAAAACATGCTCCATTATCAGACACCAAGAAACGAGGCATACCAAAATTAGCAAAAACTACATCTCTCAACTTGTTGATGACATTTACAGCTTTGGCATTTCTTAAAGGCATTATATAACAGAATCTACTTAAATCATCTACTGCAATTAACAAATGATTATGACCTTTCTTACTCCTTACTAATGGTCCCATTATATCTACATACAGTTTTTGCATGGGATTGTTTGATACAAAACTTACAAGTTTCCCATTATAAATTTTTGGTGCTTGTTTACAAGTAGCACATATTTGACAATCTTTAATTTTTTGTTTTATAAAATTACACAAATTAGGTCTATAGAAATATTGGTTAATCTTTGACATTGTTTTTAATTGACTAAGATGTCCACCAAGAAATGAAGTATGATAATATTCGAACATCATGTCTTTCAAATTAACAGGCAAATAAATTTTTAATTTGTTTTTATCTTTAAACATTAATAGGCCTTTGCTCATACAAAAATTTTTATTGTTAGTTTTAGATTTAATACTTTCTACAATTTTTGTTATTTCAGGATCTGTTTTTTGATGTACTTTCAAATCTAGGTAACCTAAAGGTATTTGCGAAATTACATTAGCTTGAAGATTAGGACATTTGTTGTTGTTAATAGATTGGAATTTCTTCCCCTGTTTATCTTTTTTAAAGATTTCGTCCTTCGACTCTATCTCCACTATTTCGATATCAATACCTTCCCCATTATTGTGGATCCTACTAAGAGCATCGGCTACGACATTCTGTTGCCCTTTTATGTGAAATATTTTGAAAGGTAGACTTACAATTCTCTCTAACCATCTTCCCAATTTGCCTAACTTTCGGAAATGTGTAAGAGGCCATGATAATGCTTGATTATCTGTAAGCAAGTAAAAGGGTTGTACCTCTAAGAATTTATAAAATTTCTCGATGCTAAGAACAATGGCTAAAGTTTCCTTTTCGTATACTGAAAGAGCTCTCTCTGAATCTGTGAATTTCTTTGAAAAGTAAGCTACTGGTTTCTTTTGATCGGCTTCATTTTTCTGTAACAAGCATGCACCAACGCCATGCTCACTGGCATCTGTCATCAGATAGAAAGGTCTGTTGTAATCTACTATTGCTAAACAGGGAGGATTGGATATACAATTTTTTAAGGTGTTAAAACTTTTCTCACAGTCTTCCGTCCACTGGAATTTAACTCTTTTCTTCCTTAACTCGTTCAATACACTAGCAATTTTGGCATAATCTTTAATGAAACTACTGAAAAATGACACCATGCCTATAAATCTAGACACTTCCTTAGCATTTTTTGGTCTAGGAAAATTTTTTATTGAATTTGTTCTTTCTGGATCGATTTTAATTTGATTATGGCTCACTTTATTGCCCAAAAAATTAATCTCTTTACACACAAATTTTGCCTTGCTCAAATTTAGCGTTAAGTTATTTTTACTCAATCTACTAATTACCTCTCTAACATGTTTCAGATGTTCTTCTAAACTATTACTATATATAAGGATGTCATCAACAAAGTTTAACATGTATTTCAACTTAATATCGCTAAAAATTCTTTCTATATACGAGCTTAATATTCCACTGCCTACATGCAAACTATATGGAATTCTCGTATAATTGTATTGACTAAAAGGTGTTGAAAACGCGGTATATTTTTTGCTATTTTCGGTAAGCGGTATCTGGTGGAAACTGTTACAAAGATCAATACAACTAAAATACTTAGCATTACCCAGAAATTGATAACAATCGGCCATGTCGCCAATAGGATGTGAAACTCTTTCTATCAATTGATTCATTTTGCCATAATTCACTACAAGTCTATGTTTATCACCCTTTGACACTAAAAATGAAGGACTCAAATATGGGCTAGTGGAATGCTCAATTATTCCTTGTGCTAGTAAATCATCTATTATTCCTTTTAGAATAGTCATTTTAGGTGGACTGATGGGATATGGTTTAACTTTTACAATTTCATCAGATTTTACTTTTAAATCAAATTTAAAATTTAAGGCTTTGCCAATCGTGTCTGTAAATACATTAGGAAATTGTCTTACTATTGCTTCTATTTCTTTAATTCCTTCTGGACTACCAATTTGTATTTTACTATTACTCATTATATTGTTATTGCTTAAGGATTTAAAATTATTAATCTTTAATTTTACTGTAGGATCAAAATTAAAATAACATTCTTGTTTTGATATGTCTATTATTAAACCTGTTTCATGGATGAATGGAGTTCCTAATATCAGGGGCCAAGTTACATTATTTACAATATAAAATTTTACATACCAGCTAAAGTGTTTTATTTTTATTTTTTGAATGGAAAAACCTTTCACTTTAATTTCGGCATTATTAGCAGCTACAATAGTTTCCATATCTGACTTATACATTGTTATTTTGTTCAGCAATTTATTCTCTTGAATATATTTTTCATTAATTAAATTGATTGAGCTTCCAGTGTCAATAAGGGCTTTACTTTTATTGCTTATCTTATTTATTTTTATTTCTATCGTTGGTAACATAATTATTTTAGGTTGGATTTTCATCCACTTTCTATTTTTTACCATTTTCAGAACCCTTAGGCATTTGTTTTTATCTTTATTATTTTTATTAAAAATATGCTTTTTATAATTAACATTTTTCTTATTTACATTTTGGCAATAATTGACCTGATTACATTTGTTATTCTTTTTATCATTTGTGTTGAAATTTACTTGTGAGTTACCTCTATGCTTAGCCAAAAATATATTTTTTACAAAATTGCGGGAGGTATCCCTGACGAATGCCTCCCTCTTAATTAGTTTTTTTGAATTTGTTCTGCACACATTAGCCTTGTGACCCAATTTACCACACTTAAAACATTTAATTGGTTTATGGTTATAATTTTGATGTTGAGGTGGTATTTGATAGCGATTGTTACTATTACCATTGTTATAATTATTATTGTTATGGTTACTATTGCTAGAATTACCATACATATTGGACTTCTGACATGCCCTGAACTGTTGTTCACTATTTCTATTTCTAACATGATCATTATATGTAATGTTTTGTATTTGCACAGACATTTCGTTAAAATCATTTAAGCATGTAGGGTTTCTAATGAATGACAACTTATTCCTGGTTTCTGGATTCATCCCTAATTTAATTAGTTCAACTAAATCATTTTCAGAATATTCACCTAACAATAATTCATTATGCTCTTTCAAAGATTGTACATAAAGAGGCAGGGGTTCGCCAATACCTTGAGGTCTATTAATCAAATCTCTTTTTAAATTTTCCCTAAGATTAATGGGTATAAATGTTTTTAAGACATTCTGGTGAAATTCCTTTAAATTACTGTTTTGTTCTAAAGCTGACAACAATTTGTCCAATAATGGACCGGTTGCATAGTTCATACTTAGTTCTAATATTTGATTATCGGAAAGCTTTACCTCGTTTTTCAATTTCAATACCACTTTAATAAAATTTAACAATTTTTTTGATTCTAAACCATCTGTTGTAATGAACATTTTGAGATATCTCTCTAATGGATTTGTTAGCTTATTATACAATCTGAAATCGAACACAGCATTCTGGGGTCTTACATTAGTACAGACTTTATCTACATTGGGTGTTATTGAAGCTTCATGGGTACTTAAGAATACTTCTTGTAAATTTTCTTCCGACATATTTTCTTCGGATAATTTTCTTACTACTTCTGTCTTTAAACTTACATCAACATTCAATTCAGTTATTGCTTTGTTTAAATCATTTAACTTTTTTAAAATATCATTAAGTTCATCCCTCATCTGTTGTTCGATCTTAAATTTTAGCAAAACATTACATCTAGTCGTTAAATGAATTACTTTAGTTTCTGATCTGACTGTATCAATAACTCTAGGATCGTCTTTTAAATCATTAACACTTTTCATCAAAGTTTTAAATTTTTCACTAATAACTGCAAATTCATTGTTTACATTTAATTTATCTTTCAAATGAATAGGATTAGCCACTATATTAACATCTTTTATAACTTTTCTTAAAATTTTTCTAACGTCAGATGCAACTGAATCACTTCTAAAATTGACATTTCTTAAATTTAATTCATATTCTAATTCCTCCTTTGACAGAAGGTCTATTTTTAAAGCCATTTTGTTTAATAGGATTATTTTCAGAAAATCCACGAGAATCTATTCTTAAACAGAAAGTCAAACAAACTCGAAAGGTTGGAACACGTTTTATGCAAACAGGACGTGTACGGGCAGCTGTGTAAATAATTGTGCTCTACCACTGCTTTCAAGGACAAGCACAAACTTTTAAAAATCTAGAACTTACTACGCACAGACATGACAAATGTTTTGAACAATAAGAGTCTCTGACCTTGACTACACTACAAGTAAAAACTGGTTATAACTGGTTTTCTCTCCTAACTTTACCAAACTGCTTACACAAGCTACCTGCTACATCCTTTTGCGTTCAACTTATACATTTTATAAAATTTTACACTGTGAATTTACGTTTTGAATATATTTAATGAATTCGGTTATTTTCAACCATTTTTAAATTTTCTTTCTGCCAACACACAAACTTACATTTCAAATTTTTATATAGCAGAGTCGCGCATTTTGTGTAAGGGTTTATAATTTTACAAATTGGATTTTATTTAGTTATAACTCTTAAAACATTTAATATTCACTTCTAGCTTACAGTTGAGGCATAATGAAACGTCTGTCTGTAACGCAACAGAAGCTATAAGTCCGTTACATTTAAAATATTTTAAATTACCAAGTTAAATCATTAAAATTAGCAGAATATTCTTGAATTAATTCTTAAGGTTTATTTATTTGAAATGCAAGGAATTGTGCGCTGGCAAAATAATGACTCTTTTAAATTCAATTAAAGCAAATTATAAACTTTTATTTTAAGATAGACAGATAAAATAAATTAAAATCATGACACATAAATTTCTTTAACACTCAGTTACGGATTATGGAACATTTTTAATTTTACTTATAAATTTTTAATGATAGCAATCCTTCAATTAATTAATTAATCAATGGCTGAAAATCAACATATATTCGAGTTTACTTGCCTTTTTTTTGTATAATCAAATTTAATAATTTATTGAGAACATATTGGCACCAAAAGATGCGTAATTATAATTATGCTTTTTTTAATTAAAAAGTTCAATGTTCATTATTTAGAAATTCTGCTGCGAAATGTTTTAAATTTTGAAATTAAGTTTTAAAAGTCTTAAATCGCCCACTTAGCTGTGTTAACTTGTCGCAACTTCCCTTCCTCCTCGTGGAAAATCTCGGTAAAGCCTGCATTCATCTTCGTGAATAAGCATCGGGAGAAGCCCTCAAAAGTCTGCAACCCATCTTGTATCTGGTATCGTATGCCGTGTCTATGCCATGATTAAAAGAAAATAATACTTTATATTAATTAAAATAAAAAGAAACTAAATACATCTTCTTGCTATTTGGGGACGTCCTTTCCCTGTTACATCCTGGCCAAATGAGAGAGATAAATTAGTCGCGAGCCACCTTCCTATCTATCGCGCATCCGGGGTGCGCATGCCTAGCTTGACTACTTATTTAAAGTTTTTCTCGATAGATGTCACTATCAGCCAGAGATCTCATTAAAAATATTTATCATACATTACAATTTTTTTTTTACATAGTTATACATAATTACAATTTTGAATTTATTATCGTTTATTTTCTGAAATTTGCAAATTTAATATGTAACACCGTCTAAAGTGTGTTACAACATTTGCCGTGTGGTTTTGTAATTAAAACAGCACAAAGTATTCAGTCAGGATAGATTTGATTAAAATATTGGTAATTATTTTTAGAATTATTATCGATGCAGAAAATTACGAGTACAACATCTGATTTCAACAAATTTAGAGAATATTTTTTATAACGTTCCAAAAAGTCAGAATTGAACGTATGTGAGTTACATTTGTCTAGTTTCAGGTGTTATATAATATAATTTATAAGTTAATACACAAAAACAGGCATACCTTAATTTACTTGTGAATAGATATAGTAACTTTTTCTACTAAAAGAATTATAATAATGAAATCAGTGTTAAAAATAAACAATTAAAAATAAACGCTAGTTAAGACACTTGATTTTACAGTCATGCGCTCAATGCGGCTACTCTTTTATTGCTGTAACAATAATTAAATATTAAATGATATGCAATTATATAATTTAATATAACAAAAATCTTACTTTGTATATATTGAGGGTTTTTTTCATTTAATCCTGTAGTCAAGGGGAGGTCATGTTACAAGCTCGCACTTCTACATAAACGCGCCCCACATAAGCGGAGAAACGTTCAGTTTTCAAAGTCACCTGTTTGTCACACCTGCTGCTTGTTGACATAGGGCAAAGAACGAGACAGGTTTTGTCTTTATAGAACTGGTTGTTAAGTTTCTGCGGCAGACTTTTACAGTGTACAAAGTAACTGATTTTTAAATAAAGGTTCTAATTTTTATAATATTTTTTATTTCGGTTCGTTTATATTTAAATATTAAAAAAAACTAGTTAACTAAATTTGCATAGCTTATTCAATTTATAGTTCTTTTATGAAAAAGCATAACATTTAGTGTGCAGCGGTAAAGTTATAACGAGCTAAACATTATTGGACATATATTTAGTTTACAAATTATTGCAGCACTTCGATACTTTGCAAATTTAACATTCGTATACGTCTTTTAATGGAGAAATTTTAGTTTTTACTTTTAATAGTAGAATGAAATTAGCGTAGAATTTTAAGGATCTATTCCTCTAATATTGAAAGGGTTTCAAATGATTTATAACTGGGCAACTCATTAATGTTTTTTAAAGGAGCCGTACTTGACAACAGGAAAGTATACTTAAAGTTGAAAATATATTGCATTTCAGAATAAATGAATAAATATTAAGTAATATATTTTTAATGTAGTTTTCCGAAAGTAATTTGTTAATTTTTAGCACAAATTGTTAACGATTTAAAATTAAATAAAAATGTTATTTATTAAAAATATAGCAATTAATATTATATATATTTTTATATGATAAAATAAATATATAAATATATATAAATATATATAAATAAATAATATATGTATTATATGTATTATATATATTTTTTATATAATAAAATAAATATATAAATATATATATATATATATATATATAAATAAATAATTATTTGAACTAGTATAAAAATATAATTTTCAGCTTATGGAAAGAAACAGGTTAGAAACAGTCTAATATCTGTTATATAATTGACATCCTTTGTGTTAGTTCCGACATTTATGAATGCAAAAGGAAGAATAAAGTTTAGCGGTAACAATGGAAAACGGTTCCTTCCTTCACAAAAAAAACGAAATTTCAGGATTTTTCTCCTATTAATAAATAATTATTAGGATTTAATATCCTGCTGATTAAAACGTTTTTTAGAATTAGTAAAGGCATGTTTAAGCCAATACGTTGAATGCAGTATTCTATAATTATTAGTAAATACGAAATATTGTGTGCAATAATTCCATATGTTAAAAACTTATATACAATATAAAGATGTGGTATTGTAGCCTTTCCAAAGCTATAATATCACGCAGAGACAGCAATACTATTTTACAATAGATGTTTTGTGTTTAAAATGTCATATCAACACGCAATTGTTTTATACGATTTTGTACTTAGTTTTATATACATATTGTGCACGCTTACTTGTCTTAACGATATCAGAAAAAATCTTACCTAAATTATTATATGCAGAAATTTCGTACAAAATTATGTAAAAAAAAAACTATTACATTATTATTTTTAAAAGATTTCATATATTTGGACACAAAAATCATATTTAATATAGCTGAAAAATTACGTTTTGTATTTTTCAGAGGAAAAAGAGTTTTTATATATAGGCTATATTACAATTAATATAGGTAAATATTTGTGAATTTAAAAAAATTAAAAAATTATTCTGTTTACTTACCAACAAGTAATAAACATTATAATAATGTTAACAGAAGTGAAACGCTGTAAATAAATACATTTAGATTCAAAATTTTAACATTTAAAAACACACTAAACTAACACGAAAAACTAACACGTCACAAAAAAAGTAACATACACCGCTTGCTGAACGCATTGCATGGACATATGCTGGCTAAAGCAGATATAGAAACTTGTCATGGTTCAAAAGCTTCTATACCATATTAGGCAAGGTCAAGTTTGTTCAACTCAAAACTGCGGGTCCACATGTCTACTGATGCTCTAGTGGTTTTGTTAGGAAATGTCAAGAGTGTATAAATTAACTGAGCGGAACGTTGTATGGAATATGTTTACTGCATCTCAGAACAACTCACTATGGATAAGTTAAAGAGAGAAAAGTTTTTATTATGTTAACTCGTTTTAGACATGTAGAAGTGTGTGTGTGTGTGTGTGAGTGTGTGTGCGTGCGCGTGTGTGTGTGTGTGTGTGCGTAGTAGCAACATCCCATTGTATTACATCTAAAAATGAATATACCTATGAATTATCCATTCAGGATAGATGTGGTTGTAATTGTATACATTACTACGTACCTACCTATATACTGTATATATTACTGGTCTCAGTTTAATACGTAAGTTCCAAAAAAAATATTACCGTGAAGTGTCATCTAGTACAAGTTTAAATCAATGTATTTAGACTAGAGTGGATGAATAAAAAGTATTTTATTAACGATTGATAATTTTATATGTAACATATATACACACACACACACACACACAGAACGTTTTATATAACATATAAATGTTGAAAAAATTATTTTATTATGAATTAGTTACGGAAAAATGGTATATATAAATTGTTAAAATAGGTACATTTGCAATGAATAGCTGTGTGCAGTCGAGCATGTCACAGTGAACAAAATATTACACACTTTAAAATACAAAACTAATATTAAATACATATATATATATTTTAAAGAATGCGCTTGCGTATTCATTCACACAAGCGCTCACGCACTTAAAAATTACGTATACCGCTAAATATTTACTAAGAATAGCTGCAGAAAAAATATGGAAATGAACCAGGTTGGAAAGCGGGCATTGACTGCCCCTATTGAAACATGTCTGGAAAATATATCTGCGGGTGATCAAGTAAGCTTAAAACGGTAATATGTCTGCATACCGGTACACAGGTGAACAAGTAAAGTTTATATGTTAAGTATCTTTTGTTTTTTACAGTATCTTTCTATATATACACGAGAAAATCATGTGCTTGTATTACTACACAATTGTCTCGCAATGGAACCTAATACTTATGCTTACATTTACTTTGAAAGAATAGTGCGTAATGTTTCGGAATTAAGAACGATTTCTAACAGCGTAGAATCCTTCCGGCTTATGTATTCTACTGTTTTAGTGAAAGTTGAACTCGTGGAAAATGATCACATTAGTTATAGCTCAGTGATGCATGAAATGGTCAGAAGCGTTACGTACCTACCATCCAATCTATTGAGAAGTCTTATGTGGGCATATACAATTGAAATAATTGTTTGTGTTACCCTGGAAGGAATGTATAGAGTCACCCAGTAACAAACACTATCCATAATAGATTAGGCTCATATGGAATATTACGAGGAAAGCATGAGTAGCCATGAGCTAATAATCAAATTTGGTAAGTACATTGTAAAATATAACTTATATATTTATTCATATGTTGTTTAAAATTTGTCTTATTTATTGGGGGGGATAAAATTTTTAATTCAATGTTACTGTTCATTGTGGTTTATAGGCCTAATGGGGAAAGAGTTCCACAAAAAAAAAAAACTCTTAACGCGCCATTCAGTTGTACAGCTTAGTATATTTATATATATATGTATTATTGTGTATAACAGGTCAATACATATATATATTTAAACTTAATGTGGTGTGGAAACCAACTGAAAAAAGAAATTCGCTTTATACTTACATGCTTTTGGAAAAATTACTTTGTGTCTAATACTCCCTTGACATATTGAGACCCCCCCCCCCCGATATATACAACAACAGTCTTATTTTTACATTTCAGACACCAATAATGAATAATGTAAATATGACAAGTTTTAAAACTAAATAACAATAGGACTTAGATTATTTAACATTTTAAAATAAATAAAAATTGTTTGTATTAGATTTATAAAGAAATACAGTCAAACAAAAATTAAGCCAAAGATTCATGGCAAATATGACAATGTATTACAATTTTTTTTGTTCTGTTTTTTTAAAGTTATTTTTTGTTTTTTTTTTGATTTTTTTGTTAGGAAAGGAGAAGGTTTTTATTTATTTTTTTTATTTATATCACATCCCAAAACGGTTTTTGGTTTTTAAATATTTTTGTTAAATAGTGTCTTTTTGTAATTCTTTTTGGCAAGTTTGTTTTAGTAGGCATTTTTAATATAAATTTTTTCCATCTTCATTTATCAATTCTAAAAATACAATTTTTTTTTAATCAATGTTTTGTTATAAAAATATTTTGAATTAGTTTTTAATTTATTTATCTTTATTTTAATAGGTTTACAGTCATTTTTCAATAATTCCGTTGGCCGAGATATATTTTTTATTGGTGACAGCAATTTTGGCATTTTGAATTTTTCACAAACTTTTTGAATATCATAATCTTTTACTTCATCTATAGGCGTTATGACATCAGGTATTTTAAAGTAATCAAATATTTCCCGCAATTTTATATTATCTTTCACTTGCTTCTTTAATAAAGTTCTTAAGATAGACATAATGCCGTGGAGTACTTCTCGGTTTCAAGAGATGAAATAAAAGTAAAGGGATGGAACGTTTTGGTATATATATATATATATATATATATATATATATATATATATATATATATATATATACACCGACTAGCAGGTGATATAGAAAGGTGTTGTAGGTTTTCCAAGCTTGTGTAAAACTAGGTGTAATGAATTTATAGCAGATGCTGGTACTATATGTACGACAGGTGTAATGTGTTGTACACCCTATTAAACTGCTATTATTCCAACCAATTTACGAACATACTATTGTTCGAACTCAGCCTGTAAGGTTATGTTAATGATAACCACATTGTAGCAATATAGATAACACAGTACAAACTGACCATTTTGTTAAATTGTGAGTAATACTTGACCAAATGGCTCTCAACTAACATTTTCAAAAAATGTTATTGAAGAATACATTATAAACAAAAAACGGATGAATCAAACGTAAATATTGACTAGGTGTGGCTTTATAAACATAACCACACTTTTTGTATTATTTAGCAACATAGTATTTAGTAAATATGTGTTTATTCCGGTAATATTAATTTATAACTTGCGTGATATTAATTTATATTCTTGTAATTAATGATTATGTATGTGATCACACACACACAAATTTTAATTTATAAGTTAATAATAAAAATAATTATTGAATTTTGTAGTCCATTACGTTCGGCGAATCTTATTAATCACTTAAACAATAGTTTATGACTATGCGAACTTTGAGTTTTGTAAATTTGTTAAAACTTACTGAGACAGAACGTTTTCGATCGCTCGGTGGAACATTATATAAAATAATGTCGGTGTTACGATAGTCATAATATTAATTATCAATTTATATTAAATAATTAATCTATATGTGCAAATTTCTTAATCTCAATTTGTAGAGGATCTTAGTAACAATAGCAAAATCTATTTTTTGTGTTGAAACAATACAACTTTGATGATTTGTGTTATTAAAAATATAATTATTAATTTTTATCTAACCCCGGTATTATTTAGAGGAAGCACATTGCTTATCAAGTTACTAAACAATTTAACATATTACTGTACCAAGAATTGTTGTCTAAATTAAAAATTTACAAATTAAATCAAATTTTTTCTAACGTGAGATTTTCTTTTAGAAAAAAATTATTTTTTCTTAGTTTTTGTTAAAGTTACTTCCAAATAGTAACACTTTTAAGAGTTGATTGAATTTTCAATCAAATGAGGCTGGAAATAATTTCTCATTTCTCGAAATAATAAACTACAGTAAAATATTTGCCGAATTGAAACAGTACGAATTCGGTTTGTATGTTACATATTAGCATGACGAACCACAAGAGAAGACTGGCTCACTGACTGACTGAACCATAGGTTCACTCCTTTCTTTGGTTCTTACTGAAGCGCTTCAGAACCGAAAGAACAGATGAAAGACAATTATTTCTCATAGAACCGTGATTAACTGAGTCTTACTGAAGCGCTTCAGAAGAGAACCGGTGAAAGGCAATTCTATTAAAAAAAACCGCGGTTCACTGAGTCTTTCAAATGAAGCGCTTCAATTGAACCGTTCATGAACCGTGCCCCCCCATATATAATATATAAAGAATGAAAACAGAATGAGTATACTGTAAGATATTTCTCTAAGAAATGTTAACCTTGAAAGTTTTTAAAATTCAATTAAAACAGGTTATATTAACCACTACCAAATTAAAAGTATTTAACGATCAGCGTTTACGTATACATTAGCATTTGAATCATGAAACTGGGTAAACCTACAATCATTTATAAGCTGGTGATATCCCACGTCGATCAAATACCCTTTGTTATACAAGGCATCGAGCTAAGACGTTAAAAGTATGACACTGTTGAGTTTTCAATTTCGGTGAACTCATCCGAACACCCACTGACACAAGAGGATATGGAAGTGATAGAAAATTGTAGTAAGCTTCCTTGTGATGCTTTAGCCGAAAATATATTAGATTCATACAAAAGTCCGGTGTTAATTGTACACATTTACATGGAGCCAAAGTGAGGGAGGAAAACCCCCTCCCCTGAGAAAAAAGCCAGATACTGTATAAACTGGAAACAGTTTCTATACAATATAGGGCTATTTTCTCTACATACAAAATTTGAGCTTGAAAGTTATATGACAAATGGGTCAAAGCAAGTAAAAGATAACTTCAAAAAAATTACATTTCCAATTATCAAAGAGCTGTACAGGAGTTATAGAGCAATAAAAAAAACCAATATTAGGTTTAGTCAAAGCAAACGCAAAACTACATTTTTTTCTACAAGACATATTATATATTTTTTTTCTTTTTTTTTAGAAATTATAAGTTACAATAATTATATTATTAAAAAGAATAATAATGTTGTTACACACAAAAATTATCACAAATGTTAAGAAAGATAAATTCTCATAACAGAGAGCCCACAGTCTCTTTACAAATACAACCAAGAACGTGTCTGCAGGGGGCAAATAGAACACCAACTTCTTCTGATCTATAGATTTTACATAACATATGGTTCAAACAGCTGCTTGAAAGAGAAATTGCTCTCCATTTCTTAACCAACCACAATTTTCAGTATAATGTCCTGATGTACGTTTAGATTGCAAATCAATCGTTTTCAGAGGAAATTACTACAAAATATTAAGCATTTAGTAATTTTCCTTTAAAAGATGATTGCTTAACAATCGAAATGAACATAAGGATATAAAAAAAAAATTGTTGCTCAAGAGGTTTTGTTTATTTCTAAATTTATTAAAAAATATTTTTTAAAATATGAAATTACATACATAATTTGATAGTTATGGTCAACTCTTTGCCCTGTTCATATGTTAATTTGTTTAAATATGTTTCTAACCTAATTTCTGGTGACGTGACGAATTGCGTTCCAGTCTAGTAGAGCGCCTAGGGATCCCTTTGTGCAGAGTGTTACAAGGAGGATATTCAGTACATTCTGCTTAGAGTCACTCCTTCCTATTCTTTCCCATAGTTTTAAGGAAAAAATTTTTTTAATATTTAAACGACCTTGACCCAGTTCTTAGCTGGAAGGAAATGCTTCACACATTTTCCAAAGCTTGGATTAAAGTTAGAATACATTCTGTTACCTCCTCCCCGAAAAAAAAATAATTAATATAAGTTCAATTCCCCCCCCCCGCAGAGTTACTTATTATAAGTTCAATTCTCCCCGTAGAGTTACTTCAATTTGTGATTTGGAACACTTCAATTCCTTCCACCTCCCCCAATACCTTCTTTACTCAACTATTGAACGTGAGCGAACTCTATTTGGACGATTACATAATTGAAGCGAGCGATGTTGTAGTGGAGCTGTTGTAAGAGGAGCTCATTCGTTTAAATTTTATAAAGTTTGGACTTGTGATGGAGTCCGAATTTGTAAATGTGGAAGGAGAAATATCTCAGAGAGCGTTTATAACTAGGAACAGAAAAATTACTTTTGCATCAGACCTGGAAAACGTAGCCAGGGAATGTATGCAGGAGATTGTCTTGAAAATAACCGAACACGGGGTCTGGATGGACATTAGGTAAAAATTAAGAGTATGGTGGATGTAGTTATATCCCTTTACCTAAGAAGATAGCATCCACCTTGTCTTGCATTAATGTCTAGAACTCCGATAATCTCCTGATGTACGTTTAGATTGCAAATCAATCGTTTTCAGAGGAAATTACTATAAATATTAAGCATTTAGTCATTTCCTTTAAAGATGATTGCTTAACAATCGAAATGCACATAAGGATATAAAAAAAAATGTTGCTCAAGAGGTTTTGTTTATTTATAATTTTATTAAAAAAAATATTTTTAAAAAATATGAAATTACATACATAATTTGATAGTTATCGTCAACTATTTACCCTGTTCATATGTTAATTTGTTTAAATATGTTTCTAACCTAATCCCGACACTGTGGGAGAACGTAGCATATAAAAACCATGAAAAACAGAGCTCATTTTAGAATCGACAGATGTAAATATTGCGCGCTAAACAAAGAATGCTATTTGCTCTATATAAACGAGTAAAACCTAGTAGAAGCCGTTCACTCGTTACTCTGGTGCTCTGGCGTATGTTTACTATTAGAACACTCGGTCAGCGTAGGTGACGGTCAACAAATATTACAATATAATTATAAAGTCACGCGTGACTTTAAAATTATAGTGTAATACTTGTCGCACAAGTATTCACTATAGCTAAGATGAAATTTTAATGTAGAGAAAACAGCCCAATAGTATAAGACTGTGTTTTACACTATAGGGCTGTTTTCTCTAGGGTCTATGCAGACCCATCACGCTCACTTTGGTTGTCGGTAGAAAGTCAACAATAGTACCGGCTTTTTGGGAGAGCGAAGGAGGTCTATAACCTCCTGACAAGGAAGGCTCTTGCAATTCTCTACAATGGCTCTTTCCCTAGCGGTGAGTTTTCGTTTAGACCTCAACACCGAAAGAGAAATTTCCACTTTTTTATAGTCTTCCTTCCACATGTCGTATGCAACCCCAACGCGCAGCAACGACACGAAGTCGGAAATTTCAAGCTGTTGTACAATTGTTGCCTTACCGACGCTCATGATTTTATTGCTACAGGATAACAAGTCGCCACATGTTATATACTGTTTCCCAACTCGCAGCTGGCCTCAACATCTGGCTGTCAAGCCGGTATCCCCCAACACTTGTGTGTGTGTGTGTGTGTGTGTGTGTGTGTGTGTGTGTGTGTATTGTTTGATGTTTGAATATTAATAAAATAGAGGATTTTTTAGTTGAGCAAAGGTGTAAAATGACTTAAGCTTGGTCAAAGCAAACACAAAATTACATTTTTTCTACAAGACATAATATTTATATATTTTTTAAATAATAAGTTACAATAATTAAAATATTAAAAAGAAATATTGTTGTTAAACAAAAAATATTACAAATGTTAGGAAAGATAAATTCTCATAAAAGATTCAACAGTTTCTCTGCAAATTCCGCAAGTTTTGCAGGCTAATCCGCAAAGCAAACAAGCAATAACGTGTCTGCAGGGTAAATAAACCACTTGAACTTCTTCTGATAGACAGATTTTACATTCTGCACGAAGTATATCTGCTGCCAATGACGTCTTCCTAGTAACTAAAGCCTTCTCTCTGAAACTGTCAACGGGAACGAATGCCTTGCCTTTTCCCATTTGTACGATGTCCATCGTACGGTTTTAAAAAAATACTTCAACCGTACACACGCGCAGTTATAGTAAAAATATATGTCAGCAACGAACTGGGTACGGGATATAATACACACGTTCCTTTACAAAAACACATGTCAAAATGACGCCACTCTCTAGAGGTAGGTTTTTAAAAACAATTTATTCAGGCCAAATACCTGTTACAACAAACACAGAGTTGGAGAAACAAGCGCTAGCACAATGATATGTACACACACACACACACACACACACACAAGCTCACGAGCGCGGAACCTATCTTAATAAGTTAACATGCTTTTACATTTTTTAACCAGTAAAGATCTGGAGAACAAACAGAGAAGTCACCGTTCAGTCTTTGCGACTGACACATTTATAACAAAAATAATCCCATCACCTCGTAACGGATTTCAACGGTTTTTAAAAATACTTCAACCGTACACACGCGACGTTATAGTAAAAATATAGGTCAGCAACGAACTGGGTACGGGATATAATACACACATGGTCCTTCACAAAAACACATGTCAAAATGACGTCATTCTCTAGAGGTAGGTTTTTAAAAACAATTTATTCAGGCCAAATACCTGTTACAACAAACACAGAGTTGGAGAAACAAGCGCTAGCACAACGATATGTAAACACATTAGCTCACGAGCGCGGAACCTATATTAATAAATTAACATGCTTTTACATTTTTTAACCAGTAAAGATCTGGATAACAAACAGAGAAGTCATCGTTCAGTCTTTGCGACTGACACATTTATAGCGAAAATAATCCCATCACCTCGTAACGGATTTCAACGGTTTTTAAAAATACTTCAACTGTACACACGCGACGTTATAGTAAAAATATAGGTCAGCAACGAACTGGGTACGGGATATAATACACACGGTCCTTCACAAAAAACACATGCCAAAATTACCTCATTCTGTAGGTAACCAACGGTTTTACATTACCCCCACCCCCAACATGTCCGAACATGCTTTTAATTACAATAGCGAACACGCATATACACAAACGCACAAGCGCGCACACCTCCTCCCATTCACGTTACGCTCCAATTATATCACCAACCAACCCCTACTACCTCACGTAACGGTCTTTAACGGAAAATTAACGTATTTCTAAATAAAACACCTGCCACCTACACTAACGCACAACCGCGCACAAGCGCGCACATTTTATACCTCCTCCCATTCACGTTACCCTCCAATAACCGCTGAAACCAACCCCTAGTACCTCACGTAACCGTTTGTAACGGAAAATTAACGTATTTTCATCAAAACCATCTGTTTGTGGCAAAGCGGCGGTTTACTATCTACTAAAGAAGCTTCATAACTTTCGAGGTCGAAGGAGAAATAACAAGTCTCGACTTTGTAAGAAGTAAACAAGACCATCCAGACAGATCAATTACTAACTTGGAAGCTCAAAAAGGAGAAGATGTAAGATCTATACAAGACCATCCAAGAGAGCTCCAAGGGATAAGTAAGAGAGCAAAAATCGACAAGGTGGGATGGATTGGTACAAGCGAAGAAGAGGGTCTTGTACTGGCGCCAGCCGAAGATCATGCTGACGTAACGACGGAGTTGCCGAGTCTCGGGGGGAGGATTGGGTAATGGATCCCAATCTGAGCGAAATGTTGGAACAGATGTGGCTAACGAGAAACAAGAAGCAGACCTTACACAGAGAGGTAGTAAACAGGAGAAAAAGGGAAAACCAGAAGGCCAGGAGGCAAGAGAAACAAAGCGAAAAGAAAGCAAGGAGGGAGTAGCGACTCCAAGCAAAAGAAAAGAAGCCGATGGCAAAGCGAACAAAAATGTGCCGGAAGGGAGGAGCAAAGAGGGTCATACACATGGAACAAGGGCGGAAAAAAGGACAAGGAGGCCCAGAGTGTTCCTACGACCATGCGGAAATCCCGGAAGGAAACAAGGATGCGAGCGAGCCAGAGGACAAGAAAAATAAGAGAAATAGGAAGGAGAAAGGAGGAGAAAAGAAAAGTCAGGATAAGGCCAAAAGAAGCAGACCCAGATACAGGATGAGGAGAAGATTGGGAGTAGTAAACTGGAAGAGCAGGGTCAAGAGAAAGAAAAATAAAAAGAATAAAGATGACCAAACACTGAAACCACGTCCAAAATATAATATAGGAAATCTAATTACAGTAAAGCAGCAGGAAGAAAATAAATCAATACTCACAAAGACTCAGGAGGAAAGTCTGAAAAAATTAATAGAAGAGTACAAAGACGTATTCAGCGAGACCCCAGGGCGGTCTAAAAAATATAAACACAAGCTAAAAATATATGAAGACAAACCGTTCATAAAAAGGAGAACATACCTTGCGATACGGTCAGCCGCATGTACCAGGTACAAAGCGGGATCGGAAAATTAAAAAACGAGCAGGCAGTTATCAGGCTGAACAAATTGAAAAGCGAGAGACCCTTAAGGCAAATAATCCAATCATTGAAGGAAGGACAAAGGGAACAAATAGATTTAAATAATGTAAGAGAATATATACAGAGGTACTTGAGATACGGGTTAATAGAAGGATATTTGTGCTTTAACGTGAGAGGAAAAAATAAAATAGTGATTCCAGAAGGGAACATAGAGCCACTCATAAACGAAGTACACCAGGTGTACTTGCACATTAGACGAAATAAGTTGGCTAGGATGCTAGGCCAAAGTTTCTACATAAAAACATATACCAAAGGGTTATTGGAAGTAATAAGAAGATGCAAGATATGCCAATACGCGAAACATACCAACAGTTATTCCCAAGCAATGACAAGGCCAGTAATAACGCAACAACCAGGAGAAATGGTGGCCGCAGATTTCTTAGGGCCTCTACCTAAGAGTATAGGAGGGGCGAGACACGTACTAGTGATTCTCGACGTGTTCTCAAAGTTCCTAAAATTATACGCTGTGAAAAGCCCGAACTCCAAAACCTCCATTGACCGCCTGACTGAGTATTTTGGTACAGTAGGCAAACCGGTTAAAATCCTTACCGATTTCGGCGCGGCATTTACCTCCAAACAGTGAGTGCGACACATTCTCATCCCTGTTCGGCATCCCCAGGTAAATTTAGCAGAGCGCATAAATCGAGATTTGGGAAGGATTTTGCGGAATTACTGTAGTAGTACTCAATCCTCATGGCAAAAATACTTACAATACATAGAAAATAATCACAACCAAATGCCACATGAGATCACAGGCTACACCCCGGCAATGGTCCACTGGGGAGTGGAAACAGACTATGTATGGCAAGGATTTATCCCTGAGGATTGTAGAAATGGGGGTGTGGAGACTAGGAGGGAGATGCTGCAGAAAGTATTTCAGCGCATTAGGACAAAGGAGATTACAGAGCGGCTAGGGCAAATCAAGCTTGTAGGGAGGAGACCCACTTCCAAGTAAATGACCTGGTATTGATAACTAGGCATAATCGATCCAACGTACAACGAAACGAAACAGAGAAGCTGTTACTAATTTACGAAGGCCCTTTTAAATTAACCAGACGGCTAGGGCGTAAGAGTTATGAAGTGGCAAATATTATAACAAATAAAGTAAGAGGGAGATATGATATAAAGGATATAAAGTTATATATAGAATAAGGGAAATAAGGTATAAAAACTAAAACCTGATAGCTGACCTGACGCCAAAATAATAAATATAGTATGGTAATGTGCAACGTTTATATAACTCCAGTATGTATTAGTAAAAGCATGGATTTACGCAAGAAGGAAAATGCGATATCAACAGGATGCAAGCGCACAGCTGGGAAGGTCAACGAACGGGTGCGTAAGCATTTGCGCTACGGAGCCAGCTGGGTAAGGACTACCTCAACAGAGTGAGAGGGAAGTACTCCTAACAGCGCTCTTACATTAAGATAAGCTAATCTGTATGTAGTGACATGAATAGATAATAAGATCTAATCGTTATATGTTAAATAGCGTGTATTATGATAGACATATTGCATATGTAATTGTTTATATATATATATATATATATATATATATGTATAAATAAAGCCATCTGAAAGGGGGAGTTTTAGGAGTATTTAAGTTAGATTTGAAAAGTTGAAATTTTTAAGTAAAATGATAAGGAAGCAAAAATTAAGCTATGCAAGGCAAAGTGTTTAGTGTCAGTGAGAGTGAAAAAAAATATGCTGCAAAATTAATTAGTGTGCTGTATAAGTAATTATCTATAGGTAAAAAAAAATATTAATAATAATATATATAGAAGTGTTTCAGTGACACAGAAGGAGAAAAGGACCAGAGTGAGGAACTTAGGACAGTAAAAAATTAGAATAAGTAATGTAGTATAAGGATTTAGGTAGTACCCACTTATAGGAAATTTCATAAAATAAAATTTTGTTTTTGTTTTAGGTATATTTCTGGTACAAAGGAAATAGAGAGAAGGGTAAAAAAAAAATTATTTTGTCTCAATTTTAAGGGGGTATCTTATGACGGGCAGAACCCTGCCACAATTGCCACCAAGAGGGAAAATAGTTAAAAGTAAAGCCAAGTTAAATTTTTTTGTTATGACAGGAAGCCAAGCCATTGAGAAAGGGGTTAAAAATTTAAAGTAACTTATAGGGGGTCATTTGCAAGGGGAAAATTGTCAAATTCGGCCTAAAATTACAAACGACATTTCCATAGATGCAGAACAACAAATAAGAACAATGACAAGAATAAGAAAAATTCGTTAGAATCACGGGAAAAGAGTTATGCAGCCCGAAAAGAAAACAAGTAAATTCATTTCTGTTTGAATGTCATTTCCTTTCTCACGCTCTGGCAGTGATGACGACAGACGCGCGCATCTAGGTAGGCAAAGTTGGAGAAATATCGATTTTTGATTGGTCTGATTGAAACGCGGGAAAAATTGCTACAACAAGGAGCCCAACGGTTGAGGAGGGGCAAAGCGTTACTTGGCATTGAGAGACGGCGTGAGAAGGATGGTCAAGGGAGTACGCGTGAGGAATAGCCGCGAAGAAATGAACTTTTGTTTTAGTGAATAACGACGATCAAAAACGATGGCAGGCTAGACGGTTGTGTTTCGCTGAAATGTAGGAAGTGCTGTTTCATAAATGGGACCCTTTCAGAATAAGATCTATCCGAAAGCGGTGCTCAGAACTAAAACCTAAAGATGCTGCGTCATAAGTCTTAAAGTGTTTTGGAATAATATATAAAAATCAAAAAGATCAAAAACGTTGGCAGGCTAGACGGTTGTGTTTCGCTGAAATGTAGGAAGTGCGGTTTCATAAATGGGGCCCTTTCAGAATAAGATCTATCCGAAAGCGGTGCTCAGAACTAAGACCTAAAGATGCTGCGTCATAAGTCTTAAAGTGTTTCGGAATAATATATAAAAATGCAACTTTACTTGTGGTACGGACAGGAAAGTATGCAGTGTTTTAAATAAGGACAACGTTTTTTAAGAGAAGAACAGTTTTAATTCTGAAATAGCAAAAGTAGAAAATTAACTATACAACTGTGTAAAAGCTTGTAGTGTTTTGAAAATGGTGTTTAGAACAGTGTTTCATTTAACTTGCAAATCAAAATTTAACCATCAAGTGCTTAATATCCACAAGATGCCCATGCAGAGGATGCGAAGACAGAGGATGACACCGTGGGAACAGAAAAGGAGCGGAATGCAGGGCGTTGGCCATTTTAAACAAATGGACGAGGGTTTTCAACATGGCGGACTTCTGTTTTTCAATTTTGGAAGGAGCTCTAAGCGTCACTTGCAGGCGGCACTGAAGCAACCCCCCACTTCGATGTTCCATAGAAACACCTGAGGGAGAGTGAAGACTCTCAAGCCTTTGTCCAACGGAAAAATTAAGGTCAGACCTGTACAGTTTTCTTTTTGCAGATGGGAGTTTTTGTTTTGATAAAATTGTAAAAAGGGGAAATTGTTCATTAAATTAAATTCAATTTCAAAATATTAGATTCCAAATTGTTTAAATTAAAAGATAGGAGCTGATAGATAGAGCTTTGTTTAAGGGTGGGGATAAAAGAAACAAAATGGCGCAAGACCCATGTTAGAGTATAGCATTTAAATTCTAAAAAGATATTTTAAAAATGTAATTTTGAAATAATAAATTCTTAAAGGGTTTAAACTTGAAATAAATTAAATTGAAAAAAAATATGTTCAAACTTATTAACAAACAAAATTAGTAGAAAGAACAGAAGATAGAGTTTAAAAATAGTTGTATTTCAAAAGTATAAAAATCAAGTTCTATGTTTCAGATGGCCGCCAGTAAGATTGTTTATTTACATCAGCTGACTGGAAGGTCAAGCGTTACTGTGTAGCATTTGAATAAATGGAATGACTTTAAAAGAAATGTTTGTTTTTGTTAAAAGGAGTTGTTTAGTAAATGACAATTTTAAATAAATCGTTTTTGGTTTTAAATATAAATGTTTTTATTAAGAATTAAAATAATATTTTCTTTTGTTGTAAAAGGGTTATATCGAAATTTCAAATTTGTATAAAATAAATTTTTGGGTATAAATAATACAGATTGAAATCAATGGTTGTTTTTTAAACTATATAAGGTAAATTTAGTAACAAATAAAAATAAATTACATTAATTTGAGATAAGAAATTTTGGTTTAAATTAAGAAAGGGTTATAAGGAACAAATAATAAAGCAAATATGGAGATAATATAATTTTAAAATAAATTTTAGATTTTTAAAATTGAGATTTAGGAAAGAGAAAAATATAACTATCAACTATGAGTTCTCATAGGATTAGGTGGGTCTAGTGATTGTTCATACAAATATTAGGTATTTTGGTTCATGTTTTAGATGTAAGGAATAATTTGTTTTGTTTTGGTATTAATTTATATATATATATATATATATAAATAATAAGATGTTTTTTTTGGTATTTCAAAAAAGAGATATATAAAAAGGTATTGCAAGTTTAAATTGAATAGTATGGTTTTGTTTTTATTAACTAAATTCATTGTTTGATAAATATTAATTAAAATTTTATGAAAATACAATTTTCCTTCAGAAATTTTGTTGTTTACATTGTGGTAAAGGTTAATTAAATGTCAATGCATTTTAGTTTCACAAAAGGAAAGGGATAAAAGATTCATTTTGTAAAAGGGTTAAATAAGGGGTTTTGTAAATGTGTTAAATGATTTTCAATAACTATAATAACGTTTTATATCAGATTCAATCATATAATTAGCTGAAAATTTGGGTTTTAAGTTTTCAAATAAATATGGGTTTTTCTTTCAGTAAATGAGTCAACATTGTTAAATATAAATATGAGTTAATAATTGACTCAGATGACAAGCTTATAGCGTTAAATAGGTGCATTTGTAAGTTTATAACATGGATTCTATCTTAGAGGAGTTTGATAAAATTTAATTTATGAAGATAATATAATTTCAGGTGATTGTTAGAAACTAATTGGCAAAATAATGTTAATAATCACAAGTCGTTGGAATGTACAAAAGAGTAAAACTTTCCCAATTAGAAGAAGGGTTAAAATAAAGATTTAAGATTTGTTTTTGATTTAAAGTAAAGGGTTAAATTGTTTAAAGATTAAATAGTTTAAATTCAAAGATTTTGGTAAATGAGTTGGAGATAAAGTTTAATCATGTAGTTAGTTGTTTTGAGGTTTCTTTTTATGAAAATAGTTTTTAATTTTGTTATGTATAAATGTTTTAAATTGGAAGGGTTAAATTTAAATATATAATAAAAAATCAATTGGGAAAGGTTTTGCATTTTAATATAGTCTTGTCGACTGTGAACAAATTTCAAATTAATAATTAATTGTGTAAATTTTTCTGATAAAATAATATAAGCAAGTAAGATGTTTTCAATGTTAAGTTGTTTTAAATTGATAGGGTTTTTCTGAGTAAAATGTAGGGCATACTGTGCCATGCTCATTCAAATGAATAAATGTAATTAAAAAAAAAAAATATTTATTAACTAACTTGCAAACATATTGAGTTTTCCTATAAACAAGTTTCTTACACTATTCTACAAAGATGGTCATTTCTCCGGTTATATGCTTTTCAAAAGAACCCCTCCCCGGGAAGTTTCACCCAAAGGGTTAATTCTCAGCAAGTTAGGTTTTTTGTTTTAAGTCCAGGGATTTATCCACTGGCAGGATTTGGCGAGCAATGCACAGCGCTCGTAACTTCGGCTACGAATGCTCGTAACAAATTTCTTATCCTGCAGCGGGCGCGTGTGTTGGTCCTGTGCTTGGAGTTGGTCGACGGTAGGGTTGACCGCTCAGGTAAGTGAGCGTGGTGATCAAAGGGGGCGGCACGCGTTTTTTGGCGTGGCCCGGTCCGTTGCAGTTAGTGTGTGTGTGTGTGTGTGTGTGTGTGTGTATGTGTGTGTGTTACCTTTGTGTTCAAATTCATTACAGCCTTATTGATACCATGTAACATAATATATAATAATTAGGTGTTACATATAAATTCATTTACATATTTAATTTTTATTTTATAATTAGATCGGCCCAATATATAAAAAAATTGTTTTCCTGGTGAACACTTGTTAATCTATCGTAAGAACTATGGCGCTCCTAGCGGGAAAAATTGTAAAATATCGTACGATGTTGGTAAGTTAAGGAAGTTAATCAGAACATGCCATATTACGTAAGCATGGGGTGATACATAATGGTGGGCGTTGCATGAGAACTCAGCTTCGCCCGTATATCCTACTGCCCCTTCACTAAAAGTCTTTGGACGATACACACGTGATAGTAATTTCGGACATGATTTAGAAAATGTGTAAGCTTTCATTAATCAAAATTTAAGATGTCAAGGCCTGTACCAGTTTATTAATGCAACTTACAGAAGAAGTCAGAACCTTTTTTTTATGAGTTCCAAATAGTAAAAGTTCGTACCTTTTTTTGTTTAAGTGCGTTTATTGCAAGAGCGATGTGCAATGCTAAATAAAATATGTTATAGTTTTATACAAGTGGTCTGCACAACCAGGTACGTTTTATAGTATAATGAAGAAAATGTATTTTAATTTTAACTAACTTAAAATTTGATAGATAAATAATTAACACATAAACGGCAGAAACCATCTTTGGACATTCATTTCTGAACTAAATACGAACCCTTAACTTACTACCTTCTCGATACATAAATTTAAACACCTAATATGTAATTGCTATATGTAAAGAATAGTTGGCAGTAGTTTAATATAAACCACTGGATACATTGGTTGTCATTTGTTCAATTTGTAATGTGTGCTTAATAAATAAATTGTTTATAAATGTCTTTTAAACATTCAATCGTTATTTAGAACGTAACCTAGTTCTATCTCCAAGATTGGGAGGCCGTGACAGACAGATAGTTTTCTGTCTGAGCTGTGAAGTTAGGACTAGAAGCCCCGGGTAAGTAAATTTAATTATTTTGTAATAAGCAAGATAACATGTTTAAATAAAGAAACATTTTCAAGATAAAAGGGCGAATCGTTACAACTATATAACGAGAAACACGAATTATTTGGTAACTTTACAATAACGTGAATAAAGCTAGGCCCATTATCTATATATTCATTATGTTTTTTTCCAATATCAGTTATGTTCATTTTAATCATTGTCACATAATTATATAAAAATAAATGTTTACTTTCATTATATTTTAGCATCAGAAAAATTAGATAAAGAGATAGACAAAAAGACAATGCAGTTTTCGTCTGCCTCTAAACTACCTGTCACCATTAGCAGGTTTCATTGTTAACATGTAAATTTGTAGACACTCCCAGTGGAATCGAGAAACACAACATTGTAATTGGAAACAGGAAACTTCTACAACTACAGCAAACTACTTGAAGATTAGATTCCTTAATTTTAGATTCACAATAATTGTCGTACACAAATACTGAAGTGAAGTAATAAATAATTTATTTTTGCGACATTGTTTTGTTTCCATTGGAGTAATTTTATTGTTTTTTCCTGACAAAAACGTTTTGAAATAAATACATTTTCCTTTAAATGCATTCTATAAATTGATATTAGTTTGTCCTTAAATAAAGCTAAACAATGTTTCATTGATTAACGAAACACAAATTACGTATTAAGTGAAGATACTTACAAGACTAATATATTTATACATAATATAAAATATATTAGGTTTATAAAATGGTAAGTTGGAATAAATCTCACGTGCACGAACATTTCCCCTCCACGTGTAATATATTTCCCAAGGCTACGCTATTTTCGAAACAGTTTGATAAGACTCATATCTTTTAAATATAGAATTTAATTGGGGTAAGTAATTTGAGTATTTGTATATATACGTTACACTGAGGTCAAAATGTTTCTTATATTTTATTTGTTTTAAGTATAATAAAGAATTATAATTAAAGTGATTTAAAGGACTAATATCGATTTAACTTAGTTTATTTTTAGTGTTTTCATTGTTTTACATATATCTCAAAATCATAGTACAGCGTATGGTATATTAACTAGGATAACTTTTAAAACATAAAAATATTATTGATTGGAGGTACTTATTTTGTAATGTCAGTGATATTCATTTATATTTGGTCTTATCTTGTTAACGAGTGTGGCAGATAAATATCCCAACTCAATGTAAATAATATCTTTTCCTATTTGTGTATCAATGAGAAAGCTATTGCCCGCTAAGCGAATATTTTACCTATGCGTATCTCTGTTCTCCAGGGCATTGAGACATAGATGAAAGAATATTTATTTGACTAAATTAAATGTCTTGTATTATATTCACCATACTTTAGTATTTAATGTTGATTTCAATAAAAATATCTTGCAACCACCAGTTTAGGTAGTGCGTTAGTATTGTTTCCTGATTATTGTACAAGAGTGAAAATATAATTTAAATATTTTGTAATTGAATTATATTTACAGGTAAATTATTATGAAGGAGTAAAGGATAACGCTATGATAAATGTTTGCCAATACGTGAAACAAATATGGAAATGATATGTAAATTTAATTTTAATAGGCATAAAGCGCATATTTTAATGCCGGAGAAAATATTGAGTTAAATAAAATTATCCAGTAAAATAAAATTTAAAAGGTAATTAATTTAAATTTATTATAGTCGAAATAAAATAAAACTATATAAATATCACATTGTAACTACAAAGGAATTAGAAAAGCCCGTGGTAAAATATGAAATAAAGTGCTGATTAAATTGGATTGAAATTATAAATATGAATGAATTCAAGCCTTCTTTTAATTTACACTTTGAATAACCTCGGTCTGAAAGGAGAAAGTAGTCGTAAATATCTGACAGGCAATACCGTGAGCGATGAGCCCGATACACTAATTGGATGACAGTAGAAATATTGAGGTTGACTGTTGAAAACATCAAGCACCCTCTCAAGAAGAGAATCTCTCGACGATAAGGTATACGTCCTACCTACTGTTGTGAGACTCAAACATTATTGAATTAATTCGTAATAAAACAACTTTTTTTAAAATTTTAATTAATGAAGTCACATTTCTGTAGAAAATATTTTTTCGTAAACCAACTTTACGTATTCAAGATACAAATGATTATCTCTCAATTCACTTTAATACAATCAAATGCTATCCAATGGTTACTGTAGAGAAGAAATATAGGCTCTATGACAAATAATAGTGAATGCAGATGCAGTTAAGAAATCTAATTAGCTGACTAAAAACATGTTTATTCTAGCCTCCCCTTACACCGACAATAGGTTACTTCGTATAATGATTATTTTATATCTAGATATATAATCTAGTCGAAAAAGGAAATAGATTCAAAATAATTAGTTAATAATAATAATTAATAATCAACGTGTATAAATAAATCTAATTACTTTAATATTGAAAATAATATACGATAGAGTAATAAAAAAAATTAATATAATTTTTTTTAAAAGTCAATTACTACTTGAATTAACAAAACAAAATTTGTTTCTCGTTTGATTTTATTTTATAATTACAATTTTATTATATATATATATATATATATATATATATATATATATATATATATATATATATGTGTGTGTGTGTGTGTGTGTGTTGTGTATGTTGTATATTATTATATATTAATTTACAACTGATCTGATCGCCATAAAACTTAGGGAAATTGTTGAGTGCATTCCTGGAAAGGTTTGTGGTATAATAACTCTCTAGAGAGTAACTAGAGGAGCACATGGATCACGTAACCCAACCCCTAAACATATGTTTATTTTGGGAGATGAGTATATTGATAACCTAAATGGTTCTTTATTCCTCAGTCATTAGTGGGACATTACGAGTAACAATCGTTACCATTTCTACATTATTGTAGTTCACGATTCACATCAGTATTTATTTAATCAGATGCACTTCGATTTGGAGAATGTATACCGAAAAGACTGAGTAGTAAATTGGCCATGACAATGCGAATATCCTAAATAGCAATCAATGGTTCATTGTACATAGCATTGCTGGTTGCTATCGTTTGGTCGTTTCACCGTGTACGATGTCAATGCTATATATCAACAGTCATTGAATATTTATGATTATTCAACAACGTCTCTGGAAAATACGTAGTCAACACTATAGCGAATAGTAGACGAATTTGTATTATTGTACAGTTCAATGCTGCTTCAGTAAGCATACAGTCCCACTGGTTGTTGTCTTACAGCAAGTCTAGTCTAAGGCATGCATACCTATAGGTTGCATAATGTCGTCCATTCCATTTACGAAAGAAATGGCAATGGGGCGGTGACATGAACCAACAACAGTCCTAAATAAAACACCCACTCTGCCTTTAATTTACTGTAAATACTCTAAAACGGTGCATTGCTTAGTAAATATTATTTCTTATTACACTTTTGCCATTACTTGCGACCAGACTTTTTGTTAACTAAAAAATGATAAATTGTTCACATACACTTGGAGGAAACGTTTTCGTCTTACGACTTCTTCAGCCTCGTATTTTTTCCGCTAGGAATGCTCCAGTTACGCTTCCTTGGTACCATTATTTTAAAAGTTAGAAGTGGAACTGGGTAGAGGTTAGTTTGAAAGGTAGAAGTTACCGAGTAAGCGCCACTGCAGCATTCCTGGCGGCATAAATACGAGGCTGAAGACGTTGTAAGACGAAAACGTTTCCTCCAAGTCTAAGTGAACAATTTAAGAACATTTAGTTAACAAAAAGTTTGGTCGCAAATAATAGCAAGAGTGTAATAAAAATTAACAACCAGCTCGTGATGAACAGAAACAAGATTTCGATAAATATTATATATTAAATATTTATTAAAACGAGTTAAGTCTGACGGGAATGACGAATCACTTATCGATCACCGAGTGAAGAAAATTAATAAAGTACCAATATCGCTAGTAAAAATAGGGGTTGGTGGTAGAAAAGGGGGAATTTGGGTTTACATGTATTTTGTATTTTCAAATCATTAAAAAGGGGAAATAAAAAATATTGTTCAAAGAGATAAAACTATATTTTTAGGGTGGACCGCCCTTATCACTTTAGACTATGCAAAATAGCCATCCTATTTTGGAAATTGGTCATCCTATTCTCAGACCAGCTGAACACAAAACTTCATAAGAATCGGTCAAGCCGTTTTGGAAGACTGTTGTTATAAATACTTAGACACGAGAATTTTATATATAAGTTATATATACACACACAGTTATATTTCCTACTTATATAAGTTATGCATCATTAAAGTTTCAAATTAAATATTTAATCTAAACCTTTTTTGTATTACGTTCGTAAATGTTTTTTTATAAAGGATAACTAATTATTATTCATAACAACTATTATGTAGAATGTTTTTCATATTTTGAGCTAAATATAACAATAATTTATTTGAGCAAAATAACAACATGAAATGAAATATTATACGAAGGAAAATGATTGTTCAGGAAAGGGAGGGCTGGAGTGTACATATTTTGAGTCAATTAAACAGGAATATTAGATGCATTCACGTTCATTTATTATCGTATCTCCTTTCATCTCCACTATAAGCATGAAATACAATTTCATTTACTAATGTGAATTAAGGGAAAATCAAATATAACATGATTGGAATAAATTGTTTTGCGATAAAATAGTAGCTACAGAAATGTAACTTCATTAATTAAAATAAAGTACAATATGAATTTCGTTTCCAATTTATTAGTTGATAAGGTTAATTGAACACGCTATTACCTGCTTTCAAAGAATGTGTGTTCAATTTTTTAAATTAAAAAACTCAAATTCGTTACTAGTGGTACTTGCAATTCAAATTTTGCATCATATTTTAAATATTAGAAAAGATTCTTCCAATTTTTTTTGTAGGAACATAGTTATATAAAGGTAGTTTTGTTTTGAATAACGTAAAATAATTAATACGTTAAAATGGGTTTTCCTTAATTCTCTGTATTTCCGACATAAATATTTTAATTTACAGCTTTTCCTCTTTTATTTTATTTCATCCTTTTCGCTCTGGGCATATCCTAGGATAAGGGTATTCCTTTTTGTGACATAATGTACAATAAAACTTAATCAAACCCACTCCCAACTCAATTTTACTTGTTTAATTCTGAATTTTATGTCATACTTGAATCTTGTATTGGAATAGAAATAAGAAACTGCTTTAGCAAATCCAATTATGTTCCTTTTATCCAATGCATTCACACTACGAAATGGATGTGCTTATTTTTATTAGATGAAAACAGAATACGTACACTGTCTTCTCTCCAATGTACAACAGCATTACAATTTTAAGCCATATGTTACTTTTCACATAAGTCAACTCCTCAACTTTATAATTTCTAAAATGAATTATGTTTGCCTTTTGCTTGGGTTGTAACATCGTTGTAACAGTTGTAATATCTGGTCTTTAAAAATGTATGTCTCATACTATCCCTCAATTTCCTTTTATATATCAGTATTGGATTGAAGTTCCCGGTATTTAGCCTTTCAACATCTTTTAGCCTTAATTTGTATTTTTTATTGTTTTACATATGCCTTATTCACTAAAGTAATAATTAGTGTTTATTTTTCTATTCATATATATATATTTTATAAAATACATATTTAACTTTGCAACACTGTTTTCTTGTATTCTCTTATCACTTTCCCTATATGTACTTAAACAAGAATTTCACTTGGTATATATGCGAGTTAATTTTCAAAGATTGATAGTATATTAATTTTCGAGCATCAACTGAACTGGGCGTTGTAGTGAATTGCCAGGTGTGTGGAATTTCTATTGTCACGTGGTATACTAGTGTTATTCCATTTTCTGATTCACTGCACTGTGGGCATCTTTATAGTTTGTTTTGAGGTTAAATATGTTATTAGGTTGAATAATTTATCGTTTTATTAATTTTATTTGTATTTGTTTGTTTAGGATATTATATGTAAATGTTTATAAATTTTTGTACTTTCTTTGCTAGATGTATGTTTGTTTTTTGATGGCGTGTGCCGCTAAGTTTGAGTTGTAAATGTTAGATTTGAAGTATGAATTGAGGTGCTCTTTATATCTGTCTTCTAGTTTCATTTTTGTTTGGGCTATGTATAATTTGTTACAGTCTAGGTATTCGATTTTATATATTCCATTATTAAGTAAGAGAGATATTTTTTCGGATGGTTTATGTTATTGATTATGTCTACTGTTTTTTGTTTAAGTTATTGTATTATTATAATTGTTTAGTATTTTAGTTATTCAAATTATGTTGTACCCTGTGTACGTGAATGTGGCCCATTTTTGTTGTTGTCGTGGTTCAAGTTTAGGTAGTTTTAATTACTTTTTATATTTTAAATTTTACATTATCTTTAGTTTTTTTTTATTGTATCCATTTTTGCCTATTTGATATATTTTGGTTTATCTTTGGCTTCTTCTTAAATGTTTAAAGGGAGTTTTAGCATTATGTATAAGTGTAGGTTGTAAGCAGACATTGTATGTTGTATGTTGTAGGGAATGGTTAGAGGAGTATGGTATTGTATTATTAGTTTATATAGTTTTCCTAAAAAATAACTATTCATTGTTAATTTTATTTCTGGTTATTGTTAGGTTTAGATAATTTATCTTATTGTTTATCTCTTCATGGTGAATTTTATGTTAGAGTGTGAGTTGTTGATTTCATTTAGGATGTTATTATTATTTATTGCTTTATTTTGGGAGATTTATAATCCATCGTCAACATATTTTAACCAGTGTCCGTTAAAGCCATGTGTTTTTATGATTTGTGTGATTACTTCGCCAACGTTTTGGAGGAAATTTCAGATATTATAATTAAGAGGTGTAATTACTTTAGGCCTTTAAGCATTTTGTAATTTGGTTCGTGTATTTGGGGTTGGTTTTAAGATCAGGTAATTTATTTTTTATTATTCAGATGGTTTCATTTATTGGTATATTAGAGTAAATGTTTGTGATATCAAATTATATAAATTCAGTGTTTCTTGTTCGTTAATTGGTTTTATTCTGTCGGTTAAATAAATTTTTATGGTGTATTTATTTTATAAATAAGGTTCGTGTTTTAGGTTATTGGTGATTATTTGATATAGTTTATAGGCGGGTGCATTTTATAAATTTATTAGCGGTCTCATGGGATTGTTGAATTTATTTTGTTTGATGATGGCGTTCTTTTTAGGAGGATTTGGTTTGTCTATTACGTATTTATTATTCTCATAACCTTCAAAACTTCACCCTCCTATAAACTATAACACATAATCGCTAATAACCTAAAACACGAACCTAAACTGGAAAATAAATACACCATAAAAACTCAATTAAATAACCAAAAGCACTAACTTTTTACCATTTGATATCACAAACACGTACTCCAATAAACTAAACCATCCATATAAACTACCCCAATTACACAAACCAAATTACACAATACTAAACCTAAACTGTTCCTTATTTAATAATGAGGTATATGAACAATTATATGGCTTATCAGTGGGGTCACCCCTCTCACGTATAATATCAGAAATTTATTTCCACAACCTTGACGAAATAATCACACAAACAATAAAAACACACGACCCCAACGAAAATTAGATACGATATCTTGACGATGGATTATAAATCTCACAAAATAAGGCAATCAATAATAATATTATCTTAAATGAAATCAACAACTCAAACTCTAACATAAAAACCACCATGTAGAAATAAACAATAAAATAAATTATTTAATCTAACAAAATCCAGAAATACAAATGTGATTGAATACTCAATTTTTAGGGAACCTAAACAAACCATTAATACAATACCATACTACTCTAAACATCCCCCAAAACCTAAAATGGCTTCCTAAAACTCAGTCTTATAAGAATGCTAAAACTACCTTTAACAAAATTAGGAGAAAATCAAAGAAAAACAAATACTGTACCATATAACAAAAAAACAAAATCAGATACAATAAAGAACTATGAATAAATTAGCATTTAAAATATTGAATAAATATTAAAAAACCTAAAATCGAACTACAAACGACAACAAAATTGCCACATTCACACACACATATACAAAGTAGGAGGAATAACTAAAATACTACAAAGTATAAATAACATAACTTACAAAAACACAGGAAACATAAGCAATAAAATTAACCAACCGGAGAAAATATGTTCCCCAATTAATAACGTAATATGCAAAATCGATTGCGGCGACTGTAAAAAATTATACATCGGCCAAACAAAGAAGAAATTGACAGATGTAAAGAACACCTCAATGCATACACCATCAAAAACAAACATACATTCCCCACTATTGGAAACAAACATCTAATAAAAAAAGAACAATAAATCCTCGAAGTGACAATCTGGGAACAGCTACAAAATTATAAACATAAAAACATCATAAACGAAGAATAGTTATAGTTATAACATAGTAACGAACATAGTTATAAACGGAGAAATAGAAATAAAATTTTTTTTAACGATATATTAACTAACATATTAGACAAAATTAACCACAAGACAAACTGCCCCATAGAAAAATACCGGTATACCACGTGATAACAAATTTCACACACCTGGCAATCCACTACAACACTCAGATCTGTTGATGCTCGACAATGAAGATGCTACAATCTTTGAAGGTTAACTCGAATTATAACCAAGTAAGATTCTTGTGAAAGTACATATTGTGAAAGTGATATATATATATATATATAAATATATATATATATATATATATATATATATATATATCTTGCAAAAACTTTTAATCGTTAACAAAATACGTTTTTTTACATAAAATCAAGTTGAAATATAATTTTTTTCTGTAGTGGATGACAATTAATGTTATTAGAGTTTTATTTTAATATTCACTCAATAACGTAAATTTTAAATAGCAGATGTCTCGGTCGGGTTCGAACTGAGTTACTACACGTTTAAAATTCAGAACCATGGAACTGAGCCAAATTTTCTATTGCTAGAAATCTATTACTAAAAATCTATATTAAAAAATAAGAGAAGAGTTCCTGGTAATAATAAAGCATCATTATAAGAGATTGATCGAACGAGAAAAGTTTCAAATATTAGTAACGAAACATAGAAATCGAACAAATAGTAGCTAACAAAAATAACTGTCCAACACCTTATACTAGTGTACATAAAAAAAAAGTGAAAATTAGCAAGGATATTTGCTTCGTCTTTTGTCAGCTAATATTGTGATCCTGTCATATATATAAGTTACGTGTTTCATTAAGTTCGTAAGTTTTTTAAAAATGATATTTATTTTTACAAACCTTTTAATCAATTAGTAAACATGTAATTTAGAAAACTGTTACATAATTTATCTTAACAAAACAAATTCAACTGATATACATTCAGCTGGAGTGGAAAACATATGTGCGATACAGAGGCGACTTACACACTGCAGGGGCTCTGTTCTCACCACCTATATAATACAAAAGCTGCGTAAGAAGGAAACTTCCTAGCACGCATTTTATTATGAAAGGTTCACATAAATTGTTCACATAACTCCTCCATCCCTAAATAAAACTTCGGGGGTAGGCGAAGTTTCGGCATCTGTTGAAGTCCTTTTCATCACTCTGATGAGGGCGAGGTATATAAGGCTGCTGAATAGGCCTCTGTAAAGGGCGATAGTTCAGATACTGATGTGGTGGATTATCTCCATACTTGGGTCAATTCTTGAGATGGTTTCCGTGTTTATTTTGTCCAATTCTAGTCGTTAAATATCTACTGAGAATTCTGGCATCTTATTCATTGGAAATTGTAATTTGGACGTGTCCATGAAAATCGGGTGACCTCCAGAAGTTGTTGATGTGTGGATAATTTTCATGTTGCTGAAAAAGACTGAATCATTATTAGTTTTTATCAAATATATGCCTTGATGGGTGACGGTGGTAGTTGCATTGCGATTGGTAATTTCCAGAGTCTGCTTGTTGGGGAAGGTCGCCAGGTAAAGGTTGATTTCTGGGATCCAGTTAACTAAGTTGTCTGAAACTTCCAATGCAGTATATTCACAGTTGCTGGCATCGTTGTTCCTGATAATGGACACTTCACAGTCTAATTTATGGTGTGTTAGAATGTCGAATGAGCAAAAGTATATGGAATCGGTTTTACAGTTACATTCATTGTCTAAACCTAATATTACAGAGTTAGACACTAATATGTACCTTACTTTTGGTATAATTGTTACATAATCTGTTTCATATTTTGTGGGTATAGAATGTAATTTATACAATTTAAATTGAGTGTTTTCTACAATGGGTAAATTTGTAAAGTACACAATCCTTTCCAAATCTAGTTTACAATTAATTTTAATCAGGTTCTCTAATTCCCACGTATTTTCTATTTTGGGTTCTAAAGGTAAGCTCTCATTATAATATTTATAAATTTTGTTTAATTCTTCATATAATTCTTGGGTTGAGATAACACTAGGGTGTACAACACCTAGTTTACAAAATGTAAGAGAATTTTCTAAATCTGTGATTACCTGTAACATTATGTTATAAAAAATATTCAATTGGTTTAGAATACTTCTAAACTTTTCTAGTTCAACAAAGTTATTTATATTACGATTCGCAATACTTTACTTATTTTTTAATTCTACAAAATTTTCATCAATTACAATAAAAGTTTTATTTAATTCTTTCATAATATTATTACTAAAGGAGTATTGAGATTCAATTTGATAATTAATTTTAAATTGCTCATTTTCAATATCTTTAATTATTTTGTCATATTTTTACCATCATATGCATCTAAATTGCCTGTTATAGATTTGATAACTGATCCTATCCCATCTATAGGACCTCTTTTTTTTCTTTTGTTCCCATTCTCTCTTAAGAGTATAATTTCTAATTTTTCTTCTATTACATTTTTACTGTGATTAACATATTTAAAATAATTAACAATATCTCTTATTCTATTACTGTTATCAGTTACATATTCATTGTTTAATAAGATACCGTTACAATTGTAGCAAATAGTTTCAAAATTTTGCAATACATCATAATAATAGGCATCAATGTTATTTAAATGAACAACCAAGTTTCTTACATTAAAATAGTGGACAAAGGTATGGTAGGAAGATTCTCATTTGGCCGGCCCAAGATCTATTGGGATTATTCCGAGGTTGTTATTGATTTCTCTGATTTCTGCTGAGTCGGTGGCTGTGCCAATGACGAACAGGAGGGAACTGGAAAATGATTTTGAGCATTAATTACATTTTTTATCTTCTTATGCCTTTTAATTTTCGACAAATGTATATTGTCTTTTGTGTTATGATGTCTAGGCTTTATTTTACCAGTTTTCTTTCTTTATTTATTGAAGCTATTTCTTCCTTGCTATATTTGTTCTTCGTTTTACTTTGATTTTGAACTGTTTTTATATAAACTTCAGATGGTATTTCTGGAAGTGGTTCTTTGTTTATGTTACTTTTTTCTAAAACTTTTTCTTTAATTTTTTCATTACTATTCCTAATGTTTTCGTAGAGTATTTTTGTTTTTTCTTTATGGTTTAAAACGTAGTCATTTACAATTTGTTTTTCTAAATCTATATCTAATAAAGTGTTTGAATTTATGTGTCCAAATAATACTTCGCACGGCGTTAATTTCGTGACTGAATGTATGCTATTGTTATAAGCTATTATAGAATATTTAACTTTCTTAAATATACTGTCTTTTTTAAATTCGATTTGATTATTTAACAGCCTTAAATGTGTTCTATTAAAGTGGAATGAAATCTTTCACATAATCCGTTTAATTGGGGGTTTTGTGTGCTTATAAAATAAATTTTGATCTTATGCAGTTCTAATATCTCTTTTACAATTCTGTTATTAAACTCCGTCCCATTGTCTGAGATAATAACTGTTGGTAAGCAGAAATGTGTGAAGTCATCTAATAACTTGTCTGCAATCTCTGTAGCTTGAGAGCTTCCCAGGCGATAAACGTGAGCATATCTCATGAAATTGTCCACAATGCTAATAAATGAATTCTTTTCCAAAGAGATTGTGTCAACGTGAATTATTTGAAATGGTCTAGCAGCTGTTGGTGTCAAATTCATTTCTAGCTGTAAGGGAATTCTGTCGTATTTAGTTCTTTGACATATGTCACACTGATTTATGAAATTTTGAATTAGTGATATTAAATTAGACCAATAATATCTTCGCTTAATTTGTTCGTATATTTTCTGTATCCCACGGTGATTAGTTTTGCTAACATGATAATTACTTATCGTTTCTAAGGTATCTTCATCCGAAGTTAGGTCTAACAGTTTGTTATTACACTTAACTAAATTTAATTCAGTTTGCTTGAAATATGCATGATGCAAATTTCTCATAAAAGACATCTTCAAAATATAGATTATATTTTATTTTGGGTAACAAATACGATTTTACAAAATTAACTATGTCTTCTTTAAAATTATTCTCTGATATTTCGACTATTAAACGAATTTTTGAAGTTCCAAATAGGTTTATAATTTTTACTTTTTTTGGCTCATATTTTACTAATGATAAAAATATTTGATTTTTCCAAAGTTTACAGGCTCGTCGGAAATTGGTATTTCAATTTGGGTGTTTCCTTCAAAATTGGAGTGCACGGTTTGACTGTCATTTTCTTGATTGTCCTCTAAGTTGGCGTTATCTGTTGCGTCGAGTTGTACGACCATAGATTCGTTATCGTCCAGTTCTGGGAAATAACGTTGCAGTAAGTCAGCTGCAGATAAGTCAAGGTCCGGTTCTACAGTGTGTTGGGTGTTCTTTGACCTTTTATCAGTGACGTATAATTGTATTATGGACAATGCGTCAGCATTTTGGTTTGGTTTGCCTTTTTTTTGTATCTTATGTCATAATCATATTCTTCCAATTTTAATCTCCATGTTAAAAGTTTGGAATTTGGTTCTTTAACTGAAAATATCCATTGTAAAGGTTTATGGTCTGCATAAATTTTAAATTTTCTCCCAAATAAATAAGGCCTGAAATGTTTTGTTGCCCATACGATTGCTAATAATTCTCTTTCAATCGCAGACTAATTGGTTTCGCTGTCGTTTAAAGTTCTGCTGGCATACGCTATAGGAAGGTCTTTTCCATTTTTGTCCTGGCTTAAAATTGCTCCTAGTGCATAATTACTAGCGTCTGTCGTTAGAGTAAATTCCTTTTCAAAGTCTGGGTATTGTAGAAGTGGCTCATTAGTCAATATATTTTTACATGTTTCAAAGCATTCTATAAAGTCTGGATTTTCTATATTTATTTTTGCATGTTTCTTTAAACAGTTAGTAAACGGTTTTGTTATTTTGGCGAAGTTTTTAATAAATTTTCGATAATAGCCTAATAGTCCTAAAAATCCTTTAATTTGTTTGGTGGTTTTAGGTATTGGATAGTCTTTGAATGCTAGTATCTTTGCTGGATTGGGTTTTACGCCATCCGGTGTCACAACATGTCTCAAATATGCTACTTCTTTTCCTAAAAATTCTGTTTTGCCCAGCTGTACCTTAAAGTTGGCTTTGCGTAATCTGTCGAAAACGTCCTTAAGTCTTTGTATATGTTCTTGGAGGCTAGTAGAATAAATTATAATGTCGTCTAAATAAACTAAACATGTTTCATTTTGAATGCCTCTCAGAATATTATTCATAATTCTTTGAAATGTAGGGGGGCTATTCTTTAGTCCAAAGGGCATTCTTAAAAATTCGTAGTGTCCCGTTTCTGTTGAAAACGCTGTTTTTTCTATGCTATTTTTATCCATTTCTACTTGGTGAAATCCTGAGGCTAAATCTAAAGTTGTAAAATACTGGGACCGTCCTAATTTATCTAATATGTCGGTAATGTTCGGCAAGGGAAATTTATCATCAAATGTTTTTTTGTTTAATCCTCTAAAATCTATTACTAATCGAAATTTTCTTTTGCCAGAAGCGTCTTGTTTTTTGGGTACAATCCAGACAGGAGAGTTCCATGGAGAATTTGAAGGTCTAATAATTCCTTGTTTAAGCATGTCCTCAGTTTGTTTATTAATTTCGTTCTTGTAAATCTCTGGATATCTATAATATCTAGAGTATACGGGAATTTCATCAGTAGTCCTACTAACATGTTTAATTTGGTTGTAAAAGTTAAATCGTTACTCTCAATATGAAATAAATCTGCATAATCTTCTATTAAACTTGTTATAGCGGATTTTTCTTCTAAGTTCATATGTTCCAATCTATATTTTGATAAATCTAAATTTTTTCTTCTCGATTTTTTTTGTTTATATTCTAATAAATTGAAATTAGTGTTCTTTTGCATTGTATCAGGATCAAGGATATTGTATTCTTAAAAAGAATTTAATTCTAATGGTTCATTCACTGTTAATTCTACATTGTCTTCTGTGTTGTTTATAATAGGGCAATAGGCTTCGCCCTTGTGTACTGAGACTATACACTGCGGAATTACTAATCCATTTAAGTGTTTGTATGGTAAGAGTCCTCCATCTTGAATATATTGTATTCTAAATTTAATCGTTCGGCTAGTGCGGGCTTGAATAACATAACTTGTTTCCTTTTTTGCGTCCTGTTCCTGACATTCGCCTTTATTTTTATTAATGTTATTATTATTATTTTGTTCTTCTGTGTAAAAATATTTAATCGGAATTTGTTGATTGCGAAATATTAATTTATCATTCACAAAATTTAAATTAATTTTTATTTCTTTTATGTTATATAATCCAAGGAGTAAGTCGAAATGTTTATGGAAATCAAATAAATAGAATTTGGTTGTTTCTTTTCCCAAAAGTGGTAGTGTACAACTGTATTTTTCTTTTGATACTCCATGAGCTGTACTCACTTCAAATGGTTCTTGTTTTAGGGTGTTTTTGAAAAATTGGAAAGCTATTGATTTTTTAATAAATGATCTCGTGCTTCCAGTGTCAATCAGCATCTTTAGGTTGGTCTTGGGATCGTGGATGTACGGTAGTTCGTTTGTGTCGTCTTCTATATGCATTATGTAAAATGTCTTTTTATTGTGGTTAGTCCTAAAAAATGATTTTGGGTATGATTGTCCTCTTGAGTGAATCCACATGCGTTTTCCTCTTGCGTTGAATCATCAAAGTCTATGTAGCTGTCAGGGTTCTCTTGCGGTTCATAATCCGTTTGTTCGGTCAGATAAGAGTTAGTCATCTGTTCAGTCAATCGATTCATAGTTTGATCGTAATTTTCTTCTTCTATTGGTTTCCCTGTCATCTGATAAAGTCTATTTGGTCTAATTGTGTTCCCTGTTTGACGTGTGGAAATGCTCATTGGTTGTGGTTCAAATTTCTGATGAACTTTTAGTGGTGTGTAATTGTTAGATTGTCTCGGTTGTTGATTTTGCTGTACGTATGAGTTAGGTTTAGTAAATTGGTTAGTATTATTTTGGTAGTTGGGCCTATAATTTTGGAAGGTTTGTTTGTCAGGAATAGGTTTGCGAGTAGGCGGGTATTGTGGGACCCTAGATGGAATGTTCTGTTTATTATTTTGAAATAATTTGTTATTTTTAAATTGAAAATCATTAGTAAGCATGTTAAGTGCTTCGCTAAGAGAATCTGGATTTTTAGTGCGCATTAGCGATTCTACGGGTTCATGTAAACCTCTAAGAAGAACTCTTAACCCTAATTTCTGTACATATTATATTAAAACATCTTTGGCCAATTGTCTTTGAGGCTCTCTATTAAGAAAAAATGAGATTTGTAAATTTAATAGTTTTTGAATTCTTTCGTAAAATTTAAAAGGTCATTCGTTATTTTCTTGTTTTAACTCAGCCATTTCTAAATTTAAAGTAAAGCAATCTCTTTTGTCTGAATAGCTGGTTAATAATACTTTTTTAATCTCATACCAATTATAAGAATTTGAATTTACTACCATTTCTAATGCTTGGCCTTTTAACTTAGCTAGTATAGAAGACAATAGGTATTCATTCTGAAAGTCTTCTGGATTTTCAGATACATAAAACTTACTGACTATTTTATAACATACTGATATAAATCTATTGAGCATAGTGGGCTCTCCATTATATTAAGGAATCATGTCAATATATTCCTTCTTTAATGTTAGCGGTGCCATTTCAAAATATTATTTTTTTTAAAATAATAAAAATTAAAATCAATAATATAAAATTAAAAAGTATTTACTCTACTTTTTCTTAATTCTATTTCTTACGATCTACTTACAAGTGGATCCAAAATACTTTGCTCATTTGAACAACTTTTCACTTTTCACTTTCCACGATATTCACTCGTGCTCTTAATAGATATGCGCTCTATCAAGTTGTTGTAGATATTCGCTCTACTAAAGTTTTCCTCAATTAACGGTTAAAACCGACGGACGTTATATTCACTAACTTCCTTGAGGTGTCCTACCGACTGCGCCAGTTACGTGTTTCATTAAGTTTGAAAGGTTTTTAAAAATGATAGTTATTTTTACAAACCTTTTAATCAATTAGTAAACATGTAATTTAGAAAACTGTTACATAATTTATCTTAACAAAACAAATTCAACTGATATACTTTCAACTGGAGTGGAAAACGTCTGTGCGATACAGAGGCGACTTACACACTGCCGGGGCTCTGTTCTCACCACCTATATAATACAAAAGCTGCGTAAGCAGGAAACTTCCTAGCACGCATTTTATTACGAAAGGTTCACATAAATTGTTCACATAACTTATATATATATCGCAATATGTATTCTTGTGTATTAATAGAGAACATAAGTCAAAATACAAATACAAGAATTAAAATTGAATTTACAATTCAAAGCTTTTCGTTGGCTAACAGTACCAACATCATGAATTCCTGACGATGTTGGTACTGTTAGCCAACGAAAAGCTTTGAATTGTAAATTCAATTATAATTCTTGTATTTGTATTTTGACTTATGTTCTTTATATATATATATATATATATATATATATATATATATATATATATATATATATATATATAAATAGATAAGTATATATATATATATATATATATATATATATATATATATATATATTTATATTAGTTATAATTATAAAATAAAAAGTAACTAACACACAATATTTTTTTAACTTCAGTAGAGATTTACTTAATTTTTTTTATATTCGTTGTTTATTAGAATTTGGTAACTGATCCTCTCTAAAATATTGTATTAGGTTTTCATTTTATCAGATCTGTTTATTTGATCCCTTAAGTTATACAAAAGGGATTGTTTCAGTTTGAAACCCGTTACAGCACACATTACAACCCGAACACATTATAAAGAACAGTAAATTTAAAAAGATCATAAACTTATAGATGAAATCAGATTACCTATAATTCTAATAATGGGAAAACGAAGTATATTGAGCTATACTGATTCTACTGTTGTCGTCTTTACCACTTTTTATTATATTATTAGAGATTATTTGTTATGTTTTTATTACGAATAGATTTATATTGTTATTCCATATATTTATTCTAACATGTGGGTTAAAATACTATATCAAAATTCTATAGAAAAGATATATTTTAGCGGGTTACGGATGAAGCTAATCTAATGCCAAAGCCCTTGCTAAGGGAAGAACTATTTAGGCTTTGGTATAAATAGTAACTATGAGGCTCGTGAAGTCTAATTCCCTTTCTAGTTTGGCAGGTAATAACACGCCGGCTGCTTTCTGAAAACGATTTTCTCAGTAAAAGTTATTTAAATTCTTTGCAAGCAATATTTTATAAAATTGCAGAGAAGTTCGCGTTCAGTGGTAGAAAACTTGTTTTATTTTACATATGTAGAGGGCATTTAAGGCCTTTGAGCATGGTAGTCAAATAACCATGTTAGATTTATAGCGCATATTCACATAGTTTCTCCAGCAGTCTACACTTATAGTATATCTGTATTAGTGCAATTTATGTTGCTTGGGAAACTGTGAAATGTTTACCTAGGCTACAGCTTTTTTTTAACATACCAGAGTACTGCCAGATCCAATCAGCGGCAAAACGAGTCTCTACCTGTCTGTCATACGATGTGGTTGTAGTTGTCAGTGACAAAGCCTCTAGTAAGTGACAGAAATTAGTCATGTTTACGTTTATAGTAATATATTACTATAATTTAGGGAAAAGCATTTAGAAATTCTATTAGTGTTAAAACGTTAGAAAATACAATGAAATGTAGAAATATGTTAGAAGTACAAAGGTGTTGACATTCTTCTACATACATGTTTTTTAAAGTGTAGCATAAAAGATTTACTATGTACTGAAACCAAAAAAAAATCATAGATATTTAAAATCATTAAATTCTGTATTTAAATTACTGCATTAGCAAGTGCTGTAAATTAAAAGTCGAAATAACAGTTTAGTATAACATTGTGGCCTATTTCTCTTCATGAGCATTACTGAAATATTTTTATTGATTCCAATCATCATATTCAGTATTATTATTACAAAATGAATGAATGTAGCAACTAAAAATTCGGGTGTAGTAAAAGATTTTCGACGTTTCAAAATTATCTGAAAGTGCTTCAGGGTTTAGTTTGGACCTAAATTTGTATATGGTCTAAAGAGGCTCACTTTAATCTTTGCGTCACTTATCATCAAGCGTCTGAAATAAGAATTGCAAAGTGATCGTTTAGGTCCGTCATATTAAATACGTGTGCGCTAAATAACGTTATGAATGTATTTTATTAAATTCTTCGTCAAAATCCCAAAAGTCCTGATGTTTCAGCACGGCATTGGAATTTTAATTAAAGTCGCTCACTGGAAAGCGACCATTCTGGCTTAGAGTCGACAACAAAACCGCACGTTCTACTGTACATTGAATGTAGAGTATGTGGTCTCTTACTTGGACACAGGAACTTCGAATGCGTCGATGTTCACTTGACCCGGTCTGGTATCTTCGCCAAACCATTTGAAAAGTATTATGCTGGAATATTGTTTAAACTTTAAATTAAAGGTTTAAGCCATTTTAACTTTTGAAAGTTCTTATTAGATTATTTTCGTTTCTATTGAGTTGCACCACATATGATGAAATCACTACAATAACAAACCTTTTTATGCTCTATTTATGAACACACTCTGATACCTATTCAATAAAATGTTACATAACATTGTTTGTTATATTATTACGCATTTATTATCAATTTCATATCTTCTTCATATCATCTTTAAATTTATTGATTTTCTCAAAATTTATTATTTTACAAATATTCTTCCAAGTCTTTTGTAATATATGTATTACTTTTCTGTATGGAATACCTTTTCTAGGATAATATACTGAATTTATTTCTACAAATTATTTGTTGTAATTAAAACATAACATATAAACAAAAATCATTTGTAAAAAAATCACATAAATGTTTTATAAATTGTCATGAAATATTAACATTTTTAATGAAAACATACTTATAAATCTATCTAAACATGCTCATAATATATATATATATATATATATATATATATATATATAAGCCTATTTATATCAATTTAGGAATTATTTTCATAATATTAAAAATGTCAAATTACTTAAAATTGTAGCTAAGCCATTTTGAAATTTTATGTTCGCATTGTAAATCTAGCCTAATTAAAGTCATTTTTACAGTCATAAAACTGTTTTAAAATTAATTTTTAAATTTCTAGAATGTCTTAGACTACTTCATATTTAACTGTCATTTACTTTGAAAATAAGAAAAATATAAATTTATACTGTTTCTTCCTAAAGTTTATCAATAAATTTAAAAATCTGAAATAAAATATTTCAAAAATCAAAAATTTACAGACAGCTAAATTTGTTTTGTCAGTTTTCTGTCATGGAATCATCTCCTTGATTAGCCCTCGATCTGGTGTTTCGGTCCTACGTCTGGTATGTTCTTGATAATGGGGTGTAATCTCACCGTCTCCCCCTCTCTTCCTCGCTCTCGCTCCGAGTATGTACTCTTTCGATTGGCTGCACTGGATAACTTATTTTACTTGATGTTTATTTTTTAATCAAATCGTATTTTTTTTTGAATTTTAAAATGTCATTTGTTTAAAGTTTGTTGATAGATTTATAAAATTTACTTTATTTTAGTTTATTTAACTTTTAAACTGCATGTAACTGTGCTCAATATTTATTACAAAACCACTTAATGCCCACTTACTTACAGTTCATTTTCCTTTCACGCCTATTTTATAATTTAGCAATCATGTAGAAATGCACGCCACATAATGTTAAAATTTTGAAATCAGAAAACACTTTGGAAACAAATGGTAAAGATCAGTTATAATGGGAGTACTGGAAAATACGAATTCTACATTTCTTCATTACCATTATTCATCAGCCACACATTTTCTATTTATCACTCACAGGTTTTAAAAACAAGTTCCAGCCAGCTGCTTTTGATATCCCTTACCCTGCACTTATTATAACCAATCAGCAATTGTTGCAAAATATATGATGGCTGGTGTTCTATGTTTCCACTCCCGTCTTCTTTATAAGCAAAAATTCTGTTTTCCCGTCAATCCCTCTAAGCTTCTTTTGGTGCAATTAAAAGATTTTTCATATCTTGAAATTCCCTCTGATTTCTTCCTTTGATCACAATCGAATGTTGATGGTGTTTCTACGTAAATGTTGGCGGTCTGAGATAACTAAACACGGCCTTTGTTGATAGGAAATTACATAGTGTCTTATTTCAAACCCCTTTACTTTTAAGTTTAAAATTGAGAAAAAAAATTAAAATATTTTTCAAAATGTATTCAAAGTTAATTAATTTAAATTTTTTAAATTTTTCTTATCATACGTTTCTCCTTGTTAAAACCTTTGTAACGCGAGCTTGCTCGTGTGTGTGTGTGTGTGCGCGCGCGCGCGTGTGTGTGTGTGTGTGTGTGTCTGTGTGTGTGTGTGTGTGTGTGTTGCCGTGACCAAACCTTTTTTCACCCTCCAGGAAGAGTTTCCCCGATTTTTGCGTTCCACACCCTACCAACAACTTGACCATATTTAGTCGTTTTTTGCGTAAGCTGTACTTGGTAATGATGGACATTGTAGGGGCGAAACGCGTCAGTTCAACCTCGGTCAAAATAAGATTCGACTTGACCTACCATATCCTGGTACGTGTGGTGTGTCGAGTGTGATTTGCTAGTGGATAACTCCCTGGACGTGGTTTAAAAAACCAACAAAAATGTTCAAACTCATTTATGTGATAATTTGTGCTTTATAAAAATTGTTTTGACTGTAATTTATCTATTACCTTTCCATTCCAAGACAATTTTTTAAAGAATATTTGTGATAGTTTAATTGAATAATTTAATTTTACTTTTGTTGTTGGTTTGAAAATTTTCAGAAATTTAATTAGTCGATTTATTACAAGGTAGCTATAATAATTGTAATCATTTTTCGTTTTAACTTGTTTTAATTTAATGAAAATTAAAATTTGGTTTACTTAAATATATTACAACTCTTATTTAAATTCTATCGAAATTTCGTAATTTATTTGAATATGAATAAACAGTTCTCCAACCACGAAAGTTATTTGAATATTTCGGAGAATTATTAGTTTAAAACGTTTAGAAATTTTCATATAAACTTTTCACAAAGTTCATCAATTACTTGGATAATATATTTTTTAACTGTGTTTAAAGTTTGTTGTCATTATGAGAACATATTGGTTTTTTAGTATTGAAATTACTAACGTAAATTTACATACTTATTTAAACACAACATAAGAATAATTTTTTTTATTTTACGTCCATATAATCGTTTGTAGAAGTAACCGGCAAGACTACATCTTATTGGCGTTGTATTTAAATTTATATTTGTGGACCCAAACATAAATCTTAAGGCTTTTACAACCAATTTTACTGGATTTAAATCATTATAGTTATTTGACCCTAGATGTTATGTATTTGATATAGGAACATAAAATAGGTTATATTGACTGTATTACTAAATCATTAATATTGATTTTCTTTATGAATTTCTTATTATTTTTCTCATATTGACTTTAAATAAAATATGTTACTATTCATTTTGAATATATATCATGCTTTGACTTTGTTAAACCTTAACTTGTAAATGGATGTAACTTTAATCTTTTTAGTTTAGAACTTACATTTTATTTTTAATAAATTTATACTCGTATTTCATGACCACCACTTGTAATTCTATTTAAAAATAGCTATTGCTTATATATTTTTTCAATTATTAATTTTTAAAATCGACTCTATTTTTATTTATGAAATTTTGAATGTATGATTTTAGGAAATTTAATAAATTTAGTAAATGGTTATCTGCTATTAGGATTCAGACTTGCTTCAAAAACTTTCACTGGGATCGCTTCTCTTCTCCCTGCGGATTTTCCTGTAGTCTTGTAGCAATCGCAACTGATCGGTTTTAGGGCCGCCTTTAACACTTTTGATAATTTTTACATTTTGAAAACTTTCAAATTCAACATCGCGGGCTCTCAAAAGCAGACCATCTCAACGTCTATCTTGGGCTAGGATTTCCTGCTAGCCACGGAACAGCATCCTGGAATAGTCATCTTGATCTCCAGAAACACGTCCGTCTCTTACGATAGCTAATTTGCAACTTTCGTGCTAGCGGGCAGTCCGTCTACGCAGCTACGCGGTTTATTGGCTTATCAAAACTTTCAGAATATTGTCCTACTGAACTTTCTTTCGAAGATTTATGTTCGTTTTTTACTGATGCTTGAGATTGTCACTTATGGTGTAATATTGTCATATATTTTAACACGATGGTCTTTTCACGCTTAAAGAGGTTGTTACAAACTTGAATTACAGTTTTAGCTCATTCCGATCGTAAGTGTCGCTTTAATGGCGCTCGAAACTGTCTTCTAAGCACTTGACATTTTTTATAACTTTTGGAGCAATTATTAAACCATTTATTAAATACAATTATTTTTATTCAATGCACTTGGTAATTCATTTTGTTTTACTATGTTATGCTTTTATTTGCTTTTTAAAATTTTCTTAAACTTTAGCGGACCTTTACTTTTATTTTCTGATTTCATTTTTAGGTTTTGTTCTTTATAAAACAGAAAAAAATATTCAGTTTTTATTATATATGTTAGAAGATAAAATAAGTCTTTTCTAGTTACTCGGTTTTTGTGAACAAAATCTACCCTTTGGACCAGCCTTTTTTACTTAACCTGATAGTTTACCTTGCTCGCCCGCTACGGTGCATAGCGGTTTCATTTTTAAACTTTTAAAATCAATATTTTTAAAAGGTTTTGCCTAAGTAAAAAATATTCAACTTTGAGACAGTTTTGGCCGTCTCAGTGTGTGTGTGTTGCAACGGTCGCGGCCCGCAGACGCACTCCGGATCATACGCTCACTTACCCAGCCGTCAACCCTTTCGTTGACCGATTCCTAAGCGTAGATCCACTAGCGTTCCATTGATGAGTAAGAATTTTGAAACGAGCCGCTCCTATGAGCCGTAGCTACGAGTGCTCTGCAGTGTTCGTCGAAATCTGCCAGAGAACTAGTCACTGGACTTAAATTTTCAAAAAAACCTAACTTGCTGTGAATTTAACCCTTTTCGGGTTTGTCTTCTTCAGGAACTCCTGGAAGGAGTTCTTTTTAAAGGCATATCATCGGCGAAATGACCATTTCGATTTTAGGATTGTGTAAGAAACATGTTTAAATAAATAATCTGTTTTTTGTTTGCAAGTTAGTTAAAAAATGTATTATTTTTTAATTTTGTACTGAGTTATTTTTCTATGCATAGCACAGTATGCATTTCTTTCACATTTAATTACAATTTTCTGATATTTAAATTTCTTTTAAAAAGTACAATGTTTATCATTTTAACCTGAAATTTCAAATTTAGAATAAAATGTATAACTTTTGTTAACCTCACAATATAATATAAAAGAAGTGTAAAAATTTACCTAATTATTTTAGCTATGCTTTTTGTTCACATTTAACCCTTCCGGTCAAATATTTGTTTTTCAACATCTATGTAACCTCTCTTTTTCTCGCTGGAATTTTCAAATTATCAGACTACTTAATTTCCTTTTAGTTCAATTTCTCTAGATATTTAAATTTTAAATCTTTTTTTTCTGATTTTAATTTAAATTCATTAAAATTTCCATTTATAAACTTTTGGATAATTACTACAAGTTTCTCTTTTAAATCTTTTACTACTGGAAAATTTTGACTCTTCAATACATCAGAACAAAAACCCCATATTTATCCTACAATCAATAAGTTAATTTTATAGCAAAAACAAGATAATTAACACAAAACAATATAATAACATTAGTTTGTTAAAACTTTACATTTATCCAGCTAAAATATATTTACCCTTAAATTTACTGGATTTACTTCCTCTATTTCCCATCTAATAAACATTTAATTTGAATTGACAAAAACTATATCAAAACCTTTACTAAATAAAATTTAAATTATAGTATTTACTTCCTATCTGTTCCAAACAAGTTAGTGTTACTAACAAAAACAATATCAAAACATTTACTAATTAAAATTTTTAATTTATTCATTTCAAGTAGATTGCCTTCTTGAAATTATATAATTTACTCCCTCTAATTTCCCTTAAGTAAACCAGTTAGTTTTAATTTACAAAACAATATAAAAACATTTATTGAAAGAAAATGACATTTAGCAATTTCAATTTATTTACTTCTTGAAATTATAGAATTTGTTTCATATCCGTTCCATTTAAACAAGTCAATTTTAATTGTCAACAACAATATGAAAACATTTACTGAATAATATCAAAACATTGAATGAAAAATATCAAAACATTTAAGCCTACTGAAAGAAAATTATATCTAGCATTTTAAATTTATGTACTTCGTGGAATTATAGAATTTACTTCTTCTATTTTTAATTTAACAAACATGTTAATTTTACTCAACAAATCAATATATAAAAACCTCTACTGAAAGACATTTTAAAACCTTGAAATCAGAAAATTTGATACATAACTACTTGCAAATTTTACCTAATAAATTCTTCTTACTACTAACAACACAATGAAATTTCCATATTCTAGACACAATTCATAATTTAAATCAAATAAGCCTTACAGTTAACATGGAAGTAATGTATCTAACTTATGTTTTAGCTAGACCCACTGAATGTTTTAAAATCCCAATTATTAATGTTCGTTTGCTTATCCATTGTTATATAATTTACAAATTTACCCCAACATAAAACCTTATTTAAAACATGTCTTGTTAACTTAAACCCTTTTCTTTTATATTTACTATATTTTAATTTAATGATCATTAACTGATCCCCTTTTCCCAAGATATTAATTATTTTACTAATTTAATGTTAATAAAAAATACCACCCTTTTTACCTAACCAAAAATATATTTCAATTAATTTTCTTTAATTAAAAATATAACCCTTTTTTTACTAAAAATTTATTTCAATTAATTTTCTTTAATTAATGTAGTAACACTTTTTATTACAACACAAATTTATTTCAATTTCTTCACCAAAATAAACTCAAATGCTATGATTAACTTTCAAATATTATTTGACCTTCAACTCATATGGACTGAAGTATTTACATATGTGGCAGCCATCTTGTTCATTTACCATCGGCCACTACACAATTAATTTTCAATAATTTATTTAACCGTTTTATCTCAACACCCGACAAATTTTTACTCCATAAACAATTTTAATATCTTAATTTGAGGCATTTACAATTACTTTTAAACAATTTCCCAACTCCTAACTTCAAATTTTTGTGTCACCTATTATTCCATTAAATTAAATTATTTGAGTTCTCTATAAGGCTGTAGCCATCTTGTGACTGTACCCCTACCTCTTATGACTATAATCCCCCACTCTTAAACAAAACCACCTGCTATTCATGTCTCATTTCAAAATTTGGCAACTAAGTTTTTTAAATTAATTTTATTTATTTTACAATTTTCCCTTTAAATTTTTTCCAATAAAAATTTCGCTTATTTGCAAAGAGTTAAACGATACGATCTGACCTTAAATTCCCTTTTGACTTCGTTTTGCTTTGTATTGGCTGGTGTCTCCCCCTCACTCCGTGAACTGCATCGTCAGGGTGCCGCCTTGTCTTGGTAGGAAGCCTTCCCTGCTGGAACAGCGCGTCTCTCGTTCTCCATAAAGCCTCGGATCACTTGGAACGCCATCTTGAAGTCCACTTCCCTTTGTTCTGAATTACAGGTCTTGCTCTATTCGCTTGTTCTCGCTATAAAACTCTTATCACTCTTACAATTTTAACTTTTAGCCTTTGTTTAATGGTTATTATAAAATGGTGATATATTAATTTTGAAATTTAAATCACTGTTCGAAATTGAGAAAGCTGTTCACATTTCAGTTTTAAATTTTCTACTGTTACTGTTAAACTGATTTAGTTATTTAATAATTTTTCATTTTGCTTTTTACCACTATGAAGCACTGTCCCTTTCTGATACACACACTGAGTAAATTTTAGGTTTTCTTTTAGCTCGGAAATACTCGCAGCCACTTGCTGACGCTGCACATTTTTATTTTACTTTGGAGACCGCTTTCGTGGAATTTTCCACGAAAGGGTTCCAGAAACAGTACGTCACTTCATCGCAGCGTGTCACGCTCGAATCTAGCCCGACATTCTAACGATTCGACAACTGTACTTGATAAAACTTACTGTCCGAACTGGAGCGCGATTAGCAATGTTTACACTTCCAAACCGCTAATTGGGGACGCTTCACTTCTCCGTTCTCCCGTAGGATTCCCCTACAGATCAACATCTTCCGACGCCGAATTTAACCAATCAGGAGTCCTGTAAATGACGTAATGCCTCTTTCTTAGATGCGCACGCCTGTTCTTTATACTCCTGGCTATGGGAAAATCATTTGATAACAGAATCGATATTGTAACTGTTTTCCTTTCTGACTGTTTTCCAATTACCTTTGCGTTTTCTGGGTATTTGTTATGCTTGATTTTTGGTTTCTTTCGCTCTCCTATATCTTTTCAAATGTAAATCTTAACTCTAGGGTGATTTTCACCGTTTTCCTTTTACAAATACTTATTTTTTGTACCAACGCTAATTCCCTTACCCCTGTCAGATGGCTTTGCTTGTCTGACAGTTTTGAATATTTAAATCTTTTTATGTTAACCCATTTACCCTTGCAACGAACCTTGCGACCATTTTATGCCCGTCTCAGTGTGTGTGTGTGTTTGTGTGTGAAGAAGGCCTCAAAGTAACCAATTTTGCATATTATAAGAAGTTTTTATTATAAATAAACAATTTCGTTTTTATTCAAAATTGTAAAAAAATATTTTTTAATATTTAAAGAAAGGAATATGTTATAATGACAAAACCACCAGAATTTAAGTAGGCAGAAAATATAAAGCTAACAAATGCAGAATATTGTAAACAATAAAATAATAATATTTATAACCATCGAAATCTTGTTGCTGTTAATGACGAGCTGGTTGTAAATTACAAATTACACTTTTGCTATTACTTGCGACCAGACATTTGTTAAATAAAAGTTGTTAATTTTAAACTCCAAGTGTAAGGTAACAATTAACAACTTTTAGTTAATAAATGTCTGGTCGCAAGTAATAGCAAAAGTGTAATTTGTTTATTAACCAATTTTTCAACAGGGTCGTAATAATTAGAAGGTTACTAGATCGCCCAAATATTATAAAAGTGACAAGTACGGGAATTTTAGGGTGGAGATAATTTGTAACTTGCGAAAGTAGTGACGTGAAATCACCGTTCGAGTTAATATTAAGAGTTAAAAGTATGAAACGGACCATACCTCTAAGAATACCAAATTCCTTAACCATAAGGGGCAGTTATAGTAAAAGTACAAGAAAGAGCACACATCTCGGAACCAGACGGTAAAGAGTCCATACAAATGCTATTTTTATCGGTAACTTATAAGTAACCAGTTGAATATAAAAACCGATAGCCAGGAAACCATTGCCAATTTTGGGGAGGCCTGATCGATGAAACGAAAAGCAACTCTCGTGGGGGGCAGAAGGTTTTTTACCAAATCTAGCCAAATATGAAAGGGGAAAATGTTCGTCTTTAATCGTCCATGAATCGCACTTAAAATATTAAAATATATTAAATTAAAAACATTATTAATGACGGCTCTAAAATCGATCACTATCGAGTGCAGCGAGATTTCATTCGTAGGAAACACCGAAAGGGGTTTTTGACCCAAGACCATGGGAGAAGAGGAGCAATACAGTGAAAGTTTTTGGGAAAGTCAAAATTATAATAGCTTTATAACCTTTTATTAAATTTTGCAAAATTATTAAAGTCAGATTTTGTTTAAGTTAGATTTTGGTGACTAAATGATTATTAATAATATTTTAAAAATATATTAACATATGCATATCTTTTAAAACCATTAAACAGAAATATAAGTGGTGGTAATAAAATAAGGGAAATTCATATTCAGAAGGCCAGTTTTTATTTCCAAGATTAAAATTAAATTTATACAACCCTGTTAAAACAGGAGATGTTTTAATTCTTTCGTAACCTAAACTAGTTAAATTGAAACAAAAATTAATACAAAGAAATATTAATATTGCAAAATGTACAGGCATAAATAACTATATAGTTTAGTATAATATTTTATTTCTGGTTTTATTGAATTTCTTATAATTATACTTCAATAAAACATAAAAATATTTCTTATTAAAAATTAACAATTGAAATGATTATTCAATAATAAATAATAATTCAGCCTCTAACAAAAGAAAAATACAAGAGATAAAAACGGTGTATGACAAGTTTATTTACATGGTCAAAAACAGTAATGGAGTTCGATAATGTGCTTTAAATTAACATTTTCTTAAAAACAACTTTTATGTTGGGGCAAGGGATATGAAATAACAACAAGGTTAACTATCTCAGGGATACCAACATAAATCTATTTTCACGACATTTATTGCCATCTGTACGGGAACAAATGCATTGCCTAAAACCAGGTATTTAAGCTACGCAGTAACAGGCCTTGCGAGTAAATATCACCCCAGTGCAAACCATTCTTTTATTTGAATGGTGAGGAATTTATATGGTGAGGTGTATTAAGTAAAACTCGAAAAGCTTTGTTTGACGCCATTCTTTTTGTTCATTTTTATGAGCTACAAGGTAAATACACTGTATTAAAAAAATCTCCTATATTGTTTTTTATTTTAAATTATTTCTTGTACTATGATTAATGACAACATACTCGTCATTGCCTTATGAATTTAAATTTTTATTTCTAATTTTCTATAAATGGTTTAAATTTTCATTTTGGAATAACTATAAGTAATAATAATAAATAACAATAATTTATATATATATATATATATATATATATATATATATATATGTGTGTGTGTGTGTGTGTGTGTGTGTGTGTGTGTGTGTGTGTGTGTGTGTGTGTGTGTGTGTGTGTGTGTGTGTGTGTGTGTGTGTAATTTTACTATTTGTCATACATATTGTATTTCAAATATAAGTATTATTTTAATATAATTTTTAAAGCTTTTCGCCAGTAAACGTATTACCATCTTCAGAAAAAACAGTGGTATATCAAAAATTAAATCAATTGTACTACAGTTGAAGTATGTGTTTAGTGCTATTTTTACTCCATGTAGTTTTACATATGACATCATTAATCTTTTAAATAGTTCGAGGTTTTGATTTCACTTAAATTTGTTCAATAAATAACTTGTCTTCTACTTCATGTTTATAAATTTCTATTGAATCATATATATATATATATATATATATATATATATATATATATATATATATATATATATATATATTCCATTTTTTCCTTTGTGTACTTCTTCAATTAATTTATAATTTTATCACTGCAGAATATCTGGGTCCGTTATTGATACAATGAGTAGCCAAATTTTATTTGTTTATAATCGGTTTTATAAAAGCGTTTGTATGTTCTTTATATCATACTATTAATCTTTTTTTTGTTTGACCTACATATCATTGAATTAATTCTTGGCATTTTATATTATATTCCTTTTCTTTCATGCATATTATTTTTATTACTATTATTGTTTAATAAATTTGTAGTTTTATTTTGATTTGTGTATAATTGTTTTTTTTAAATAATCTTGAAATTTTATTTATTTGGTTTCTTGTGAATGTAAAAGTTCTAAAAGGTGTTTTCTCATTATTTACAACATTATTGTTGATTTTTTGTTTTATTATTATGTTACTAAGGCTTTTCTTTTGATACATTATATTTTAACACGTTTTATTAGATCGGTTCATTTCTCTATATCTGCCTGGGTGGAATACTACATCCGAGTTTAACCTAACTTCCTGATGACCTAGGGACCTGAAATTTTAAACATAGGTCCCAACTGGACTTCACTTGGTTTCTTGACTATACCTTTATCTGAGCAAATGTTGTTTAAACAAATCAAACTTGGCTGATGATATAGGAATTTTACATTTTAAACATGTGTCATGGATGAATATATAACACACACATATACATAAACACATATTCAACAGTTTTCACTATTTAAACAAATTTAAAAGAAAATTAAATTTATTAAATTAATTATATTTTGACGTATACATTCAGTGGTGAGCTCTAGAGTTTGTATATACAAGAGTATTTTCTTGTAAAACGTAAACTAAGCATATTAAAATTAATAATAACAAAGATAAAAAAACTAAGAAATATGATTTGAAGACATAATAATAATAAACAGATGCAAGCTACATAGAATTTAGGAAAAAATTCAGATAAAAAAGAAATTAATTACTAAACAATTTAAAATTTCTAATATAAAAACAGCATACAAAACCTGTAATAAAGGTGTTATAATAAATAATAACCATTATAAATCATTAATTTGCAAGAGAATAATTAGGATTATGGTGCAGGATTTGTATTCTTTTAATATAAATAAAAGATTTATATAAATTTATTTCTAGCTTGCATAAAATAGGTATATATATATATATATATATATATCAAATTTTTCATATAACTGCAAAAATAAATATCATAAAATTCTTGCTGTAAAAATATTAAGATAATAAGAGATATACAGAGATAATAACTAGATGTGACAGATTTTCAACCGTAGTAATGCTTTGTGGAGATGTGACACTGATCACGAAACATAACACAGATATGGGACATCATTCGTTAGAAATTACAACAAAATGGTATATCGACTTTTAAATTTATCGGCAAAATACACAGCCTAAAATTCAACATTCAACGATTAAGAAACATTTGACTAATATTCAACCACTTCAGCATTATTACAAATAAATGCCACAAAATAGCTCTAATCAGTTTAAAAGACCACCACAAAAAAATAATAAAATTGGTTCTGAAGACGTTCTGTAAATGTACAAAGTTGACAGTACCTAAATCGAATTAACAATATCAACCCTAACCAAATTGTCAACCCACACGATGAGTATAAAAACTCGTTAAGCCGGGTAACCAAATAAATTGTATCTAATAACAGGAAAGTCGGTCGAAAACGAAACGAGAGTGATTCGATGTATAGGACCGAAGAAATTATGGTAAATATATCGATAGAAAATAAAGAAGATGGAAATAATGACGAAGAAAACCAAAGACTACTAAACAAATTAAAGGATGTTTAGGAATATTAGGATATTACCGAATACAAAATTCGTGAAAGCGTTGCTAGGCAATATGAAATGTTGAAAAAATAAATTTTTTTCACAATATTCATAAAAGCGTTGCTAGGCATTTTGAAATGTTGAAAAAATATTTTTTTTCACACAATTATTGAAAACGTTGCTAGGCATTTTAAAATGTTGAAAAAATATATTTTTTTTACAATATTCATGAAAGCGTTGCTAGGCATTTTGAAATGTTGAAAAAATATATTTTTTTTACAAAATTTGAGAAAGCGTTGCTAGGCATTATGAAATGCTGAAAAAATAAATTTTTTTCACATTATTCATAACAGCGTTGCTAGGCATTTTAAAATGTTGAAAAAATATATTTTTTTCACAAAACACATGAAAGCGTTGCTAGGCATTTTGAAATGATAAAAAAATATTTTTTTTCACATTAGTCATAACAGCGTTGCTAGGCGTTTTGAAATGTTGAAAAAATATATTTTTTCACAAAATTCATTAAAGCGTTGCTAAGCATTTTGAAATGTTGAAAAAATATATTTTTTTTACATTATTCATAACAGCGTTGCTAGCATTTTAAAATGTTGAAAAAATAAATTATTTTCACAAAACTCATGAAAGCGTTTCTAGGCATTTTGAAATGTTGAAAAAATATATTTTTTTCTCACAATTATTGATAGCGTTGCTAGGCATTTTGAAATGTTGAAAAAATGTATTTTTTTACAACATTCATGAAAGCGTTGCTAGGCATTTTGAAATGTTAAAAAAATATATTTTTCTCTCATTATTCATGAAAGCGTTGCTAGGCATTTTGAAATGTTGAAAAAATATATTTTTTCACACAATTATTGATAGCGTTGCTAGGCATTTTAAAATGTTGATAAAATATATTTTTTTTACAAAACTCATGAAAGCGTTGCTAAGCATTTTGAAATGTTGAAGAATATATTTTTTTCACACAATTATTGAAAGCGTTGCTAGGCATTTTAAAATGTTGAAAAAATATATTTTTTTACAAAATTCATGAAAGCGTTGCTAGGCAATTTGAAATGTTGAAAAAATATATGTTTTTCGCATTATTCATAACAGCGTTGCTAGGCATTTTAAAATGTTGAAAAAATATATTTTGTTTACCAAAATCATTAAAGCGTTGCTAGGCATTTTGAAATGTTGAAAAAATATATTTGTTTTACAAAATTCATGAAATCGTTGCTAGGCATTTTGCAATGTTGAAAAAATATATTTTTCTCAAATTATTCATGAAAGCGTTGCTAGGCATTTTGAAATGTTGAAAAAATATATTTTTGTTCACACAATTATTGAAAACGTTGCTAGGCATTTTAAAATGTTGAAAAAAAATATTTTTTTTACAATATTCATGAAAGCGTTGCTAGGCATTTTGAAATGTTGAAAAAATATATTTTTTATACAAAACTCATGGAAGCGTTGCTAAGCATTTTGAAATGTTGAAAAATATATTTTTTTCACATTATTCATAACAGCGTTGCTAGTCATTTTTGAAAGTTGAAAAAATATATTTTTTTTACAAAATTCATGAAAGCGTTGCTAGGTATTTGAAATGTTGAAAAAATATATTTTTTTCACAAAAATCATGAAAGCGTTGCTATGCATTTAAAAGTATTGAAAAAATACATTTTATTTACAAAATTCATGAAAGCGTTGCAAGGCATTTTGAAAAGTTGAAAAATATATTTTTTTTACAAAATTCATGAAGGCGTTGCTAGGCATTTTGAAATGTTGAAAAAATATATTTTTTTACAACATTCATGAAAGCGTTGCTAGGCATTTTCAAATGTTGAAAAAATAATTTTTTTCTTTAAATAATTGAAAGCGTTGCTAGGCATTTTGAAATGTTAAAAAAATATTTTTTTTCACATTATTCATAACAGCGTTGCTAGGCGTTTTAAAATGTTGAACAAAATATATTTTTTTACAACATTCATGAAAGCGTTGCTAGGCATTTTGAAATGTTAAAAAAATATATTTTTTTCACACTATTCATAACAGCGTTGCTAGGCATTTTTGAGTGTTCAGAAAATATATTTTTTTCACACAAATATTGAAAGCGTGGCTACGCATTTTGAAATGTAGAAAAAATATATTTATTTCACATTATTCACAACAGCGTTGCTAGGCATTTTAAAATGTTGAAAAAATATAATTTGTTTACCAAAATCATTAAAGCGTTGCTAGGCATTTTGAAATGTTGAAAAAATATATTTGTTTTACAAAATTCATGAAAGGGTTGCTAGAAATTTTGAAATGTTGAAAAAATATATTTTTATCACGTTATTCATAATAGCGTTGCTAGGCATTTTAAAATGTTGAAAAAATATATTTTTTTCTCATTATTCATTAAATCGTTGCCAGGCATTTTGAAATGTTGAAAAAATATATTTTTTTCACACAATTATTGAAAGCGTTGATAGGCATTTTAAAATGTTGATAAAATATATTTTTTTTCAAAATTCATGAAAGCGTTGCTAGGCATTTTAAAATGTTGAAAAAATATATTTTTTTCTCATTATTCATTAAATCGTTGATAAGCATTTTGAAATGTTGAAAAATATATATTTTTCACATTATTCATAACAGCGTTGCTAGGCATTTTTGAATGTTGAAAAAATATATTTATTTTCACATTATTCATAACAGCGTTGCTAGGCATTCAGAAATGTAGAAAAAATATATTTTTTCACACAATTATTGAAAGCGTTGCTAGGCAGTTTAAAATGTTGAAAAAAAATTTTTTTTTTTACAAAATTCATGAAAGCGTTGTTATTTATTTTGAAATGTTGAAAAAATATATTTTTTTACAATATTCATAAAAGCGTTGCTAGGCATTTTGAAATGTTGAAAAAATAATTTTTTTCTTTAAATAATTGAAAGCGTTGCTATGCATTTTAAAATTTTGAAAAATTATATTTTTTTCACAAAGCTCATGAAAGCATTGCTAGGCATTTTGAAATGTTAAAAAAAATATATTTTTTCACATTATTCATAACAGCGTTTCTAGGCGTTTTGAAATGTTGAAAAAATATATTTTTTTCACATTATTCATAACAGTGTTGCTAGGTATTTTTGAATGTTGAAAAAATATATTTTTTTCCCAAATTCATGAAAGCGAAGCTACGCATTTTGATATGTTGAAAAAATATGATTTTTTTTACAAAATTCATGAAAGCGTTGCTAGGCATTCTGAAATTTTAAAAACATATATTTTTTCACATTATTCATAACAGCGTTTCTAGGCGTTTTGAAATGTTGCAAAAATATATTTCTTTTACAAGACTCATTAAAGCGTTGCTAGGCATTTTGAAATGTTGAAAAAATATATTTTTTTCACTAAACTCATGAAAGCGTTGCTAGGCATTATGAAATGTTAAAAAAAATATATTTTTTCACATTATTCATAACAGCGTTTCTAGGCGTTTTGAAATGTTGAAAACATTTATTTTTCTCACATTATTCATGAAAGCGTTGCTAGGCATTTTGAAATGTTGAAAAAATATATTTTTTTCACACAATTATTGAAAGCGTTGCTAGGCATTTTAAAATGTTGATAAAATATATATTTTTTACAAAATTCATGAAAGCGTTGCTATTTATTTTGAAATGTTGAAAAAATATATTTTTTTACAACATTCATAAAAGCGTTGCTAGGCATTTTGAAATGTTGAAAAAATAATTTTTTTCTTTAAATAATTGAAAGCGTTGCTATGCATTTTAAAATTTTGAAAAATTGTATTTTTTTCACAAAGCTCATGAAAGCATTGCTAGGCATTTTGAAATGTTAAAAAAAATATATTTTTTCACATTATTCATAACAGCGTTTTAAGGCGTTTTGAAATGTTGAAAAAATATATTTTTTTCACAATATTCATAACAGTGTTGCTAGGTATTTTTAATGTTGAAAAAATATATTTATTTTCACATTATTCATAACAGCGTTGCTAGGCATTCAGAAATGTAGAAAAAATATATTTTTTCACACAATTATTGAAAGCGTTGCTAGGCAGTTTAAAATGTTGAAAAAAAAATTTTTTTTTTACAAAATTCATGAAAGCGTTGCTATTTATTTTGAAATGTTGAAAAAATATATTTTTTTACAACATTCATAAAAGCGTTGCTAGGCATTTTGAAATGTTGAACAAATAATTTTTTTCTTTAAATAATTGAAAGCGTTGCTATGCATTTTAAAATTTTGAAAAATTATATTTTTTTCACAAAGCTCATGAAAGCATTGCTAGGCATTTTGAAATGTTAAAAAAAATATATTTTTTCACATTATTCATAACAGCGTTTCTAGGCGTTTTGAAATGTTGAAAAAATATATTTTTTTCACATTATTCATAACAGTGTTGCTAGGTATTTTTAATGTTGAAAAAATATATTTTTTTCCCAAATTCATGAAAGCGAAGCTACGCATTTTGATATGTTGAAAAAATATGATTTTTTTTACAAAATTCATGAAAGTGTTGCTAGGCATTCTGAAATTTTAAAAACATATTTTTTCACATTATTCATAACAGCGTTGCTTGGCGTTTTGAAATGTTGCAAAAATATATTTTTTTTACAAAACTCATTAAAGCGTTGCTAGGCATTTTGATATGTTGAAAAAATATGATTTTTTTCACAAAATTCATGAAAGCGTTGCTATGCATTTAAAAATATTGAAAAAATACATTTTATTTACAAAATTCATGAAAGCGTTGCTAGGCGTTTTAAAATGTAGAAAAAATATTTTTTTTTCACATAATTCATGAAAGCGTTGCTAGGCATTTTGAAATGTTGAAAAAATATATTTTTTTCACACTATTCATAACAGCGTTGCTAGGCAATTTTGAGTGTTGAAAAACTATTTTTTTTCACACAAATATTGAAAGCGTGGCTACGCATTTTGAAATGTAGAAAAAATATATTTATTTCACATTATTCACAACAGCGTTGCTAGGCATTTTTAAATGTTGAAAATATATATTTTTCTTACATTATTCATAAAAGCGTTGCAAGGCATTTTGAAATGTTGAAAAATATATTTTTTTTACAAAATTCATGAAAGCGTTGCTAGGCATTCTGAAATTTTAAAAACATATATTTTTTCACATTATTCATAACAGCGTTGCTAGGCGTTTTGAAATGTTGCAAAAATATATTTTTTTTACAAAACTCATTAAAGCGTTGCTAGGCATTTTGAAATGTTTTAAAAAAAATATTTTTTCACATTATTCATAACAGCGTTGCTAGCATTTTAAAATGTTGAAAAAATAAATTTTTTTCACAAAACTCATGAAAGCGTTGCTAGGCATTTTGAAATGTTGAAAAAATACATTTTATTTACAAAATTAATGAAAGCGTTGCAAGGCATTTTGAAATGTTGAAAAATATATTTTTTTTACAAAATTCATGAAAGCGTTGCTACGCATTTTGAAATGTTGAAAAAATATATTTTTTTACAACATTCATAAAAGCGTTGCTAGGCATTTTGAAATGTTGAAAAAATAATTTTTTTCTTTAAATAATTGAAAGCGTTGCTAGGCATTTTGAAATGTTGAAAAAATATATTTTTTTACAAAATTCATGAAAGCGTTGCTAGGCATTTTGAAATGTTAAAAAAATATATTTTTTTTACAAAACTCATGGAAGCGTTGCTAAGCATTTTGAAATGTTGAAAAATATATTTTTTTCACATTATTTATGAAAGCGTTGCTAGTCATTTTTGAATGTTGAAAAAATATATTTTTTTCACAAAATTCATGAAAGCGTTGCTAGGTATTTTGAAATGTTGAAAAAATATATTTTTTTCACTAAATTCATGAAAGCGTTGCTATGCATTTAAAAATATTGAAAAAATACATTTTATTTACAAAATTCATGAAAGCGTTGCTAGGCATTTTGAAATGTTGAAAAAATAATTTTTTTCTTTAAATAATTGAAAGCGTAGCTAGGCATTTTGAAATGTTAAATAAATATTTTTTTTCACATTATTCATAACAGCGTTGCTAGGCGTTTTAAAATGTTGAAAAAATATATTTTTTTCACAAAATTCATGAAAGCGTTGCTAGGCATTTTGAAATGTGGAAAAAATATATTTTTTTCACATTATTCATAACAGCGTTGCTAGCATTTTAAAATGTTGAAAAAATTAATTTTTTTCACAAAGCTCATGAAAGCGTTGCTAGGCATTTTGAAATGTAGAAAAAATATATTTATTTCACATTATTCACAACAGCGTTGCTAGGCATTTTAAAATGTTGAAAAAATATATTTTGTTTACCAAAATCATTAAAGCGTTGCTAGGCATTTTGAAATGTTGAAAAAATATATTTGTTTTACAAAATTCATGAAAGCATTGCTAGGCATTTTGAAATGTTGAAAAAATATATTTTTTTTACATTATTCATAATAGCGTTGCTAGGCATTTTAAAATGTTGAAAAAATATATTTTTTTCTCATTATTCATTAAATCGTTGCTAGGCATTTTGAAATGTTGAAAAAATATATTTTTTTACAACATTCATAAAAGCGTTGCTAGGCATTTTGAAATGTTGAAAAAATAATTTTTTTCTTTAAATAATTGAAAGCGTTGCTAGGCCTTTTGAAATGTTAAAAAAATATTTTTTTTTTCAAAATTCATGAAAGCGTTGCTAAGCATTTTGAAATGTTGAAAAATATATATTTTTCACATTATTCATAACAGCGTTGCTAGGCATTTTTGAATGTTGAAAAAATATATTTATTTTCACATTATTCATAACAGCGTTGCTAGGCATTCAGAAATGTTGAAAAAATATATTTTTTCACACAATTATTGAAAGCGTTGCTAGGCAGTTTAAAATGTTGAAAAAATATTTTTTTTTTCACGAAATTCATGAAAGAGTTGCTAGGCATTTTGAAATGTTAAAAAAATATATTTTTTTTACAAAATTCATGAAAGCGTTGCTAGGCATTATGAAATGAAAAAAAATAATTTTTTTAAACATTATTCATAACAGCGCTGCTAGGCATTTTGAAATGTTGAAAAAATATATTTTTTTCACAAAATTCATGAAAGCTTTGCAAGGCATTTTGAAATGTTGAAAAATATATTTTTTTCACATTATTCATAACAGCGTTGCTAGTCATTTTTGAATGTTGAAAAAATATATTTTTTTTACACAATTCATGAAAGCGTTGCCAGGCATTTTGAAATGTTGAAAAAATATATTTTGTTTACCAAAATCATTAAAGCGTTGCTAGGCATTTTGAAATGTTGAAAAAATATATTTGTTTTACAAAATTCATGAAAGCGTTGCTAGGCATTTTGAAATGTTGAAAAAATTTATTTTTCTCACATTATTCATGAAAGCGTTGCTAGGCATTTTGAAATGTTGAAAAAATATATTTTTTTCACACAATTTTTGAAAGCGTTGCTAGGCATTTTAAAATGTTGATAAAATATATTTTTTCACAAAATTCATGAAAGCGTTGCTAGGCATTTTGAAATGTTAAAAACATATATTTTTTTTACAAAATTCATGAAAGCGTAGCTAGGCATTTATTGAAAGCGTGGCTACGCGTTTTGAAATGTAGAAAAAATATATTTATTTCACATTATTCACAACAGCGTTGCTAGGCATTTTAAAATGTTGAAAAAATATATTTTGTTTACCAAAATCATTAAAGCGTTGCTAGGCATTTTGAAATGTTGAAAAAATATATTTGTTTTACAAAATTCATGAAATCGTTGCTAGGCATTTTTAAATGTTGAAAAAATATATTTTTCTCACATTATTCATGAAAGCGTTGCAAGGCATTTTGAAATGTTGAAAAATATATTGTTTTTACAAAATTCATGAAAGCGTTGCTATTTATTTTGAAATGTTGAAAAAATATATTTTTTTACAACAATCATAAAAGCGTTGCTAGGCATTTTGAAATGTTGAAAAAATAATTTTTTCTTTAAATAATTGAAAGCGTTGCTAGCCATTTTAAAATTTTGAAAAATTTTATTTTTTTCACAAAGCTCATGAAACCATTGCTAGGCATTTTGAAATGTTAAAAAAATATATTTTTTCACATTATTCATAACAGCGTTGCTAGGCGTTTTGAAATGTTGCAAAAATATATTTTTTTCACAAAAGACATGTAAGCGTTGCTAGGCATTTTGAAATGTTAAAAAAATATTTTTTCACATTATTCATAACAGCGTTGCTAGCATTTTAAAATGTTGAAAAAATAAATTTTTTTCACAAACTCATGAAAGCGTTGCTAGGCATTTTGAAATGTTGAAAAAATACATTTTATTTACAAAATTAATGAAAGCGTTGCAAGGCAATTTGAAATGTTGAAAAATATATTTTTTTAAAAAAATTCATGAAAGCGTTGCTACGCATTTTGAAATGTTGAAAAAATATATTTTTTTACAACATTCATAAAAGCGTTGCTAGGCTTTTTGAAATGTTGAAAAAATAATTTTTTTCTTTAAATAATTGAAAGCGTTGCTAGCCATTTTAAAATTTTGAAAAATTTTATTTTTTTCACAAAGCTCATGAAACCATTGCTAGGCATTTTGAAATGTTAAAAAAATATATTTTTTAACATTATTCATAACAGCGTTGCTAGGCGTTTTTGAGTGTTGAAAAAATATATTTTTTTCACACAAATATTGAAAGCGTTGCTAGCATTTTAAAATGTTGAAAAAATTAAATTTTTTTCACAAAACTCATGAAAGCATTGCTAGGCATTTTGAAATGTTGAAAACATTTATTTTTTTACAACATTCATGAAAGCGTTGCTAGGCATTTTGAAATGTTGAAAAAATATATTTTTTTCACACTATTCATAACAGCGTTGCTAGGCATTTTTGAGTGTTGAAAAAATATATTTTTTTCACACAAATATTGAAAGCGTGGCTACGCATTTTGAAATGTTGAAAAAATATATTTTTTTCACATTATTCATAACAGCGTTGCTAGGCATTTTAAAATGTTGAAAAAATATATTTTGTTTACCAAAATCATGAAAGCGTTGCTATGCATTTAAAAATATTGAAAAAATACATTTTATTTACAAAATTCATGAAAGCGTTGCAAGGCATTTTGAAATGTTGAAAAATATATTTTTTTTACAAAATTCATGAAAGGGTTGCTAGGCATTTTTAAATGTTGAAAAAATATATTTTTCTCACATTATTCATGAATGCGTCGCAAGGCATTTTGAAATGTTGAAAAATATATTTTTTTTACAAAATTCATGAAAGCGTTGCTATTTATTTTGAAATGTTGAAAAAATATATTTTTTTACAACATTCATAAAAGCGTTGCTAGGCATTTTGAAATGTTGAAAAAATAATTTTTTTATTTAAATAATTGAAAGCGTTGCTAGGCATTTTAAAATTTTGAAAATTTATATTTTTTTCACAAAGCTCATGAAAGCATTGCTAGGCATTTTGAAATGTTAAAAAAATATATTTTTTCACATTATTCTTAACAGCGTTTCTAGGCGTTTTGAAATGTTGAAAAAATATATTTTTTTCACATTATTCATAACAGTGTTGCTAGGTATTTTTGAATGTTGAAAAAATATATTTTTTCCCCAAATTCATGAAAGCGATGCTACGCATTTTGATATGTTGAACAAATATGATTTTTTTTACAAAATTCATGAAAGCGTTGCTAGGCATTCTGAAATTTTAAAAACATATATTTTTTCACATTATTCTTAACAGCGTTGCTAGGCGTTTTGAAATGTTCAAAAAATATATTTTTTTACAACATTCATAAAAGCGTTGCTAGGCATTTTGAAATGTTGAAAAAATAATTTTTTTCTTTAAATAATTGAAAGCGTTGCTAGGCATTTTGAAATGTTAGAAAAATATATTTTTTAACATTATTCATAACAGCGTTGCTAGGCGTTTTGAAATGTTGAAAAAATATATTTTGTTCACATTATTCATAAAAGCGTTGCTAGGCATTTTGAAATGTTGAAAAAATAATTTTTTTCTTTAAATAATTGAAAGCGTTGCTAGCATTTTAAAAAGTTGAAAATATAAATTTTTTTCACAAAACTCATGAAAGCGTTGCTAGGCATTTTGAAATGTTGAAAACATTTATTTTTTTACAACATTCATGAAAGCGTTGCTAGGCATTTTGAAATGTTGAAAAAATATATTTTTTTCACACTATTCATAACAGCGTTGCTAGGCATTTTTGAGTTTTGAAAAAATATATTTTTTTCACACAAATATTGAAAGCGTGGCTACGCATTTTGAAATGTAGAAAAAATATATTTATTTCACATTATTCACAACAGCGTTGCTAGGCATTTTAAAATGTTGAAAAAATTTATTTTTCTCACATTATTCATGAAAGCGTTGCTAGGCATTTTGAAATGTTGAAAAAATATATTTTTTTCACACAATTTTTGAAAGCGTTGCTAGGCATTTTAAAATGTTGATAAAATATATTTTTTCACAAAACTCATGAAAGCGTTGCTAGGCATTTTGAAATGTTAAAAACATATATTTTTTTTACAAAATTCATGAAAGCGTTGCTAGGCATTTATTGAAAGCGTGGCTACGCGTTTTGAAATGTAGAAAAAATATATTTATTTCACATTATTCACAACAGCGTTGCTAGGCATTTTAAAATGTTGAAAAAATATATTTTGTTTACCAAAATCATTAAAGCGTTGCTAGGCATTTTGAAATGTTGAAAAAATATATTTGTTTTACAAAGTTCATGAAATCGTTGCTAGGCATTTTTAAATGTTGAAAAAATATATTTTTCTCACATTATTCATGAAAGCGTTGCAAGGCATTTTGAAATGTTGAAAAATATATTGTTTTTACAAAATTCATGAAAGCGTTGCTATTTATTTTGAAATGTTGAAAAAATATATTTTTTTACAACAATCATAAAAGCGTTGCTAGGCATTTTGAAATGTTGAAAAAATAATTTTTTCTTTAAATAATTGAAAGCGTTGCTAGCCATTTTAAAATTTTGAAAAATTTTATTTTTTTCACAAAGCTCATGAAAGCATTGCTAGGCATTTTGAAATGTTAAAAAAATATATTTTTTCACATTATTCATAACAGCGTTGCTAGGCGTTTTGAAATGTTGCAAAAATATATTTTTTTCACAAAAGACATGTAAGCGTTGCTAGGCATTTTGAAATGTTAAAAAAATATTTTTTCACATTATTCATAACAGCGTTGCTAGCATTTTAAAATGTTGAAAAAATAAATTTTTTTCACAAACTCATGAAAGCGTTGCTAGGCATTTTGAAATGTTGAAAAAATACATTTTATTTACAAAATTAATGAAAGCGTTGCAAGGCATTTTGAAATGTTGAAAAATATATTTTTTTTACAAAATTCATGAAAGCGTTGCTACGCATTTTGAAATGTTGAAAAAATATATTTTTTTTCACATTATTCATAAAAGCGTTGCTAGGCATTTTGAAATGTTGAAAAAATAATTTTTTTCTTTAAATAATTGAAAGCGTTGCTAGCATTTTAAAAAGTTGAAAATATAAATTTTTTTCACAAAACTCATGAAAGCGTTGCTAGGCATTTTGAAATGTTGAAAACATTAATTTTTTTACAACATTCATGAAAGCGTTGCTAGGCATTTTGAAATGTTGAAAAAATATATTTTTTTCACACTATTCATAACAGCGTTGCTAGGCATTTTTGAGTGTTGAAAAAATATTTTTTTTTCACACAAATATTGAAAGCGTGGCTACTCATTTTGAAATGTAGAAAAAATATATTTATTTCACATTATTCACAACAGCGTTGCTAGGCATTTTAAAATGTTGAAAAAATATATTTTGTTTACCAAAATCATTAAAGCGTTGCTAGGCATTTTGAAATGTTGAAAAAATATATTTGTTTTACAAAATTCATGAAAGCGTTGCTAGGCATTTTGAAATGTTGAAAAAATATTTTTTTTGACATTATTCATAACAGCGTTGCTAGGCATTTTAAAATGTTGAAAAAATACATTTTGTTTACCAAAATCATTAAAGCGTTGCTAGGCATTTTGAAATGTTGAAAAAATATATTTGTTTTACAAAATTCATGAAATCGTTGCTAGGCATTTTTAAATGTTGAAAAAATATATTTCTCTCACATTATTCATGAAAGCGTTGCAAGGCATTTTGAAATGTTGAAAAATATATTTTTTTTACAAAATTTCATGAAAGCGTTGCTATTTATTTTGAAATGTTGAAAAAATATATTTTTTTACAACATTCATAAAAGCGTTGCTAGGCATTTTGAAATGTTGAAAAAATAATTTTTTTCTTTAAATAATTGAAAGCGTTGCTAGGCATTTTGAAATGTTAAAAAAATATATTTTTTAACATTATTCATAACAGCGTTGCTAGGCGTTTTGAAATGTTGAAAAAATATATTTTTTTCACATTATTCATAAAAGCGTTGCTAGGCATTTTGAAATGTTGAAAAAATAATTTTTTTCTTTAAATAATTGAAAGCGTTGCTAGCATTTTAAAATGTTGAAAAAATAAATTTTTTTCACAAAACTCATGAAAGCATTGCTAGGCATTTTGAAATGTTGAAAACATTTATTTTTTTACAACATTCATGAAAGCGTTGCTAGGCATTTTGAAATGTAGAAAAAATATATTTATTTCACATTATTCACAACAGCGTTGCTAGGCATTTTAATATGTTGATAAAATATATTTTTTTTACGAAATTCACAAAAGCGTTCCTAGGCATTTTGAAATGTTAAAAAAATATATTTTTTTTACAAAATTCATGAAAGCGTGGCTACGCATTTTGAAATGTTGAAAAAATATATTTATTTCACATTATTCACAACAGCGTTGCTAGGCATTTTAAAATGTTGAAAAAATATATTTTGTTTTGTTCCAAAATCATGAAAGCGTTGCTATGCATTTAAAAATATTGAAAAAATACATTTTATTTACAAAATTCATGAAAGCGTTGCAAGGCATTTTGAAATGTTGAAAAATATATTTTTTTTACAAAATTCATGAAAGCGTTGCTAGGCATTTTTAAATGTTGAAAAAATATATTTTACTCACATTATTCATGAAAGCGTTGCAAGGCATTTTGAAATGTTGAAAAATATATTTTTTTTACAAAATTCATGAAAGCGTTGCTATGTATTTTGAAATGTTGAAAAAATATATTTTTTACAACATTCATAAAAGCGTTGCTAGGCATTTTGAAATGTTAAAAAATATATTTTTTCACATTATTCATAACAGCGTTTCTAGGCGTTTTGAAATGTTGAAAAAATATATTTTTTCACATTATTCATAACAGTGTTGCTAGGTATTTTTGAATGTTGAAAAAATATATTTTTTCCCCAAATTCATGAAAGCGAAGCTACGCATTTTGATATGTTGAAAAAATATGATTTTTTTTACAAAATTCATGAAAGCGTTGCTAGGCATTCTGAAATTTTAAAAATATATATCTTTTCACATTATTCATAACAGCGTTGCTAGGCGTTTTGAAATGTTGCAAAAATATATTTTTTTTACAAAACTCATCAAAGCGTTGCTAGGCATTTTGAAATGTTGAAAAAATATATTTTTTTCACAAAAGACATGTAAGCGTTGCTAGGCATTTTGAAATGTTAAAAAAATATTTTTTCACATTATTCATAACAGCGTTGCTAGCATTTTAAAATGTTGAAAAAATAAATTTTTTTCACAAAACTCATGAAAGCGTTGCTAGGCATTTTGAAATGTTGAAAAAATATATTTTTTTACAACATTCATAAAAGCGTTGCTAGGCATTTTGAAATGTTGAAAAAATAATTTTTTTCTTTAAATAATTGAAAGCGTTGCTAGGCATTTTGAAATGTTAAAAAAATATATTTTTTAACATTATTCATAACAGCGTTGCTAGGCGTTTTGAAATGTTGAAAAAATATATTTTTTTCACATTATTCATAAAAGCGTTGCTAGGCATTTTGAAATGTTGAAAAAATAATTTTTTTCTTTAAATAATTGAAAGCGTTGCTAGCATTTTAAAATGTTGAAAAAATAAATTTTTTTCACAAAACTCATGAAAGCGTTGCTAGGCATTTTGAAATGTTGAAAAAATATATTTTTTTCACACTATTCATACAGCGTTGCTAGGCACTTTGAGTGTTGAAAAAATATAATTTTTTCACACAAATATTTAAAGCGTGGCTACGCATTTTGAAATGTAGAAAAAATATATTTATTTCACATTATTCACAACAGCGTTGCTAGGCATTTAAATATGTTGATAAAATATATTTTTTTTACAAAATTCATGAAAGCGTTGCTAGGCATTTTGAAATGTTGAAAAAATATATTTTTTTACAACATTCATGAAAGCGTTGCTAGGCATTTTGAAATGTTGAAAAAATATATTTTTTTACAACATTCATAAAAGCGTTGCTAGGCATTTTAAAATTTTGAAAAATTATATTTTTTTCACAAAGCTCATGAAAGCATTGCTAGGCATTTTGAAATGTTGAAAAAATAAATTTTTTCACATTATTCATAACAGCGTTTCTAGGCGTTTTGATATGTTGAAAAAATATGACTTTTTTTACAAAATTCATGAAAGCGTTGCTAGGCATTCTGAAATTTTAAAAACATATATTTTTTCACATTATTCATAACAGCGTTGCTAGGCGTTTTGAAATGTGGCAAAAATATATTTTTTTTACAAGACTCATGAAAGCGTTGCTAGGCATTTTGAAATGTTGAAAAAATACATTTTATTTACAAAATTCATGAAAGCGTTGCAAGGCATTTTGAAATTTTGAAAAATATATTTTTTTTACAAAATTCATGAAAGCGTTGCTAGGCAATTTTGAAATGTTGAAAAAATATATTTTTTTCACACTATTCATAACAGCGTTGCTAGGCACTTTGAGAGTTGAAAAAATATATTTTATTCACACAAATATTGAAAGCGTGGCTACGCATTTTGAAATGTAGAAAAAATATATTTATTTCACATTATTCACAACAGCGTTGCTAGGCATTTAAATATGTTGATAAAATATATTTTTTTTACAAAATTCATGAAAGCGTTGCTAGGCATTTTGAAATGTTAAAAACATATATTTTTTTTACAAAATTCATGAAAGCATGGCTACGCATTTTGAAATGTAGAAAAAATATATTTATTTCACATTATTCACAACAGCGTTGCTAGGCATTTTAAAATGTTGAAAAAATATATTTTGTTTACCAAAATCATGAAAGCGTTGCTATGCATTTAAAAATATTGAAAAAATACATTTAATTTACAAAATTCATGAAAGCGTTGCTAGGCATTTTAAAATTTTGAAAAATTTTATTATTTTCACAAAGCTCATGAAAGCGTTGCTAGGCATTTTGAAATGTTAAAAAAATATATTTTTTCACATTATTCATAACAGTGTTGCTAGGCATCTTTGAGTGTTGAAAAAATATATTTTTTTCAAACAAATATTAAAAGCGTTGCTACGCATTTTGAAATGTAGAAAAAATATATTTTGTTTACCAAAATCATGAAAGCGTTGCTATGCATTTATAAATATTGAAAAAATACATTTTATTTACAAAATTCATGAAAGCGTTGCAAGGCATTTTGAAATGTTGAAAAATATATTTTTTTTACAAAATTCATGAAAGCGTTGCTAGGCATTTTGAAATGTTGAAAAAATATATTTTTTTACAACATTCATAAAAGCGTTGCTAGGCATTTTGAAATGTTGAAAAAATAATTTTTTTCTTTAAATAATTGAAAGCGTTGCTAGGCATTTTAAAATTTTGAAAAATTTTATTATTTTCACAAAGCTCATGAAAGCGTTGCTAGGGATTTTGAAATGTTAAAAAAATATATTTTTTCACATTATTCATAAGAGCGTTGCTAGGCGTTTTGAAATGTTGAAAAAATATATTTTTTTCACATTATTCATAACAGTGTTGCTAGGTATTTTTGAATGTTGAAAAAATATATTTTTTTTCCAAATTCATGAAAGCGAAGCTACACATTTTGAAATGTTGAAAAAATATATTTTTTTTACAAAATTCATGAAAGCGTTGCTAGGCATTTCGATATGTTGAAAAAATATGATTTTTTTTACAAAATTCATGAAAGCGTTGCTAGGCATTCTGAAATTTTAAAAACATATATTTTTTCACATTATTAATAACAGCGTTGCTAGGCGTTTTGAAATGTTGCAAAAATATATTTTTTTTACAAAACTCATGAAAGCGTTGCTAGGCATTTTGAAATGTTGAAAAAATATATTTGTTTTACAAAATTCATGAAATCGTTGCTAGGCATTTTTAAATGTTGAAAAAATATATTTGTCTCACATTATTCATGAAAGCGTTGCTAGGCATTTTGAAATGTAGAAAAAATATATTTTTTTTCACTCAATTATTGAAAGCGTTGCTAGGCATTTTAAAATGTTGATAAAATATATTTTTTTTACAAAATTCATGAAAGCGTTGCTAGGCATTTTGAAATGTTAAAAAAATATATTTTTTTTACAAAATTCATGTAAGCGTTGCTAGGCATTATGAAGTGAAAAAAAAATAAATTTTTTTCACATTATTCATAACAGCGTTGCTAGGCATTTTGAAATTATGAAAAAATATATTTTTTTCACAAAATTCATGACAGCGTTGCTATGCATTTAAAAATATTGAAAAAATACATTTTATTTACAAAATTCATGAATGCGTTGCAAGGCATTTTGAAATGTTGAAAAATATATTTTTTTTACAAAATTCATGAAAGCGTTGCTAGGCATTTTGAAATGTTGAAAACATATATTTTTTTACAACATTCATAAAAGCGTTGCTAGGCATTTTGAAATGTTGAAAAAATATATTTTTTTACAACATTCATAAAAGCGTTGCTAGGCGTTTTGAAATGTTGAAAAAATATATTTTTTTCACATTATTCATAACAGTGTTGCTAGGTATTTTTGAATGTTGATAAAATATATTTTTTTTCCAAATTCATGAAAGCGAAGCTACGCATTTTGAAATGTTGAAAAAATATATTTTTTTTACAAAATTCATGAAAGCATTGCTAGGCATTTTGAAATGTTGAAATATATATTTTTTTTACAAAATTCATGAAAGCGTTGCTAGGCATTCTGAAATTTTAAAAACATATATTTTTTCACATTATTCATAACAGCGTTGCTAGGCGTTTTGAAATGATGCAAAAATATATTTTTTTTACAAAACTCATGAAAGCGTTGCTAGGCATTTTGAAATGTTGAAAAAATATATTTTTTTCACAAAAGACATGAAAGCGTTGCTAGGCATTTTGAAATGTTAAAGAAATATTTTTGTTCACAAAATTCATGAAAGCGTTGCTAGCATTTTAAAATGTTGAAAAAATAAATTGTTTTCACAAAACACATGAAAGCGTTGCTAGGCATTTTGAAATGTTGAAAAAATGTATTTTTTTACAACATTCATGAAAGCGTTGCTAGAAATTTTCAAATGTTGAAAAAATATATTTTTTTCAAACTATTCATAACAGCGTTGCTAGTCATTTTTGAGTGTTGAAAAAATATATTTTTTTCAAACAAATATTGAAAGCGTTGCTACGCATATTGAAATGTAGAAAAAATATATTGTTTTCACATTATTCACAACAGCGTTGCTAGGCATTTTAAAATGTTGAAAAAATATATTTTGTTTACCAAAATCATTGAAGCGTTGCTAGGCATTTTGAAATGTTGAAAAAACATATTTGTTTTACAAAATTCATGAAAGCGTTGCTAGGCATTTTGAAATATGGAAAAAATAAATTTTTCTCTCATTATTCATGAAAGCGATGTTAGGCATTTTGAAATGTTGAAAAAATATATTTTTTTCTCATTATTCATAAAATCGTTGCTAGGCATTTTGAAATGTTGAAAAAATATATTTTTTCACACAATTATTGAAAGCGTTGCTAGGCAGTTTAAAATGTTGAAAATTTATTTTTTTTTTACGAAATTCATGAAAGAGTTGCTAGGCATTTTGAAATGTTACAAAAATATATTTTTTTTACAAAATTCATGAAAGCGTTGCTAGGCATTATGAAATGAAAAAAAATAATTTTTTTTCACATTATTCATATCAGCGTTGCTAGGCATTTTGAAATGTTGAAAAAATATATTTTTTTCACAAAATTCATGAAAGCGTTGCTATGCATTTAAAAATATTGAAAAAATACATTTTATTTACAAAATTCATGAAGGCGTTGCAAGGCATTTTGAAATGTTGAAAAATATATTTTTTTTACAAAATTCATGAAAGCGTTGCTAGGCATTTTGAAATGTTGAAAAAATATATTTTTTACAACATTCATGGAAGCGTTGCTAGGCATTTTAAATTGTTGAAAAATATATTTTTTTTACAAAACTCATGAAAGCGTTGCTAAGCATTTTGAAATGTTGAAAAATATATTTTTTTCAAATTATTCATAACAGCGTTGCTAGTCATTTTTGAATGTTGAAAAAATATGATTTTTTTACAAAATTCATGAAAGCGTTGCTAGGCATTTTGAAATGTTGAAAAAATATATTTTTTTCACATTATACATAACAGCGTTGCTAGGCATTTTGAAATGTTGAAAAAACATATTTGTTTCACAAAATTCATGAAATCGTTGCTAGGCATTTTGAAATGTTGAAAAAATATATATTTATCACACAATTATTGAAAGCGTTGCTAGGCATTTTAAAATGTTGAAAAAATATATTTGTTTTACAAAATTCATGAAATCGTTGCTAGGCATTTTGAAATGTTGATAAAATATATTTTTTCACATTATTCATAACAGCGTTGCTACTCTTTTTGAAATGTTGAAAAAATATATTTTTTTCACAAAATTCATGAAAGCGTTGCTAGGCATTTTGAAATGTTGAAAAAATATATTTTTTTCACACTATTCATAACAGCGTTGCTAGGCATTTTTGAGTGTCGAAAAAATATTTTTTTTTCACACAAATATTGAAAGCGTGGCTACGCATTTTGAAATGTTGAAAAAATATATTTTTTTCTCATAAGACATGAAAGCGTTTCTAGGCATTTTGAAATGTTAAGAAAATATTTTTTTTCACATTATTCATAACTGCGTTGCTAGGCGTTTTGAAATGTTGAAAAAATATATTTTTTTCACAAAATTCATGAAAGCGTTGCTAGGCATTTTGAAATGTTGAAAAATATATTTTTCTCTCATTATTCATGAAAGCGTTGCTAGGCATTTTAAAATGTTGAAAAAATATATATTTTTATCATTATTCATGAAATCGTTGCTAGGCATTTTGAAATGTTGAGAAAAAATATTTTTTCACACAATTATTGAAAGCGTTGCTAGGCATTTTAAAATGTTGATAAAATATATTTTTTTTCAAAATTCATGAAAGCGTTGCTAGGCATTTTAAAATGTTGAAAAATATATTTTTTTCACAAAGCTCATTAAAGCGTTGCTAGGCATTTAAAAATATTGAAAAAATACATTTTATTTACAAAATTCATGAAAGCGTTGCAAGGAATTTTGAAATGTTGAAAAATATATTTTTTTTACAAAATTCATAACAGCGTTGCTAGGCATTTTAAAATGTTGAAAAAATATATTTTTTTTTACAAAATTCATGAAAGCGTTGCTAGGCATTTTGAAATGTTGAAAAAATATATTTTTTTCACACTGTTCATAACAGCGTTGCTAGGCATTTTTGAGTGTCGAAAAAATTTTTTTTCACACAAATATTGAAAGCGTTGCTAGGCATTTTGAAATGTTGAAAAAATATATTTTTTTCACATTATTCATAACAGCGTTGCTAGCATTTTAAAATGTTGAAAAAATAAATTTTTTTCACAAAACTCATGAAAGCGTTGCTAGGCATTTTGAAATGTTGAAAACATTTTTTTACAACATTCATGAAAGCGTTGCTAGGCATTTTGAAATGTTGAAAAAATATATTTTTTTCACACTATTCCTAACAGCGTTGCTAGGCATTTTTGAGTGTCGAAAAAATATTTTTTTTTCACACAAATATTGAAAGCGTGGCTACGCATTTTGAAATGTAGAAAAATATATTTATTTCACATTATTCACAACAGCGTTGCTAGGCATTTTAAAATGTTGAAAAAATATATTTTGTTTACCAAAATCATTTAAGCGTTGCTAGGCATTTTGAAATGTTGAAAAAATATATTTGTTTTACAAAATTCATGAAAGCGTTGCTAGGCATAATGAAATGAAAAAAAATAAATTTTTTTCACATTATTCATAACAGCATTGCTAGGCATTTTGAAATGTTGAAAAAATATATTTTTTCACAAAATTCATGAAAGCGTTGCTATGCATTTAAAAATATTGCAAAAATACATTTTATTTACAAAATTCATGAAAGCGTTGCAAGGCATTATGAAATGTTGAAAAATATATTTTTTTTACAAAATTCATGAAAGCGTTGCTAGGCATTTTGAATGTTGATAAAATATATTTTTTTTCCAAATTCATGAAAGCGTTGCTAGGCATTTTGAAATGTTGAAAAAATATATTTGTTTTACAAAATTCATGAAAGCGTTGCTAGGCATTTTGAAATGTTGAAAAAAAATATTTTTTCACACAATTATTGAAAGCGTTGCTAGGCATTTTAAAATGTTGATAAAATATATTTTTTTTCAAAATTCATGAAAGCGTTGCTAGGCATTTTAAAATGTTGAAAAATATATTTTTTTTCACAAAACTCATTAAAGCGTTGCTATGCATTTAAAAATATTGAAAAAATACATTTTATTTACAAAATTCATTAAAACATTGCAAGGCATTTTGAAATGTTGAAAAAACATTTTTTTTTACAACATTCATAAAAGCGTTGCTAGGCATTTTGAATTGTTGAAAAAATATATTTTTTTCACAAAAGACATGAAAGCGTTGCTAGGCATTTTGAAATGTTAAAAAAATATTTTTTTTCACAAAATTCATGAAAGCGTTGCTAGCATTTTGAAATTTTAAAAATATATATTTTTTCACATTATTCATAACAGCGTTGCTAGGCGTTTTGAAATGATGCAAAAATATATTTTTTTTACAAAATTCATGAAAGCGTTGCTAGCCATTTTGAAATGTTGAAAAAATAAATTTTTTTCACAAAACTCATGAAAGCGTTGCTAGGCATTTTGAAATGTTGAAAAAATATATTTGTTTTACAAAATTCATGAAAGCGTTGCTAGGCATTTTGAAATGTTGAAAAAAAATATTTTTTCACACAATTATTGAAAGCGTTGCTAGGCATTTTAAAATGTTGATAAAATATATTTTTTTTCAAAATTCATGAAAGCGTTGCTAGGCATTTTAAAATGTTGAAAAATATATTTTTTTTCACAAAACTCATTAAAGCGTTGCTAGGCATTTTGAAATGTTGAAAAAATATATTTGTTTTACAAAATTCATGAAAGCTTTGCTAGGCATTTTGAAATGTTGAAAAAATATATTTTTTTCACATTATTCATAACAGCATTGCTAGGCATTTTAAAATGTTGAAAAAATATATTTTTTTTACAAAATACATGAAAGCGTTGCTAGGCATTATGAAATGAAAAAAAATAAATTTTTTCACATTATTCATAACAGCATTGCTAGGCATTTTGAAATGTTGAAAAAATATATTTTTTTCACAAAATTCATTAAAGCGTTGCTATGCATTTAAAAATATTGAAAAAATACATTTTATTTACAAAATTCATGAAAGCGTTGCAAGGCATTTTGAAATGTTGAAAAAACATCTTTTTTTACAACATTCATAAAAGCGTTGCTAGGCATTTTGACATGTTGAAAAAATATATTTTTTTCACAAAAGACATGAAAGCGTTGCTAGGCATTTTGAAATGTTAAAAAAATATTTTTTTTCACAAAATTCATGAAAGCGTTGCTAGCATTTTGAAATGTTGAAAAAATGTATTTTTTTACAACATTCATGAAAGCGTTGTTAGGCATTTTCAAATGTTAAAAAAATATATTTTTTTCACACTATTCATAACAGCGTTGCTAGGCATTTTTGAGTGTTAAAAAAATTTATTTTTTTCAAACAAATATTGAAAGCGTTGCTACGCATTTTGAAATGTAGAAAAATATATTTTTTTCACATTATTCACAACAGCGTTGCTAGGCACTTTAAAATGTTGAAAAAATATATTTGTTTTACAAAATTCATGAAAGCGTTGCTAGGCATTTTGAAATGTGGACAAAATATATTTTTCTCTCATTATTCATAACAGTGTTGCTAGGTATTTTTGAATGTGAAAAAATATATTTTCTTTCCAAATTCATGAAAGCGAAGCTACGCATTTTGAAATGTTGAAAAAATATATTTTTTTTACAAAACTCATGAAAGCGTTGCTAGGCATTTTGAAATGTTGAAAAAATATATTTTTTTCACAAAACTCATGAAAGCGTTGCTAGGCATTTTGAAATGTTGAAAAAATGTATTTTTTTACAACATTCATGAAAGCGTTGCTAGGCATTTTGAAATGTTGAAAAAAAATATTTTTTTCACACTATACCTAACAGCGTTGCTAGGCTTTTTTGAGTGTCGAAAAAATATTTTTTTTTCACACAAATATTGAAAGCGTGGCTACGCATTTTGAAATGTAGAAAAAATATATTTATTTCACATTATTCACAACAGCGTTGCTAGGCATTTTAAAATGTTGAAAAAATATATTTTGTTTACCAAAATCATTAAAGCGTTGCTAGGCATTTTGAAATGTTGAAAAAATATATTTGTTTTACAAAATTCATGAAAGCGTTGCTAGGCATTCTGAAATTTTAAAAACATATATTTTTTCACATTATTCATAACAGCGTTGCTAGGCGTTTTGAAATGTTGAAAAAATATATTTTTTTCACATTATTCATAACAGCGTTGCTAGGCATTTTTGAATGTTGAAAAAATAAATTTTTTTCACACAATTAATGGAAGCGTTGCTAGGCATTTTAAAATGTTGAAAAAATGTATTTTTTTTACAAAATTCATGAAAGCGTTGCTAGGCATTTTGAAATGTTGAAGAAATATATTTTTTTCACATTATTCATAACAGCGTTGCTAGGCATTTTAAAATGTTGAAAAAATATATTTTGTTTACCCAAAATCATTAAAGCGTTGCTAGGCATTTTGAAATGTTGAAAAAATATATTTTTTTTCACACAATTATTAAAAGCGTTGCTAGGCATTTTAAAATGTTGATAAAATATGTTTTTTTTACAAAATTCATGAAAGCGTTGCTAGGCATTTTTAAATTTTAAAAAAAATATATTTTTTTCACAAGATTCATGAAAGAGTTGCTAGGCATTATGAAATGAAAAAAAAATAAATTTTTTTCACATTATTCATAACAGCGTTGCTAGGCATTTTGAAATGTTGAAAAAATATATTTTTTTCACAAAATTCATGAAAGCGTTGCTATGCATTTGAAAATATTGAAAAAATACATTTTATTTACAAAATTCATGAAAGCGTAGCAAGGCATTTTGAAATGTTGAAAAATATATTTTTTTTACAAAATTCATGAAAGCGTTGCTAGGCATTTTGAAATGTTGGAAAAATATATTTTTTTACAACATTCATGAAAGCGTTGCTAGGCATTTTGAAATGTTGAAAAAATATATTTTTTTCACACTATTCATAACAGCGTTGCTAGGCATTTTTGAATGTTGAAAAAATATATTTTTTTCACACAATTATTGAAAGCGTTGCTAGGCTTTTTAAAATGTTGATAAAATATATTTTTTTCACAAAACTCATGAAAGCGTTTCAAAGCATTTTGAAATGTTAAGAAATATATATTTTTCACATTATTCATAACAGCGTTGCTAGGCATTTTTGAATGTTGAAAAAATATATTTTTTTCACACAATTAATGAAAGTGTTCCTAGGCATTTTAAAATGTTGGAAAAATGTATTTTTTTACAAAATTCATGAAAGCGTTGCTAGGCATTTTGAAATGTTGAAAAAATATATTATGTTTACCCAAAATCATTAAAGCGTTGCTAGGCATTTTGAAATGTTGAAAAAATAAATTTGTTTTACAAAATTCATGAAAGCTTTGCTAGGCATTTTGAAATGTTGAGAAAATATAATTTTCTCTCATTATTCATGAAAGCGTTGCTAGGCATTTTGAAATGTTGAAAACATATATTTTTTTCACACAATTATTGAAAGCGTTGCTAGGCATTTTAAAGTGTTGATGAAATATATTTTTTTTTCAAAAATCATGAAAGCGTTGCTAGGCATTTTAAAACGTTGAAAAATATATTTTTTTTCACAAAACTCATGAAAGCGTTGCTAAGCATTTTGAAATGTTGAAAAATATATTTTTTTCACATTACTCATAACAGCATTGCTAGGCATTTTTGAATGTTGAAAAAATAAATTTTTTTCACACAATTAATGGAAGCGTTGCTAGGCATTTTAAAATGTTGAAAAAATGTATTTTTTTTACAAAATTCATGAAAGCGTTGCTAGGCATTTTGAAATGTTGAAGAAATATATTTTTTTCACATTATTCATAACAGCGTTGCTAGGCATTTTAAAATGTTGAAAAAATATATTTTGTTTACCCAAAATCATTAAAGCGTTGCTAGGCATTTTGAAATGTTGAAAAAATATATTTTTTTTCACACAATTATTAAAAGCGTTGCTAGGCATTTAAAAATGTTGATAAAATATGTTTTTTTTACAAAATTCATGAAAGCGTTGCTAGGCATTTTTAAATTTTAAAAAAATATATTTTTTTCACAAGATTCATGAAAGAGTTGCTAGGCATTATGAAATGAAAAAAAAATAAATTTTTTTCACATTATTCATAACAGCGTTGCTAGGCATTTTGAAATGTTGAAAAAATATATTTTTTTCACAAAATTCATGAAAGCGTTGCTATGCATTTGAAAATATTGAAAAAATACATTTTATTTACAAAATTCATGAAAGCGTAGCAAGGCATTTTGAAATGTTGAAAAAATATATTTTTTTCTCATTATTCATGAAATCGTTGCTAGGCATTTTGAAATGTTGAAAAAATATATTTTTTTCACACAATTATTGAAAGCGTTGCTAGGCATTTTAAAATGTTGATAAAATATATTTTTTTCACAAAACTTATGAAAGCGTTTCTAAGCATTTTGAAATGTTAAGAAATATATATTTTTCACATTATTCATAACAGCGTTGCTAGGCATTTTTGAATGTTGAAAAAATATATTTTTTTCACACAATTAATGAAAGTGTTCCTAGGCATTTTAAAATGTTGGAAAAATGTATTTTTTACAAAATTCATGAAAGCGTTGCTAGGCATTTTGAAATGTTGAAAAAATACATTATGTTTACCCAAAATCATTAAAGCGTTGCTAGGCATTTTGAAATGTTGAAAAAATAAATTTGTTTTACAAAATTCATGAAAGCTTTGCTAGACATTTTGAAATGTTGAAAAAATATATTTTTCTCTCATTATTCATGAAAGCGTTGCTAGGCAATTTGAAATGTTGAAAAAATATATTTTTTTTACACAATTATTGAAAGCGTTGCTAGGCATTTTAAAATGTTGATAAAATATATTTTTTTCACAAAACTCATGAAAGCGTTTCAAAGCATTTTGAAATGTTAAGAAATATATATTTTTCACATTATTCATAACAGCGTTGCTAGGCATTTTTGAATGTTGAAAAAATATATTTTTTTTACACAATTAATGAAAGTGTTCCTAGGCATTTTAAAATGTTGGAAAAATGTATTTTTTTACAAAATTCATGAAAGCGTTGCTAGGCATTTTGAAATGTTGAAAAAATATATTATGTTTACCCAAAATCATTAAAGCGTTGCTAGGCATTTTGAAATGTTGAAAAAATAAATTTGTTTTACAAAATTCATGAAAGCTTTGCTAGGCATTTTGAAATGTTGAGAAAATATATTTTTCTCTCATTATTCATGAAAGCGTTGCTAGGCATTTTGAAATGTTGAAAACATATATTTTTTTCACACAATTATTGAAAGCGTTGCTAGGCATTTTAAAGTGTTGATGAAATATATTTTTTTTTCAAAAATCATGAAAGCGTTGCTAGGCATTTTAAAACGTTGAAAAATATATTTTTTTTCACAAAACTCATGAAAGCATTGCTAAGCATTTTGAAATGTTGAAAAATATATTTTTTTCACATTATTCATAACAGCGTTGCTAGGCATTTTTGAATGTTGAAAAAATAAATTTTTTTCACACAATTAATGGAAGCGTTGCTAGGCATTTTAAAATGTTGAAAAAATGTATTTTTTTTACAAAATTCATGAAAGCGTTGCTAGGCATTTTGAAATGTTGAAGAAATATATTTTTTTCACATTATTCATAACAGCGTTGCTAGGCATTTTAAAATGTTGAAAAAATATATTTTGTTTACCCAAAATCATTAAAGCGTTGCTAGGCATTTTGAAATGTTGAAAAAATATATTTTTTTTCACACAATTATTAAAAGCGTTGCTAGGCATTTTAAAATGTTGATAAAATATGTTTTTTTTACAAAATTCATGAAAGCGTTGCTAGGCATTTTTAAATTTTAAAAAAATATATTTTTTTCACAAGATTCATGAAAGAGTTGCTAGGCATTATGAAATGAAAAAAAAATAAATTTTTTTCACATTATTCATAACAGCGTTGCTAGGCATTTTGAAATGTTGAAAAAATATATTTTTTTCACAAAATTCATGAAAGCGTTGCTATGCATTTGAAAATATTGAAAAAATACATTTTATTTACAAAATTCATGAAAGCGTAGCAAGGCATTTTGAAATGTTGAAAAATATATTTTTTTTACAAAATTCATGAAAGCGTTGCTAGGCATTTTGAAATGTTGGAAAAATATATTTTTTTACAACATTCATGAAAGCGTTGCTAGGCATTTTGAAATGTTGAAAAAATATATTTTTTTCACACTATTCATAACAGCGTTGATAGGCATTTTTGAATGTTGAAAAAATATATTTTTTTCACACAATTATTGAAAGCGTTGCTAGGCATTTTAAAATGTTGATAAAATATATTTTTTTCACAAAACTCATGAAAGCGTTTCAAAGCATTTTGAAATGTTAAGAAATATATATTTTTCACATTATTCATAACAGCGTTGCTAGGCATTTTTGAATGTTGAAAAAATATATTTTTTTCACACAATTAATGAAAGTGTTCCTAGGCATTTTAAAATGTTGGAAAAATGTATTTTTTTACAAAATTCATGAAAGCGTTGCTAGGCATTTTGAAATGTTGAAAAAATATATTATGTTTACCCAAAATCATTAAAGCGTTGCTAGGCATTTTGAAATGTTGAAAAAATAAATTTGTTTTACAAAATTCATGAAAGCTTTGCTAGGCATTTTGAAATGTTGAGAAAATATATTTTTCTCTCATTATTCATGAAAGCGTTGCTAGGCATTTTGAAATGTTGAAAACATATATTTTTTTCACACAATTATTGAAAGCGTTGCTAGGCATTTTAAAGTGTTGATGAAATATATTTTTTTTTCAAAAATCATGAAAGCGTTGCTAGGCATTTTAAAACGTTGAAAAACATATTTTTTTTCACAAAACACATGAAAGCGTTGCTAAGCATTTTGAAATGTTGAAAAATATATTTTTTTCACATTATTCATAACAGCATTGCTAGGCATTTTTGAATGTTGAAAAAATAAATTTTTTTCACACAATTAATGGAAGCGTTGCTAGGCATTTTAAAATGTTGAAAAAATGTATTTTTTTTACAAAATTCATGAAAGCGTTGCTAGGCATTTTGAAATGTTGAAGAAATATATTTTTTTCACATTATTCATAACAGCGTTGCTAGGTATTTTAAAATGTTGAAAAAATATATTTTGTTTACCCAAAATCATTAAAGCGTTGCTAGGCATTTTGAAATGTTGAAAAAATATATTTTTTTTCACACAATTATTAAAAGCGTTGCTAGGCATTTTAAAATGTTGATAAAATATGTTTTTTTTACAAAATTCATGAAAGCGTTGCTAGGCATTTTTAAATTTTAAAAAAATATATTTTTTTCACAAGATTCATGAAAGAGTTGCTAGGCATTATGAAATGAAAAAAAAATAAATTTTTTTCACATTATTCATAACAGCGTTGCTAGGCATTTTGAAATGTTGAAAAAATATATTTTTTTCACAAAATTCATGAAAGCGTTGCTATGCATTTGAAAATATTGAAAAAATACATTTTATTTACAAAATTCATGAAAGCGTAGCATGGCATTTTGAAATGTTGAAAAATATATTTTTTTTACAAAATTCATGAAAGCGTTGCTAGGCATTTTGAAATGTTGGAAAAATATATTTTTTTACAACATTCATGAAAGCGTTGCTAGGCATTTTGAAATGTTGAAAAAATATATTTTTTTCACACTATTCATAACAGCGTTGCTAGGCATTTTTGAATGTTGAAAAAATATATTTTTTTCACACAATTATTGAAAGCGTTGCTAGGCATTTTAAAATGTTGATAAAATATATTTTTTTCACAAAACTCATGAAAGCGTTTCAAAGCATTTTGAAATGTTAAGAAATATATATTTTTCACATTATTCATAACAGCGTTGCTAGGCATTTTTGAATGTTGAAAAAATATATTTTTTTCACACAATTAATGAAAGTGTTCCTAGGCATTTTAAAATGTTGGAAAAATGTATTTTTTTACAAAATTCATGAAAGCGTTGCTAGGCATTTTGAAATGTTGAAAAAATATATTATGTTTACCCAAAATCATTAAAGCGTTGCTAGGCATTTTGAAATGTTGAAAAAATAAATTTGTTTTACAAAATTCATGAAAGCTTTGCTAGGCATTTTGAAATGTTGAGAAAATATATTTTTCTCTCATTATTCATGAAAGCGTTGCTAGGCATTTTGAAATGTTGAAAACATATATTTTTTTCACACAATTATTGAAAGCGTTGCTAGGCATTTTAAAGTGTTGATGAAATATATTTTTTTTTCAAAAATCATGAAAGCGTTGCTAGGCATTTTAAAACGTTGAAAAATATATTTTTTTTCACAAAACTCATGAAAGCGTTGCTAAGCATTTTGAAATGTTGAAAAATATATTTTTTTCACATTATTCATAACAGCATTGCTAGGCATTTTTGAATGTTGAAAAAATAAATTTTTTTCACACAATTAATGGAAGCGTTGCTAGGCATTTTAAAATGTTGAAAAAATGTATTTTTTTTACAAAATTCATGAAAGCGTTGCTAGGCATTTTGAAATGTTGAAGAAATATATTTTTTTCACATTATTCATAACAGCGTTGCTAGGCATTTTAAAATGTTGAAAAAATATATTTTGTTTACCCAAAATCATTAAAGCGTTGCTAGGCATTTTGAAATGTTGAAAAAATATATTTTTTTTCACACAATTATTAAAAGCGTTGCTAGGCATTTTAAAATGTTGATAAAATATGTTTTTCTCTCATTATTCATGAAAGCGTTGCTAGGCATTTTGAAATGTTGAAAACATATATTTTTTTCACACAATTATTGAAAGCGTTGCTAGGCATTTTAAAGTGTTGATGAAATATATTTTTTTTTCAAAAATCATGAAAGCGTTGCTAGGCATTTTAAAACGTTGAAAAATATATTTTTTTTCACAAAACTCATGAAAGCATTGCTAAGCATTTTGAAATGTTGAAAAATATATTTTTTTCACATTATTCATAACAGCGTTGCTAGGCATTTTTGAATGTTGAAAAAATAAATTTTTTTCACACAATTAATGGAAGCGTTGCTAGGCATTTTAAAATGTTGAAAAAATGTATTTTTTTTACAAAATTCATGAAAGCGTTGCTAGGCATTTTGAAATGTTGAAGAAATATATTTTTTTCACATTATTCATAACAGCGTTGCTAGGCATTTTAAAATGTTGAAAAAATATATTTTGTTTACCCAAAATCATTAAAGCGTTGCTAGGCATTTTGAAATGTTGAAAAAATATATTTTTTTTCTCACAATTATTAAAAGCGTTGCTAGGCATTTTAAAATGTTGATAAAATATGTTTTTTTTACAAAATTCATGAAAGCGTTGCTAGGCATTTTTAAATTTTAAAAAAATATATTTTTTTCACAAGATTCATGAAAGAGTTGCTAGGCATTATGAAATGAAAAAAAAATAAATTTTTTTCACATTATTCATAACAGCGTTGCTAGGCATTTTGAAATGTTGAAAAAATATATTTTTTTCACAAAATTCATGAAAGCGTTGCTATGCATTTGAAAATATTGAAAAAATACATTTTATTTACAAAATTCATGAAAGCGTAGCAAGGCATTTTGAAATGTTGAAAAATATATTTTTTTTACAAAATTCATGAAAGCGTTGCTAGGCATTTTGAAATGTTGGAAAAATATATTTTTTTACAACATTCATGAAAGCGTTGCTAGGCATTTTGAAATGTTGAAAAAATATATTTTTTTCACACTATTCATAACAGCGTTGCTAGGCATTTTTGAATGTTGAAAAAATATATTTTTTTCACACAATTATTGAAAGCGTTGCTAGGCTTTTTAAAATGTTGATAAAATATATTTTTTTCACAAAACTCATGAAAGCGTTTCAAAGCATTTTGAAATGTTAAGAAATATATATTTTTCACATTATTCATAACAGCGTTGCTAGGCATTTTTGAATGTTGAAAAAATATATTTTTTTCACACAATTAATGAAAGTGTTCCTAGGCATTTTAAAATGTTGGAAAAATGTATTTTTTTACAAAATTCATGAAAGCGTTGCTAGGCATTTTGAAATGTTGAAAAAATATATTATGTTTACCCAAAATCATTAAAGCGTTGCTAGGCATTTTGAAATGTTGAAAAAATAAATTTGTTTTACAAAATTCATGAAAGCTTTGCTAGGCATTTTGAAATGTTGAGAAAATATAATTTTCTCTCATTATTCATGAAAGCGTTGCTAGGCATTTTGAAATGTTGAAAACATATATTTTTTTCACACAATTATTGAAAGCGTTGCTAGGAATTTTAAAGTGTTGATGAAATATATTTTTTTTTCAAAAATCATGAAAGCGTTGCTAGGCATTTTAAAACGTTGAAAAATATATTTTTTTTCACAAAACTCATGAAAGCATTGCTAAGCATTTTGAAATGTTGAAAAATATATTTTTTTCACATTATTCATAACAGCGTTGCTAGGCATTTTTGAATGTTGAAAAAATAAATTTTTTTCACACAATTAATGGAAGCGTTGCTAGGCATTTTAAAATGTTGAAAAAATGTATTTTTTTTACAAAATTCATGAAAGCGTTGCTAGGCATTTTGAAATGTTGAAGAAATATATTTTTTTCACATTATTCATAACAGCGTTGCTAGGCATTTTAAAATGTTGAAAAAATATATTTTGTTTACCCAAAATCATTAAAGCGTTGCTAGGCATTTTGAAATGTTGAAAAAATATATTTTTTTTCACACAATTATTAAAAGCGTTGCTAGGCATTTTAAAATGTTGATAAAATATGTTTTTTTTACAAAATTCATGAAAGCGTTGCTAGGCATTTTTAAATTTTAAAAAAATATATTTTTTTCACAAGATTCATGAAAGAGTTGCTAGGCATTATGAAATGAAAAAAAAATAAATTTTTTTCACATTATTCATAACAGCGTTGCTAGGCATTTTGAAATGTTGAAAAAATATATTTTTTTCACAAAATTCATGAAAGCGTTGCTATGCATTTGAAAATATTGAAAAAATACATTTTATTTACAAAATTCATGAAAGCGTAGCAAGGCATTTTGAAATGTTGAAAAATATATTTTTTTACAAAATTCATGAAAGCGTTGCTAGGCATTTTGAAATGTTGGAAAAATATATTTTTTTACAACATTCATGAAAGCGTTGCTAGGCATTTTGAAATGTTGAAAAAATATATTTTTTTCACACTATTCATAACAGCGTTGCTAGGCATTTTTGAATGTTGAAAAAATATATTTTTTTCACACAATTATTGAAAGCGTTGCTAGGCTTTTTAAAATGTTGATAAAATATATTTTTTTCACAAAACTCATGAAAGCGTTTCAAAGCATTTTGAAATGTTAAGAAATATATATTTTTCACATTATTCATAACAGCGTTGCTAGGCATTTTTGAATGTTGAAAAAATATATTTTTTTCACACAATTAATGAAAGTGTTCCTAGGCATTTTAAAATGTTGGAAAAATGTATTTTTTTACAAAATTCATGAAAGCGTTGCTAGGCATTTTGAAATGTTGAAAAAATATATTATGTTTACCCAAAATCATTAAAGCGTTGCTAGGCATTTTGAAATGTTGAAAAAATAAATTTGTTTTACAAAATTCATGAAAGCTTTGCTAGGCATTTTGAAATGTTGAGAAAATATAATTTTCTCTCATTATTCATGAAAGCGTTGCTAGGCATTTTGAAATGTTGAAAACATATATTTTTTTCACACAATTATTGAAAGCGTTGCTAGGAATTTTAAAGTGTTGATGAAATATATTTTTTTTTCAAAAATCATGAAAGCGTTGCTAGGCATTTTAAAACGTTGAAAAATATATTTTTTTTCACAAAACTCATGAAAGCGTTGCTAAGCATTTTGAAATGTTGAAAAATATATTTTTTTCACATTACTCATAACAGCATTGCTAGGCATTTTTGAATGTTGAAAAAATAAATTTTTTTCACACAATTAATGGAAGCGTTGCTAGGCATTTTAAAATGTTGAAAAAATGTATTTTTTTTACAAAATTCATGAAAGCGTTGCTAGGCATTTTGAAATGTTGAAGAAATATATTTTTTTCACATTATTCATAACAGCGTTGCTAGGCATTTTAAAATGTTGAAAAAATATATTTTGTTTACCCAAAATCATTAAAGCGTTGCTAGGCATTTTGAAATGTTGAAAAAATATATTTTTTTTCACACAATTATTAAAAGCGTTGCTAGGCATTTAAAAATGTTGATAAAATATGTTTTTTTTACAAAATTCATGAAAGCGTTGCTAGGCATTTTTAAATTTTAAAAAAATATATTTTTTTCACAAGATTCATGAAAGAGTTGCTAGGCATTATGAAATGAAAAAAAATAAATTTTTTTCACATTATTCATAACAGCGTTGCTAGGCATTTTGAAATGTTGAAAAAATATATTTTTTTCACAAAATTCATGAAAGCGTTGCTATGCATTTGAAAATATTGAAAAAATACATTTTATTTACAAAATTCATGAAAGCGTAGCAAGGCATTTTGAAATGTTGAAAAAATATATTTTTTTCTCATTATTCATGAAATCGTTGCTAGGCATTTTGAAATGTTGAAAAAATATATTTTTTTCACACAATTATTGAAAGCGTTGCTAGGCATTTTAAAATGTTGATAAAATATATTTTTTTCACAAAACTTATGAAAGCGTTTCTAAGCATTTTGAAATGTTAAGAAATATATATTTTTCACATTATTCATAACAGCGTTGCTAGGCATTTTTGAATGTTGAAAAAATATATTTTTTTCACACAATTAATGAAAGTGTTCCTAGGCATTTTAAAATGTTGGAAAAATGTATTTTTTACAAAATTCATGAAAGCGTTGCTAGGCATTTTGAAATGTTGAAAAAATATATTATGTTTACCCAAAATCATTAAAGCGTTGCTAGGCATTTTGAAATGTTGAAAAAATAAATTTGTTTTACAAAATTCATGAAAGCTTTGCTAGACATTTTGAAATGTTGAAAAAATATATTTTTCTCTCATTATTCATGAAAGCGTTGCTAGGCAATTTGAAATGTTGAAAAAATATATTTTTTTTACACAATTATTGAAAGCGTTGCTAGGCATTTTAAAATGTTGATAAAATATATTTTTTTCACAAAACTCATGAAAGCGTTTCAAAGCATTTTGAAATGTTAAGAAATATATATTTTTCACATTATTCATAACAGCGTTGCTAGGCATTTTTGAATGTTGAAAAAATATATTTTTTTTACACAATTAATGAAAGTGTTCCTAGGCATTTTAAAATGTTGGAAAAATGTATTTTTTTACAAAATTCATGAAAGCGTTGCTAGGCATTTTGAAATGTTGAAAAAATATATTATGTTTACCCAAAATCATTAAAGCGTTGCTAGGCATTTTGAAATGTTGAAAAAATAAATTTGTTTTACAAAATTCATGAAAGCTTTGCTAGGCATTTTGAAATGTTGAGAAAATATATTTTTCTCTCATTATTCATGAAAGCGTTGCTAGGCATTTTGAAATGTTGAAAACATATATTTTTTTCACACAATTATTGAAAGCGTTGCTAGGCATTTTAAAGTGTTGATGAAATATATTTTTTTTTCAAAAATCATGAAAGCGTTGCTAGGCATTTTAAAACGTTGAAAAATATATTTTTTTTCACAAAACTCATGAAAGCATTGCTAAGCATTTTGAAATGTTGAAAAATATATTTTTTTCACATTATTCATAACAGCGTTGCTAGGCATTTTTGAATGTTGAAAAAATAAATTTTTTTCACACAATTAATGGAAGCGTTGCTAGGCATTTTAAAATGTTGAAAAAATGTATTTTTTTTACAAAATTCATGAAAGCGTTGCTAGGCATTTTGAAATGTTGAAGAAATATATTTTTTTCACATTATTCATAACAGCGTTGCTAGGCATTTTAAAATGTTGAAAAAATATATTTTGTTTACCCAAAATCATTAAAGCGTTGCTAGGCATTTTGAAATGTTGAAAAAATATATTTTTTTTCACACAATTATTAAAAGCGTTGCTAGGCATTTTAAAATGTTGATAAAATATGTTTTTTTTACAAAATTCATGAAAGCGTTGCTAGGCATTTTTAAATTTTAAAAAAATATATTTTTTTCACAAGATTCATGAAAGAGTTGCTAGGCATTATGAAATGAAAAAAAAATAAATTTTTTTCACATTATTCATAACAGCGTTGCTAGGCATTTTGAAATGTTGAAAAAATATATTTTTTTCACAAAATTCATGAAAGCGTTGCTATGCATTTGAAAATATTGAAAAAATACATTTTATTTACAAAATTCATGAAAGCGTAGCATGGCATTTTGAAATGTTGAAAAATATATTTTTTTTACAAAATTCATGAAAGCGTTGCTAGGCATTTTGAAATGTTGGAAAAATATATTTTTTTACAACATTCATGAAAGCGTTGCTAGGCATTTTGAAATGTTGAAAAAATATATTTTTTTCACACTATTCATAACAGCGTTGCTAGGCATTTTTGAATGTTGAAAAAATATATTTTTTTCACACAATTATTGAAAGCGTTGCTAGGCATTTTAAAATGTTGATAAAATATATTTTTTTCACAAAACTCATGAAAGCGTTTCAAAGCATTTTGAAATGTTAAGAAATATATATTTTTCACATTATTCATAACAGCGTTGCTAGGCATTTTTGAATGTTGAAAAAATATATTTTTTTCACACAATTAATGAAAGTGTTCCTAGGCATTTTAAAATGTTGGAAAAATGTATTTTTTTACAAAATTCATGAAAGCGTTGCTAGGCATTTTGAAATGTTGAAAAAATATATTATGTTTACCCAAAATCATTAAAGCGTTGCTAGGCATTTTGAAATGTTGAAAAAATAAATTTGTTTTACAAAATTCATGAAAGCTTTGCTAGGCATTTTGAAATGTTGAGAAAATATATTTTTCTCTCATTATTCATGAAAGCGTTGCTAGGCATTTTGAAATGTTGAAAACATATATTTTTTTCACACAATTATTGAAAGCGTTGCTAGGCATTTTAAAGTGTTGATGAAATATATTTTTTTTTCAAAAATCATGAAAGCGTTGCTAGGCATTTTAAAACGTTGAAAAATATATTTTTTTTCACAAAACTCATGAAAGCGTTGCTAAGCATTTTGAAATGTTGAAAAATATATTTTTTTCACATTATTCATAACAGCATTGCTAGGCATTTTTGAATGTTGAAAAAATAAATTTTTTTCACACAATTAATGGAAGCGTTGCTAGGCATTTTAAAATGTTGAAAAAATGTATTTTTTTTACAAAATTCATGAAAGCGTTGCTAGGCATTTTGAAATGTTGAAGAAATATATTTTTTTCACATTATTCATAACAGCGTTGCTAGGCATTTTAAAATGTTGAAAAAATATATTTTGTTTACCCAAAATCATTAAAGCGTTGCTAGGCATTTTGAAATGTTGAAAAAATATATTTTTTTTCACACAATTATTAAAAGCGTTGCTAGGCATTTAAAAATGTTGATAAAATATGTTTTTTTTACAAAATTCATGAAAGCGTTGCTAGGCATTTTTAAATTTTAAAAAAATATATTTTTTTCACAAGATTCATGAAAGAGTTGCTAGGCATTATGAAATGAAAAAAAAATAAATTTTTTTCACATTATTCATAACAGCGTTGCTAGGCATTTTGAAATGTTGAAAAATATATTTTTTTCACAAAATTCATGAAAGCGTTGCTATGCATTTGAAAATATTGAAAAAATACATTTTATTTACAAAATTCATGAAAGCGTAGCAAGGCATTTTGAAATGTTGAAAAAATATATTTTTTTCTCATTATTCATGAAATCGTTGCTAGGCATTTTGAAATGTTGAAAAAATATATTTTTTTCACAAAACTCATGAAAGCGTTTCTAAGCATTTTGAAATGTTAAGAAATATATATTTTTCACATTATTCATAACAGCGTTGCTAGGCATTTTTGAATGTTGAAAAAATATATTTTTTTCACACAATTAATGAAAGTGTTCCTAGGCATTTTAAAATGTTGGAAAAATGTATTTTTTACAAAATTCATGAAAGCGTTGCTAGGCATTTTGAAATGTTGAAAAAATATATTATGTTTACCCAAAATCATTAAAGCGTTGCTAGGCATTTTGAAATGTTGAAAAAATAAATTTGTTTTACAAAATTCATGAAAGCTTTGCTAGACATTTTGAAATGTTGAAAAAATATATTTTTCTCTCATTATTCATGAAAGCGTTGCTAGGCATTTTGAAATGTTGAAAAAATATATTTTTTTCACACAATTATTGAAAGCGTTGCTAGGCATTTTAAAGTGTTGAAGAAATGTATTTTTTTTTCAAAAATCATGAAAGCGTTGCTAGGCATTTTAAAATTTTGAAAAATTATATTTTTTTCACATTATTTATAACAGTGTTGTTAGGTATTTCTGAATGTTGAAAAAATATATTTTTTTCACACTATTCATAACAGCGTTGCTAAGCATTTTTGAGTGTTGAAAAAATATTTTTTTCACACAAATATTGAAAGCGTTGCTACGCATTTTGAAATGTAGAAAAAATATATAATTTTCACATTATTCACATAGCGTTGCTAGGCATTTTAAAATGTTGAAAAAATATATTTTTCTCACTAAACTAATGAAAGCGTTGCTAGGCATTTTGAAATGTTGAGAAAATATATTTTTCTCTCATTATTCATGAAAGCGTTGCTAGGCATTTTGAAATGTTGAAAACATATATTTTTTTCACACAATTATTGAAAGCGTTGCTAGGCATTTTAAAGTGTTGATGAAATATATTTTTTTTTCAAAAATCATGAAAGCGTTGCTAGGCATTTTAAAACGTTGAAAAATATATTTTTTTTCACAAAACTCATGAAAGCGTTGCTAAGCATTTTGAAATGTTGAAAAATATATTTTTTTCACATTATTCATAACAGCATTGCTAGGCATTTTTGAATGTTGAAAAAATAAATTTTTTTCACACAATTAATGGAAGCGTTGCTAGGCATTTTAAAATGTTGAAAAAATGTATTTTTTTTACATAATTCATGAAAGCGTTGCTAGGCATTTTGAAATGTTGAAGAAATATATTTTTTTCACATTATTCATAACAGCGTTGCTAGGCATTTTGAAATGTTGAAAAAATATATTTTTTTTCACACAATTATTAAAAGCGTTGCTAGGCATTCAAAAATGTTGATAAAATATGTTTTTTTTACAAAATTCATGAAAGCGTTGCTAGGCATTTTTAAATTTTAAAAAAATATATTTTTTTCACAAGATTCATGAAAGAGTTGCTAGGCATTATGAAATGAAAAAAAAATAAATTTTTTTCACATTATTCATAACAGCGTTGCTAGGCATTTTGAAATGTTGAAAAAATATATTTTTTTCACAAAATTCATGAAAGCGTTGCTATGCATTTGAAAATATTGAAAAAATACATTTTATTTACAAAATTCATGAAAGCGTAGCATGGCATTTTGAAATGTTGAAAAATATATTTTTTTTACAAAATTCATGAAAGCGTTGCTAGGCATTTTGAAATGTTGGAAAAATATATTTTTTTACAACATTCATGAAAGCGTTGCTAGGCATTTTGAAATGTTGAAAAAATATATTTTTTTCACACTATTCATAACAGCGTTGCTAGGCATTTTTGAATGTTGAAAAAATATATTTTTTTCACACAATTATTGAAAGCGTTGCTAGGCATTTTAAAATGTTGATAAAATATATTTTTTTCACAAAACTCATGAAAGCGTTTCAAAGCATTTTGAAATGTTAAGAAATATATATTTTTCACATTATTCATAACAGCGTTGCTAGGCATTTTTGAATGTTGAAAAAATATATTTTTTTCACACAATTAATGAAAGTGTTCCTAGGCATTTTAAAATGTTGGAAAAATGTATTTTTTTACAAAATTCATGAAAGCGTTGCTAGGCATTTTGAAATGTTGAAAAAATATATTATGTTTACCCAAAATCATTAAAGCGTTGCTAGGCATTTTGAAATGTTGAAAAAATAAATTTGTTTTACAAAATTCATGAAAGCTTTGCTAGGCATTTTGAAATGTTGAGAAAATATATTTTTCTCTCATTATTCATGAAAGCGTTGCTAGGCATTTTGAAATGTTGAAAACATATATTTTTTTCACACAATTATTGAAAGCGTTGCTAGGCATTTTAAAGTGTTGATGAAATATATTTTTTTTTCAAAAATCATGAAAGCGTTGCTAGGCATTTTAAAACGTTGAAAAATATATTTTTTTTCACAAAACTCATGAAAGCGTTGCTAAGCATTTTGAAATGTTGAAAAATATATTTTTTTCACATTATTCATAACAGCATTGCTAGGCATTTTTGAATGTTGAAAAAATAAATTTTTTTCACACAATTAATGGAAGCGTTGCTAGGCATTTTAAAATGTTGAAAAAATGTATTTTTTTTACAAAATTCATGAAAGCGTTGCTAGGCATTTTGAAATGTTGAAGAAATATATTTTTTTCACATTATTCATAACAGCGTTGCTAGGCATTTTAAAATGTTGAAAAAATATATTTTGTTTACCCAAAATCATTAAAGCGTTGCTAGGCATTTTGAAATGTTGAAAAAATATATTTTTTTTCACACAATTATTAAAAGCGTTGCTAGGCATTTTAAAATGTTGATAAAATATGTTTTTCTCTCATTATTCATGAAAGCGTTGCTAGGCATTTTGAAATGTTGAAAACATATATTTTTTTCACACAATTATTGAAAGCGTTGCTAGGCATTTTAAAGTGTTGATGAAATATATTTTTTTTTCAAAAATCATGAAAGCGTTGCTAGGCATTTTAAAACGTTGAAAAATATATTTTTTTTCACAAAACTCATGAAAGCATTGCTAAGCATTTTGAAATGTTGAAAAATATATTTTTTTCACATTATTCATAACAGCGTTGCTAGGCATTTTTGAATGTTGAAAAAATAAATTTTTTTCACACAATTAATGGAAGCGTTGCTAGGCATTTTAAAATGTTGAAAAAATGTATTTTTTTTACAAAATTCATGAAAGCGTTGCTAGGCATTTTGAAATGTTGAAGAAATATATTTTTTTCACATTATTCATAACAGCGTTGCTAGGCATTTTAAAATGTTGAAAAAATATATTTTGTTTACCCAAAATCATTAAAGCGTTGCTAGGCATTTTGAAATGTTGAAAAAATATATTTTTTTTCACACAATTATTAAAAGCGTTGCTAGGCATTTTAAAATGTTGATAAAATATGTTTTTTTTACAAAATTCATGAAAGCGTTGCTAGGCATTTTTAAATTTTAAAAAAATATATTTTTTTCACAAGATTCATGAAAGAGTTGCTAGGCATTATGAAATGAAAAAAAAATAAATTTTTTTCACATTATTCATAACAGCGTTGCTAGGCATTTTGAAATGTTGAAAAAATATATTTTTTTCACAACATTCATGAAAGCGTTGCTATGCATTTGAAAATATTGAAAAAATACATTTTATTTACAAAATTCATGAAAGCGTAGCATGGCATTTTGAAATGTTGAAAAATATATTTTTTTTACAAAATTCATGAAAGCGTTGCTAGGCATTTTGAAATGTTGGAAAAATATATTTTTTTACAACATTCATGAAAGCGTTGCTAGGCATTTTGAAATGTTGAAAAAATATATTTTTTTCACACTATTCATAACAGCGTTGCTAGGCATTTTTGAATGTTGAAAAAATATATTTTTTTCACACAATTATTGAAAGCGTTGCTAGGCATTTTAAAATGTTGATAAAATATATTTTTTTCACAAAACTCATGAAAGCGTTTCAAAGCATTTTGAAATGTTGAGAAATATATATTTTTCACATTATTCATAACAGCGTTGCTAGGCATTTTTGAATGTTGAAAAAATATATTTTTTTCACACAATTAATGAAAGTGTTCCTAGGCATTTTAAAATGTTGGAAAAATGTATTTTTTTACAAAATTCATGAAAGCGTTGCTAGGCATTTTGAAATGTTGAAAAAATATATTATGTTTACCCAAAATCATTAAAGCGTTGCTAGGCATTTTGAAATGTTGAAAAAATAAATTTGTTTTACAAAATTCATGAAAGCTTTGCTAGGCATTTTGAAATGTTGAGAAAATATATTTTTCTCTCATTATTCATGAAAGCGTTGCTAGGCATTTTGAAATGTTGAAAACATATATTTTTTTCACACAATTATTGAAAGCGTTGCTAGGCATTTTAAAGTGTTGATGAAATATATTTTTTTTTCAAAAATCATGAAAGCGTTGCTAGGCATTTTAAAACGTTGAAAAATATATTTTTTTTCACAAAACTCATGAAAGCGTTGCTAAGCATTTTGAAATGTTGAAAAATATATTTTTTTCACATTATTCATAACAGCATTGCTAGGCATTTTTGAATGTTGAAAAAATAAATTTTTTTCACACAATTAATGGAAGCGTTGCTAGGCATTTTAAAATGTTGAAAAAATGTATTTTTTTTACAAAATTCATGAAAGCGTTGCTAGGCATTTTGAAATGTTGAAGAAATATATTTTTTTCACATTATTCATAACAGCGTTGCTAGGCATTTTAAAATGTTGAAAAAATATATTTTGTTTACCCAAAATCATTAAAGCGTTGCTAGGCATTTTGAAATGTTGAAAAAATATATTTTTTTTCACACAATTATTAAAAGCGTTGCTAGGCATTTTAAAATGTTGATAAAATATGTTTTTCTCTCATTATTCATGAAAGCGTTGCTAGGCATTTTGAAATGTTGAAAACATATATTTTTTTCACACAATTATTGAAAGCGTTGCTAGGCATTTTAAAGTGTTGATGAAATATATTTTTTTTTCAAAAATCATGAAAGCGTTGCTAGGCATTTTAAAACGTTGAAAAATATATTTTTTTTCACAAAACTCATGAAAGCATTGCTAAGCATTTTGAAATGTTGAAAAATATATTTTTTTCACATTATTCATAACAGCGTTGCTAGGCATTTTTGAATGTTGAAAAAATAAATTTTTTTCACACAATTAATGGAAGCGTTGCTAGGCATTTTAAAATGTTGAAAAAATGTATTTTTTTTACAAAATTCATGAAAGCGTTGCTAGGCATTTTGAAATGTTGAAGAAATATATTTTTTTCACATTATTCATAACAGCGTTGCTAGGCATTTTAAAATGTTGAAAAAATATATTTTGTTTACCCAAAATCATTAAAGCGTTGCTAGGCATTTTGAAATGTTGAAAAAATATATTTTTTTTCACACAATTATTAAAAGCGTTGCTAGGCATTTTAAAATGTTGATAAAATATGTTTTTTTTACAAAATTCATGAAAGCGTTGCTAGGCATTTTTAAATTTTAAAAAAATATATTTTTTTCACAAGATTCATGAAAGAGTTGCTAGGCATTATGAAATGAAAAAAAAATAAATTTTTTTCACATTATTCATAACAGCGTTGCTAGGCATTTTGAAATGTTGAAAAAATATATTTTTTTCACAACATTCATGAAAGCGTTGCTATGCATTTGAAAATATTGAAAAAATACATTTTATTTACAAAATTCATGAAAGCGTAGCATGGCATTTTGAAATGTTGAAAAATATATTTTTTTTACAACATTCATGAAAGCGTTGCTAGGCATTTTGAAATGTTGAAAAAATATATTTTTTTCACACTATTCATAACAGCGTTGCTAGGCATTTTTGAATGTTGAAAAAATATATTTTTTTCACACAATTATTGAAAGCGTTGCTAGGCATTTTAAAATGTTGATAAAATATATTTTTTTCACAAAACTCATGAAAGCGTTTCAAAGCATTTTGAAATGTTGAGAAATATATATTTTTCACATTATTCATAACAGCGTTGCTAGGCATTTTTGAATGTTGAAAAAATATATTTTTTTCACACAATTAATGAAAGTGTTCCTAGGCATTTTAAAATGTTGGAAAAATGTATTTTTTTACAAAATTCATGAAAGCGTTGCTAGGCATTTTGAAATGTTGAAAAAATATATTATGTTTACCCAAAATCATTAAAGCGTTGCTAGGCATTTTGAAATGTTGAAAAAATAAATTTGTTTTACAAAATTCATGAAAGCTTTGCTAGGCATTTTGAAATGTTGAGAAAATATATTTTTCTCTCATTATTCATGAAAGCGTTGCTAGGCATTTTGAAATGTTGAAAACATATATTTTTTTCACACAATTATTGAAAGCGTTGCTAGGCATTTTAAAGTGTTGATGAAATATATTTTTTTTTCAAAAATCATGAAAGCGTTGCTAGGCATTTTAAAACGTTGAAAAATATATTTTTTTTCACAAAACTCATGAAAGCGTTGCTAAGCATTTTGAAATGTTGAAAAATATATTTTTTTCACATTATTCATAACAGCATTGCTAGGCATTTTTGAATGTTGAAAAAATAAATTTTTTTCACACAATTAATGGAAGCGTTGCTAGGCATTTTAAAATGTTGAAAAAATGTATTTTTTTTACAAAATTCATGAAATCGTTGCTAGGCATTTTGAAATGTTGAAGAAATATATTTTTTTCACATTATTCATAACAGCGTTGCTAGGCATTTTAAAATGTTGAAAAAATATATTTTGTTTACCCAAAATCATTAAAGCGTTGCTAGGCATTTTGAAATGTTGAAAAAATATAATTTTTTTCACACAATTATTAAAAGCGTTGCTAGGCATTTAAAAATGTTGATAAAATATGTTTTTTTTACAAAATTCATGAAAGCGTTGCTAGGCATTTTTAAATTTTAAAAAAATATATTTTTTTCACAAGATTCATGAAAGAGTTGCTAGGCATTATGAAATGAAAAAAAAATAAATTTTTTTCACATTATTCATAACAGCGTTGCTAGGCATTTTGAAATGTTGAAAAATATATTTTTTTCACAAAATTCATGAAAGCGTTGCTATGCATTTGAAAATATTGAAAAAATACATTTTATTTACAAAATTCATGAAAGCGTAGCAAGGCATTTTGAAATGTTGAAAAAATATATTTTTTTCTCATTATTCATGAAATCGTTGCTAGGCATTTTGAAATGTTGAAAAAATATATTTTTTTCACAAAACTCATGAAAGCGTTTCTAAGCATTTTGAAATGTTAAGAAATATATATTTTTCACATTATTCATAACAGCGTTGCTAGGCATTTTTGAATGTTGAAAAAATATATTTTTTTCACACAATTAATGAAAGTGTTCCTAGGCATTTTAAAATGTTGGAAAAATGTATTTTTTACAAAATTCATGAAAGCGTTGCTAGGCATTTTGAAATGTTGAAAAAATATATTATGTTTACCCAAAATCATTAAAGCGTTGCTAGGCATTTTGAAATGTTGAAAAAATAAATTTGTTTTACAAAATTCATGAAAGCTTTGCTAGACATTTTGAAATGTTGAAAAAATATATTTTTCTCTCATTATTCATGAAAGCGTTGCTAGGCATTTTGAAATGTTGAAAAAATATATTTTTTTCACACAATTATTGAAAGCGTTGCTAGGCATTTTAAAGTGTTGAAGAAATGTATTTTTTTTTCAAAAATCATGAAAGCGTTGCTAGGCATTTTAAAATTTTGAAAAATTATATTTTTTTCACATTATTTATAACAGTGTTGTTAGGTATTTCTGAATGTTGAAAAAATATATTTTTTTCACACTATTCATAACAGCGTTGCTAAGCATTTTTGAGTGTTGAAAAAATATTTTTTTCACACAAATATTGAAAGCGTTGCTACGCATTTTGAAATGTAGAAAAAATATATAATTTTCACATTATTCACATAGCGTTGCTAGGCATTTTAAAATGTTGAAAAAATATATTTTTCTCACTAAACTAATGAAAGCGTTGCTAGGCATTTTGAAATGTTGAGAAAATATATTTTTCTCTCATTATTCATGAAAGCGTTGCTAGGCATTTTGAAATGTTGAAAACATATATTTTTTTCACACAATTATTGAAAGCGTTGCTAGGCATTTTAAAGTGTTGATGAAATATATTTTTTTTTCAAAAATCATGAAAGCGTTGCTAGGCATTTTAAAACGTTGAAAAATATATTTTTTTTCACAAAACTCATGAAAGCGTTGCTAAGCATTTTGAAATGTTGAAAAATATATTTTTTTCACATTATTCATAACAGCATTGCTAGGCATTTTTGAATGTTGAAAAAATAAATTTTTTTCACACAATTAATGGAAGCGTTGCTAGGCATTTTAAAATGTTGAAAAAATGTATTTTTTTTACAAAATTCATGAAAGCGTTGCTAGGCATTTTGAAATGTTGAAGAAATATATTTTTTTCACATTATTCATAACAGCGTTGCTAGGCATTTTGAAATGTTGAAAAAATATATTTTTTTTCACACAATTATTAAAAGCGTTGCTAGGCATTTAAAAATGTTGATAAAATATGTTTTTTTACAAAATTCATGAAAGCGTTGCTAGGCATTTTTAAATTTTAAAAAAATATATTTTTTTCACAAGATTCATGAAAGAGTTGCTAGGCATTATGAAATGAAAAAAAAATAAATTTTTTTCACATTATTCATAACAGCGTTGCTAGGCATTTTGAAATGTTGAAAAAATATATTTTTTTCACAAAATTCATGAAAGCGTTGCTATGCATTTGAAAATATTGAAAAAATACATTTTATTTACAAAATTCATGAAAGCGTAGCAAGGCATTTTGAAATGTTGAAAAAATATATTTTTTTCTCATTATTCATGAAATCGTTGCTAGGCATTTTGAAATGTTGAAAAAATATATTTTTTTCACACAATTATTGAAAGCGTTGCTAGGCATTTTAAAATGTTGATAAAATATATTTTTTTCACAAAACTCATGAAAGCGTTTCTAAGCATTTTGAAATGTTAAGAAATATATATTTTTCACATTATTCATAACAGCGTTGCTAGGCATTTTTGAATGTTGAAAAAATATATTTTTTTCACACAATTAATGAAAGTGTTCCTAGGCATTTTAAAATGTTGGAAAAATGTATTTTTTACAAAATTCATGAAAGCGTTGCTATGCATTTTGAAATGTTGAAAAAATATATTATTTTTACCCAAAATCATTAAAGCGTTGCTAGGCATTTTGAAATGTTGAAAAAATAAATTTGTTTTACAAAATTCATGAAAGCTTTGCTAGACATTTTGAAATGTTGAAAAAATATATTTTTCTCTCATTATTCATGAAAGCGTTGCTAGGCATTTTGAAATGTTGAAAAAATATATTTTCTCACACAATTATTGAAAGCGTTGCTAGGCATTTTAAAGTGTTGAAGAAATGTATTTTTTTTTCAAAAATCATGAAAGCGTTGCTAGGCATTTTAAAATTTTGAAAAATTATATTTTTTTCACATTATTTATAACAGTGTTGTTAGGTATTTCTGAATGTTGAAAAAATATATTTTTTTCACACTATTCATAACAGCGTTGCTAAGCATTTTTGAGTGTTGAAAAAATATTTTTTTCACTCAAATATTGAAAGCGTTGCTACGCATTTTGAAATGTAGAAAAAATATATAATTTTCACATTATTCACATAGCGTTGCTAGGCATTTTAAAATGTTGAAAAAATATATTTTTCTCACTAAACTAATGAAAGCGTTGCTAGGCATTTTAAAATGTTGAAAAATATATTTTTTTTCACAAAACTCATGAAAGCGTTGCTAAGCATTTTGAAATGTTGAAAAATATATTTTTTTCACATTATTCATAACAGCGTTGCTAGGCATTTTTGAATGTTGAAAAAATATATTTTTTTCACACAATTAATGAAAGCGTTGCTAGGCATTTTAAAATGTTGAGGAAATATATTTTTTTCACATTATTCATAACAGCGTTGCTAGGCATTTTAAAATGTTGAAAAAATATATTTTGTTTACCCAAAATCATTAAAGCGTTGCTAGGCATTTTGAAATGTTGAAAAAATATATTTTTTTTCACACAATTATTAAAAGCGTTGCTAGGCATTTTAAAATGTTGATAAAATATGTTTTTTTTACAAAATTCATGAAAGCGTTGCTAGGCATTTTAAAATTTTGAAAAATTATATTTTTTTCACATTATTTATAACAGTGTTGCTAAGCTTTTTTGAGTGTTGAAAAATTATTTTTTTCACACAAATATTGAAAGCGTTGCTACGCATTTTGAAATGTAGAAAAAATATATAATTTTCACATTATTCACATAGCGTTGCTAGGCATTTTAAAATGTTGAAAAATATATTTTTCTCACTAAACTAATGAAAGCGTTGCTAGGCATTTGAAATGTTGAAAAAATATGTTTTTTTCACAAATATCATGATAGCGTTGCTATGCATTTTAAAATAATGAAAAAATACATTTTTTTTTACTAAATACATGAAAGCGTTGCAAAGCATTTTGAAATGTTGAAAAATATAATTGTTTTACAAAATTCATGAAAGAGTAGCTAGGCATTTTAAATTGTTGAAAAATATATTTTTTTTACAAAATTCATGAAAGCGTTTCTAGGCATTTTGAAATGATAAACAATATATTTTTTTTACAAAATTCATAACAGCGTTGCTAGTTATTTTGAAATGTTGAAAAAATATATTTTTTCACATTATTCATAACAGCGTTGCTAGGCATTTTGAAATGTTGAAAAAATATATTTTTTCACAAAATTATTGAAAGCGTTGCTAGGCATTTTAAAATGTTGAAAAATATATTTTGTTGACGAATTTCATGAAATCGTTGCTAGGCATTTTGAAATGATTAAAAAATATACTTTTTTTGACAAAATTCGATAAAGCGTTCCTAGGCATTAAGAAATGTCGAAAAAATAATTTGTTTTCACATTATGCATAACAGCGTTGCTAGGCATTTTTAAAATGTTGAAAAAATAAATTTTTTTCACAAAATTCATGAAAGCGTTCTAGGCATTTAGAAATGTTAAAAAAATATATATTTTTTTTTCAAAATCATAACAGCGTTGCTAGTTATTTTGAAATGTTGAAAAAATATATTTTTTCACATTATTCATAACAGCGTTGCTAGGCATTTTGAAATGTTGAAAAAATATATTTTTTCACAAAATTATTGAAAGCGTTGCTAGGCATTTTAAAATGTTGAAAAATATATTTTGTTGACGAATTTCATGAAATCGTTGCTAGGCATTTTGAAATGATTAAAAAATATACTTTTTTTGACAAAATTCGATAAAGCGTTCCTAGGCATTAAGAAATGTTGAAAAAATAATTTCTTTTCACATTATGCATAACAGCGTTGCTAGGCATTTTTAAAATATTGAAAAAATAAATTTTTTTCACAAAATTCATGAAAGCGTTCTAGGCATTTTGAAATGTTGAAAAAATATATTTTTTTTACAAAATTCATGAAAGCGTTGCTAGGCATTTTGAAATGTTAAAAAATATATTTCACTTACAAAATTCGAGAAAGCGTTGCTAGGCATTATGAAATGTTGAAAAAATAAATTTTTTTCACATTATTTATAACAGCGTTGCTAGGCATTTTAAAATGTTGAAAAAATATGTTTTTTTCACAAAACTCATGAAAGCGTTGCTAGGCACTTTGAAATGAAAAAAAGATATTTTTTTCACATAATTCATAACAGCGTTTCTAGGCGTTTTAAAATGTTGAAAACAAATATTTTTTTCACAAAATTCATGAAAGCGTTGCTAGGCATTTTGAAATGTTGAAAAAATATATTCTTTTTACAAAATTCAAGAAAGCGTTGCTAGGCATTATGAAATGTTGAAAAGATAATTTTTTTTTAACATTATTCATAACAGCGTTGCTAGGCATTTTGAAATGTTGAAAACATAAATTTTTTTCACATTATTCATACCAGCGTTGCTAGGCATTTTCAAATGTTGAAAAACTATATTTTTTCACAAAATTATTGAAAGCGTTGCTCGGGCATTTTAAAATGTTGAAAAATATATTTTGTTGACAAAATTCATGAAAGCGTTCTAGGCATTTTGAAATGTTAAAAAATATATTTTACTTACAAAATTCGAGAAAGCGTTGCTAGGCATTATGAAATTTTGAAAAAATAAATTTTTTTCACATTATTCACCACAGCGTTGTTAGGCATTTTGAAATGTTGAAAAAATATATTTTTTTCACAAAATTCATGAAAGCGTTGCTATGCATTTTAAAATGATGAATGCGTTGCTAGGCATTATGAAATGTTGAAAAAATATATTTTTTCACATTATTCATAACAGCGTTGCTAGGCATTTCGAAATGTTGAAAAAATATATTTTTTTCACACAAATATTGAAAGCGTTGCGAGGCATTTTAAAATGCTGAAAAAAATAATTTTTTTTACAAAATTCATAAAAGCGTTGCTAGGCATTATCAAATGTTAAAAAATATATTCTTTTTACAAAATTCGAGAAAGCGTTGCTAGGCATTATATAATGTTGAATTAATAAATTTTTTTAACATTATTTATAACAGCGTTGCTAGGCATTTTAAAATGTTGAAAAAATATGTTTTTTTTCACAAAACTCCTGAAAGCGTTGCTAGGCATTATGAAATGTTGAAAAGATAATTTTTTTTAACATTATCCATAGCAGCGTTGCTAGGCATTTTGAAATGTTGAAAAAATAAATTTTTTTCACATTATTCATTCCAGCGTTGCTAGGCATTTTTAAAATATTGAAAAAATAATTTTTTTTCACAAAACTCATGAATGCTTTGCTAGTTATTTTGAAATGTTGAAAAAATATATTTTTTTCTCATTATTCATAACAGCGTTGCTAGATATTTTAAAATATTGAAAAAATATATTTCTTCACATTATTCATAACAGCGTTGCTAGGCATTTTCAAATGTTGAAAAACTATATTTTTTAACAAAATTATTTAAAGCGTTGCTAGGCATTTTAAAATGTTGAAAAATATATTTTTTTTACAAAATGCATGAAAGCGTTGCTAGGCATTTTGAAATGTTGAAAAAATATGTTGTTTCACATTGTTCATAACAGCGTTGCAAGGCATTTCGAAATGTTGAAAAAATATACTTTTTTCACATATTAATTGAAATCGTTGCTAGGCATTTTAAAATGTTGAAAAAATATATTTTTTTTACAAAATTCTAGAAAGGGTTGCTAGGCATTTTGAAATGTTGAAAAAATATATTAATTTTACGAAATTTATGAAAGCGTTGCTAGGCATTTTGAAATGTTGAAAAAATATATTTTTTTCACATTATTCATAACAGCGTTGCTAGGCATTTTGAAATGTTGAAAAAATATATTTTTTCACAAAATTATTGATAGCGTTGCTAGGCATTTTAAAATGTTGAAAAATATATTTTGTTGACGAAATTCATGAAATCGTTGCTAGGCATTTTGAAATGATTAAAAAATATCCTTTTTTTGACAAAATTCGATAAAGCGTTCCTAGGCATTATGAAATGTTGAAAAAATAATTTGTTTTCACATTATGCATAACAGCGTTGCTAGGCATTTTTAAAATGTGAAAAAATAAATTTTTTTCACAAAACTCATGAAAGCGTGGCTAGTCATTTTGAAATGTTGGAAAAATATATTTTTTTCACAAAATTCATGATAGCGTTGCTATGCATTTTAAAATGTTGAAAAAATATATTTTTTTTACAAAATTCATGAAAGCGTTCCAGGCATTTTGAAATGTTGAAAAAATATATTTTTTTTACAAAATTCATGAAAGCGTTGCTAGGCATTTTGAAATGTAAAAAATATATTTTTTTTACAAAATGCATGAAAGCGTTGCTAGGCATTTTGAAATGTTGAAAAAATATGTTGTTTCACATTGTTCATAACAGCGTTGCAAGGCATTTCGAATTGTTGAAAAAATATACTTTTTTCACATAATAATTAAAATCGTTGCTAGGCATTTTAAAATGTTGAAAAAATATATTTTTTTTACAAAATTCTAGAAAGGGTTGCTAGGCATTTTGAAATGTTGAAAAAATATATTATTTTTACGAAATTTATGAAAGCGTTGCTAGGCATTTTGAAATGTTGAAAAAATATATTTTTTTCACATTATTCATAACAGCGTTGCTAGGCATTTTGAAATGTTGAAAAAATAAATTTTTTCACATTATTAATAACAGCGTTGCTAGATATTTTAAAATGTTGAAAAAATATATTTTTTGTCACAAAACTCATGAAGGCGTTGCTAAGCATTTTGAAATGTTGAAAAAATATACTTTTTTTTTCAAAATTCATAACAGCGTTGCTAGTTACTTTGAAATGATTAAAAAATATATTTTCTCACATTATTCATAACAGCGTTGCTAGGCATTTTAAAATGTTGAAAAAATATATTTTTTCACAAAATTCATGAAAGCGTTGCTATGCATTTTAAAATGATGAAAGCGTTGCTAGGCATTATGAAATGTTGAAAAAATATATTTTTTCACATTATTCATAACAGCGTTGCTAGGCATTTCGAAATGTTGAAAAAATATATTTTTTTCACACAAATATTGAAAGCGTTGCGAGGCATTTTAAAATGCTGAAAAAAATAATTTTTTTTACAAAATTCATAAAAGCGTTGCTAGGCATTATCAAATGTTAAAAAATATATTCTTTTTACAAAATTCGAGAAAGCGTTGCTAGGCATTATATAATGTTGAATTAATAAATTTTTTTCACATTATTTATAACAGCGTTGCTAGGCATTTTAAAATGTTGAAAAAATATGTTTTTTTTCACAAAACTCCTGAAAGCGTTGCTAGGCATTATGAAATGTTGAAAAGATAATTTTTTTTAACATTATCCATAGCAGCGTTGCTAGGCATTTTGAAATGTTGAAAAAATAAATTTTTTTCACATTATTCATTCCAGCGTTGCTAGGCATTTTTAAAATATTGAAAAAATAATTTTTTTTCACAAAACTCATGAATGCGTTGCTAGTTATTTTGAAATGTTGAAAAAATATATTTTTTTCTCATTATTCATAACAGCGTTGCTAGATATTTTAAAATATTGAAAAAATATATTTCTTCACATTATTCATAACAGCGTTGCTAGGCATTTTCAAATGTTGAAAAACTATATTTTTTAACAAAATTATTGAAAGCGTTGCTAGGCATTTTAAAATGTTGAAAAATATATTTTTTTTACAAAATGCATGAAAGCGTTGCCAGGCATTTTGAAATGTTGAAAAAATATGTTGTTTCACATTGTCATAACAGCGTTGCAAGGCATTTCGAAATGTTGAAAAAATATACTTTTTTCACATATTAATTGAAATCGTTGCTAGGCATTTTAAAATGTTGAAAAAATATATTTTTTTTACAAAATTCTAGAAAAGGTTGCTAGGCATTTTGAAATGTTGAAAAAATATATTAATTTTACGAAATTTATGAAAGCGTTGCTAGGCATTTTGAAATGTTGAAAAAAATATATTTTTTTCACATTATTCATAATAGCGTTGCTAGGCATTTTGAAATGTTGAAAAAATATATTTTTTCACAAAATTATTGAAAGCGTTGCTAGGCATTTTAAAATGTTGAAAAATATATTTTGTTGACGAAATTCATGAAATCGTTGCTAGGCATTTTAAAATGATTAAAAAATATCCTTTTTTGACAAAATTCGATAAAGCGTTCCTAGGCATTATGAAATGTTGAAAAAATAATTTGTTTTCACATTATGCATAACAGCGTTGCTAGGCATTTTTAAAATCTGAAAAAATAAATTTTTTTCACAAAACTCATGAAAGCGTGGCTAGTCATTTTGAAATGTTGGAAAAATATATTTTTTTCACAAAATTCATGATAGCGTTGCTATGCATTTTAAAATGTTGAAAAAATATATTTTTTTTACAAAATTCATGAAAGCGTTCCAGGCATTTTGAAATGTTGAAAAAATATATTTTTTTTACAAAATTCATGATAGCGTTGCTAGGCATTTTGAAATGTTAAAAAATATATTTTTTTTACAAAATGCATGAAAGCGTTGCTAGGCATTTTGAAATGTTGAAAAAATATGTTGTTTCACATTGTTCATAACAGCGTTGCAAGGCATTTCGAATTGTTGAAAAAATATACTTTTTTCACATAATAATTGAAATCGTTGCTAGGCATTTTAAAATGTTGAAAAAATATATTTTTTTTACAAAATTCTAGAAAGGGTTGCTAGGCATTTTGAAATGTTGAAAAAATATATTATTTTTACGAAATTTATGAAAGCGTTGCTAGGCATTTTGAAATGTTGGAAAAATATATTTTTTTCACATTATTCATAACAGCGTTGCTAGGCATTTTGAAATGTTGAAAAAATAAATTTTTTCACATTATTAATAACAGCGTTGCTAGATATTTTAAAATGTAAAAAAATATATTTTTTGTCACAAAACTCATGAAGGCGTTGCTAAGCATTTTGAAATGTTGAAAAAATATATTTTTTTTTTCAAAATTCATAACAGCGTTGCTAGTTATTTTGAAATGATTAAAAAATATATTTTCTCACATTATTCATAACAGCGTTGCTAGGCATTTTGAAATGTTGAAAAAATATATTTTTTCACAAAATTATTGAAAGCGTTGCTAGGCATTTTAAAATGTTGAAAAATATATTTTGTTGACGAAATTCATGAAATCGTTGCTAGGCATTTTGAAATGATTAAAAAATATACTTTTTTTGACAAAATTCGATAAAGCGTTTCTAGGCATTATGAAATGTTGAAAAAATAATTTGTTTTCACATTATGCATAACAACGTTGCTAGGCATTTTTAAAATGTTGAAAAAATAAATTTTTTTCACAAAACTCATGAAAGCGTGGCTAGTCATTTTGAAATGTTGAAAAAATATATTTTTTTTACAAAATTCATGAAAGCGTTCTAGGCATTTTGAAATGTTGATAAAATATATTTTTTTTACAAAATTCATGAAAGCGTTGCTAGGCATTTTGAAATGTTAAAAAATATATTTTACTTACAAAATTCGAGAAAGCGTTGCTAGGCATTACGAAATGTTGAAAAAATAAATTTTTTTCACATTATTCACTACAGCGTTCTAGGCATCTTGAAATGTTGAAAAAATATTTTTTTTTTACAAAATTCATGAAAGCGTTGCTAGGCATTTTGAAATGTTGAAAAAATACATTTTTTTTACAAAATTCGAGAAAGCGTTTTAGGCATTTTGAAATGTTTGAAAAAATATGTTGTTTCACATTGTTCATAACAGCGTTGCTAGGCATTTTGAAATGTTTGAAAAAATATATTTTTTTTACAAAATTCATAAATGCGATGCTAGGAATTTTAAAATGTTGAAAAAATATATTTTTTTACACAATTCTTGAAAGCGTTGCTAGGCATTTTGAAATGTTAAAAAATTTATTTTTTTTACAAACTTCATGAATGCATTGCTAGGCATTTTGAAATGTGGAAAAAATATATTTTTTTTACAAAATTCATGAAAGCGTTGCTAGGCATTATGGAATGTTGAAAAAATAATTTTTTTTCACATTATTAATAACAGCGTTGCTAGACATTTTAAAATGTTGAAAAAATATATTTATTTTCACAAAACTCATGAAGGCGTTGCTAGGCATTTTGAAATGTTGAAAAAATATATTTTTTTTACAAAATTGCTGAAAGCGTTGCTAGGAATTTTTAAATGTGGAAAAAATACATTTGTTTTACAAAATTCATGAAAGCGTTGCTAGGCATTTTAAAATGTTGAAAAAATATATTTTTTTCACATTATTCATAACAGCGTTGCTAGGCATTTTGAAATGTTGAAAAAATATATTTGTTTTACGAAATTCATGAAAGCGTTGCTAGGCATTTTGAAATGTTGAAAAAATATATTTTTTCACATTATTCATAACAGCGTTGCTAGGCATTTCGAAATGTTGAAAAAATATATTTTTTTCACACAAATATTGAAAGCGTTGCGAGGCATTTTAAAATGCTGAAAAAAATAATTTTTTTTACAAAATTCATAAAAGCGTTGCTAGGCATTATCAAATGTTAAAAAATATATTCTTTTTACAAAATTCGAGAAAGCGTTGCTAGGCATTATGAGATGTTGAATTAATACATTTTTTTCACATTATTTATAACAGCGTTGCTAGGCATTTTAAAATGTTGAAAAAATATGTTTTTTTTTCACAAAACTCATGAAAGCGTTGCTAGGCATTATGAAATGTTGAAAAGATAATTTTTTATAACATTATTCATAGCAGCGTTGCTAGGCATTTTGAAATGTTGAAAGAATAAATTTTTTTCACATTATTCATTCCAGCGTTGCTAGGCATTTTTAAAATATTGAAAAAATAATTTTTATTTCACAAAACTCATGAATGCGTTGCTAGTTATTTTGAAATGTTGAAAAAATATATATTTTTCTCATTATTCATAACAGCGTTGCTAGATATTTTAAAATATTGAAAAAATATATTTCTTCACATTATTCATAACATCGTTGCTAGGCATTTTCAAATGTTGAAAAACTATATTTTTTCACAAAATTCATGAAAGCGTTGCTAGGCATTTTGAAATGTTGAAAAGATATGTTGTTTTACATTGCTCATAACAGCGTTGCTAGGCATTTTGAAATGTTTGAAAAAATATATTTTTTTTACAAAATTCATGAATGCGATGCTAGGAATTTTAAAATGTTGAAAAAATATATTTTTTTACACAATTCTTGAAAGCGTTGCTAGGCATTTTGAAATGTTAAAAAATATATTTTTTTTACAAACTTCATGAATGCGATGCAAGGCATTTTGAAATGTTGAAAAAATATATTTGTTTCACAAAATTCATGAAAGCGTTGCTAGGCATTTTGAAATGTTGAAAAAATATGTTGTTTCACATTGTTCATAACAGCGTTGCTAGGCATTTTGAAATGTTTGAAAAAATATATTTTTTTTACAAAATTCATAAATGCGATGCTAGGAATTTTAAAATGTTGAAAAAATATATTTTTTTACACAATTCTAGAAAGCGTTGCTAGGCATTTTGAAATGTTAAAAAATATATTTTTTCACATTATTCATAACAGCGTTGCTAGGCATTTCGAAATGTTGAAAAAATATATTTTTTTCACACAAATATTGAAAGCGTTGCGAGGCATTTTAAAATGCTGAAAAAAATAATTTTTTTTACAAAATTCATAAAAGCGTTGCTAGGCATTATCAAATGTTAAAAAATATATTCTTTTTACAAAATTCGAGAAAGCGTTGCTAGGCATTATGAGATGTTGAATTAATACATTTTTTTCACATTATTTATAACAGCGTTGCTAGGCATTTTAAAATGTTGAAAAAATATGTTTTTTTTTCACAAAACTCATGAAAGCGTTGCTAGGCATTATGAAATGTTGAAAAGATAATTTTTTATAACATTATTCATAGCAGCGTTGCTAGGCATTTTGAAATGTTGAAAGAATAAATTTTTTTCACATTATTCATTCCAGCGTTGCTAGGCATTTTTAAAATATTGAAAAAATAATTTTTATTTCACAAAACTCATGAATGCGTTGCTAGTTATTTTGAAATGTTGAAAAAATATATATTTTTCTCATTATTCATAACAGCGTTGCTAGATATTTTAAAATATTGAAAAAATATATTTCTTCACATTATTCATAACATCGTTGCTAGGCATTTTCAAATGTTGAAAAACTATATTTTTTCACAAAATTCATGAAAGCGTTGCTAGGCATTTTGAAATGTTGAAAAGATATGTTGTTTTACATTGTTCATAACAGCGTTGCTAGGCATTTTGAATTGTTTGAAAAAATATATTTTTTTTACAAAATTCATGAATGCGATGCTAGGAATTTTAAAATGTTGAAAAAATATATTTTTTTACACAATTCTTGAAAGCGTTGCTAGGCATTTTGAAATGTTAAAAAATATATTTTTTTTACAAACTTCATGAATGCGATGCAAGGCATTTTGAAATGTTGAAAAAATATATTTTTTTCACAAAATTCATGAAAGCGTTGCTAGGCATTTTGAAATGTTGAAAAAATATGTTGTTTCACATTGTTCATAACAGCGTTGCTAGGCATTTTGAAATGTTTGAAAAAATATATTTTTTTTACAAAATTCATAAATGCGATGCTAGGAATTTTAAAATGTTGAAAAAATATATTTTTTTACACAATTCTAGAAAGCGTTGCTAGGCATTTTGAAATGTTAAAAAATATATTTTTTTTACAAACTTCATGAATGCATTGCTAGTCATTTTGAAATGTTGAAAAAATATTTTTTTTTACAAAATTCAAGAAAGCGTTGCTAGGCATTATGGAATGTTGAAAAAATAATTTTTTTTCACATTATTAATAACAGCGTTGCTAGACATTTTAAAATGTTGAAAAAATATATTTTTTTCTCATTATTCATAACAGCGTTGCTAGGCATTTTGAAATGTTGAAAAAATATATTTGTTTTACGAAATTCATTAAAGCGTTGCTAGGCATTTTGAAATGTTGAAAAAATATATTTTTTCACATTATTCATAACAGCGTTGCTAGGCATTTCGAAATGTTGAAAAAATATATTTTTTTCACACAAATATTGAAAGCGTTGCGAGGCATTTTAAAATGCTGAAAAAAATAATTTTTTTTACAAAATTCATAAAAGCGTTGCTAGGCATTATCAAATGTTAAAAAATATATTCTTTTTACAAAATTCGAGAAAGCGTTGCTAGGCATTATGAGATGTTGAATTAATACATTTTTTTCACATTATTTATAACAGCGTTGCTAGGCATTTTAAAATGTTGAAAAAATATGTTTTTTTTTCACAAAACTCATGAAAGCGTTGCTAGGCATTATGAAATGTTGAAAAGATAATTTTTTATAACATTATTCATAGCAGCGTTGCTAGGCATTTTGAAATGTTGAAAGAATAAATTTTTTTCACATTATTCATTCCAGCGTTGCTAGGCATTTTTAAAATATTGAAAAAATAATTTTTATTTCACAAAACTCATGAATGCGTTGCTAGTTATTTTGAAATGTTGAAAAAATATATATTTTTCTCATTATTCATAACAGCGTTGCTAGATATTTTAAAATATTGAAAAAATATATTTCTTCACATTATTCATAACATCGTTGCTAGGCATTTTCAAATGTTGAAAAACTATATTTTTTCACAAAATTCATGAAAGCGTTGCTAGGCATTTTGAAATGTTGAAAAGATATGTTGTTTTACATTGCTCATAACAGCGTTGCTAGGCATTTTGAAATGTTTGAAAAAATATATTTTTTTTACAAAATTCATGAATGCGATGCTAGGAATTTTAAAATGTTGAAAAAATATATTTTTTTACACAATTCTTGAAAGCGTTGCTAGGCATTTTGAAATGTTAAAAAATATATTTTTTTTACAAACTTCATGAATGCGATGCAAGGCATTTTGAAATGTTGAAAAAATATATTTGTTTCACAAAATTCATGAAAGCGTTGCTAGGCATTTTGAAATGTTGAAAAAATATGTTGTTTCACATTGTTCATAACAGCGTTGCTAGGCATTTTGAAATGTTTGAAAAAATATATTTTTTTTACAAAATTCATAAATGCGATGCTAGGAATTTTAAAATGTTGAAAAAATATATTTTTTTACACAATTCTAGAAAGCGTTGCTAGGCATTTTGAAATGTTAAAAAATATATTTTTTCACATTATTCATAACAGCGTTGCTAGGCATTTCGAAATGTTGAAAAAATATATTTTTTTCACACAAATATTGAAAGCGTTGCGAGGCATTTTAAAATGCTGAAAAAAATAATTTTTTTTACAAAATTCATAAAAGCGTTGCTAGGCATTATCAAATGTTAAAAAATATATTCTTTTTACAAAATTCGAGAAAGCGTTGCTAGGCATTATGAGATGTTGAATTAATACATTTTTTTCACATTATTTATAACAGCGTTGCTAGGCATTTTAAAATGTTGAAAAAATATGTTTTTTTTTCACAAAACTCATGAAAGCGTTGCTAGGCATTATGAAATGTTGAAAAGATAATTTTTTATAACATTATTCATAGCAGCGTTGCTAGGCATTTTGAAATGTTGAAAGAATAAATTTTTTTCACATTATTCATTCCAGCGTTGCTAGGCATTTTTAAAATATTGAAAAAATAATTTTTATTTCACAAAACTCATGAATGCGTTGCTAGTTATTTTGAAATGTTGAAAAAATATATATTTTTCTCATTATTCATAACAGCGTTGCTAGATATTTTAAAATATTGAAAAAATATATTTCTTCACATTATTCATAACATCGTTGCTAGGCATTTTCAAATGTTGAAAAACTATATTTTTTCACAAAATTCATGAAAGCGTTGCTAGGCATTTTGAAATGTTGAAAAGATATGTTGTTTTACATTGTTCATAACAGCGTTGCTAGGCATTTTGAATTGTTTGAAAAAATATATTTTTTTTACAAAATTCATGAATGCGATGCTAGGAATTTTAAAATGTTGAAAAAATATATTTTTTTACACAATTCTTGAAAGCGTTGCTAGGCATTTTGAAATGTTAAAAAATATATTTTTTTTACAAACTTCATGAATGCGATGCAAGGCATTTTGAAATGTTGAAAAAATATATTTTTTTCACAAAATTCATGAAAGCGTTGCTAGGCATTTTGAAATGTTGAAAAAATATGTTGTTTCACATTGTTCATAACAGCGTTGCTAGGCATTTTGAAATGTTTGAAAAAATATATTTTTTTTACAAAATTCATAAATGCGATGCTAGGAATTTTAAAATGTTGAAAAAATATATTTTTTTACACAATTCTAGAAAGCGTTGCTAGGCATTTTGAAATGTTAAAAAATATATTTTTTTTACAAACTTCATGAATGCATTGCTAGTCATTTTGAAATGTTGAAAAAATATTTTTTTTTACAAAATTCAAGAAAGCGTTGCTAGGCATTATGGAATGTTGAAAAAATAATTTTTTTTCACATTATTAATAACAGCGTTGCTAGACATTTTAAAATGTTGAAAAAATATATTTTTTTCTCATTATTCATAACAGCGTTGCTAGGCATTTTGAAATGTTGAAAAAATATATTTGTTTTACGAAATTCATTAAAGCGTTGCTAGGCATTTTGAAATGTTGAAAAAATATATTTTTTCACATTATTCATAACAGCGTTGCTAGGCATTTCGAAATGTTGAAAACATATATTTTTTTCACACAAATATTGAAAGCGTTGCGAGGCATTTTAAAATGCTGAAAAAAATAATTTTTTTTACAAAATTCATAAAAGCGTTGCTAGGCATTATCAAATGTTAAAAAATATATTCTTTTTACAAAATTCGAGAAAGCGTTGCTAGGCATTATGAGATGTTGAATTAATACATTTTTTTCACATTATTTATAACAGCGTTGCTAGGCATTTTAAAATGTTGAAAAAATATGTTTTTTTTTCACAAAACTAATGAAAGCGTTGCTAGGCATTATGAAATGTTGAAAAGATAATTTTTTTCACATTATTCATTCCAGCGTTGCTAGGCATTTTTAAAATATTGAAAAAATAATTTTTATTTCACAAAACTCATGAATGCGTTGCTAGTTATTTTGAAATGTTGAAAAAATATATATTTTTCTCATTATTCATAACAGCGTTGCTAGATATTTTAAAATATTGAAAAAATATATTTCTTCACATTATTCATAACATCGTTGCTAGGCATTTTCAAATGTTGAAAAACTATATTTTTTCACAAAATTCATGAAAGCGTTGCTAGGCATTTTGAAATGTTGAAAAGATATGTTGTTTTACATTGTTCATAACAGCGTTGCTAGGCATTTTGAATTGTTTGAAAAAATATATTTTTTTTACAAAATTCATGAATGCGATGCTAGGAATTTTAAAATGTTGAAAAAATATATTTTTTTACACAATTCTTGAAAGCGTTGCTAGGCATTTTGAAATGTTAAAAAATATATTTTTTTTACAAACTTCATGAATGCGATGCAAGGCATTTTGAAATGTTGAAAAAATATATTTTTTTCACAAAATTCATGAAAGCGTTGCTAGGCATTTTGAAATGTTGAAAAAATATGTTGTTTCACATTGTTCATAACAGCGTTGCTAGGCATTTTGAAATGTTTGAAAAAATATATTTTTTTTACAAAATTCATAAATGCGATGCTAGGAATTTTAAAATGTTGAAAAAATATATTTTTTTACACAATTCTAGAAAGCGTTGCTAGGCATTTTGAAATGTTAAAAAATATATTTTTTTTACAAACTTCATGAATGCATTGCTAGTCATTTTGAAATGTTGAAAAAATATTTTTTTTTACAAAATTCAAGAAAGCGTTGCTAGGCATTATGGAATGTTGAAAAAATAATTTTTTTTCACATTATTAATAACAGCGTTGCTAGACATTTTAAAATGTTGAAAAAATATATTTTTTTCTCATTATTCATAACAGCGTTGCTAGGCATTTTGAAATGTTGAAAAAATATATTTGTTTTACGAAATTCATTAAAGCGTTGCTAGGCATTTTGAAATGTTGAAAAAATATATTTTTTCACATTATTCATAACAGCGTTGCTAGGCATTTCGAAATGTTGAAAACATATATTTTTTTCACACAAATATTGAAAGCGTTGCGAGGCATTTTAAAATGCTGAAAAAAATAATTTTTTTTACAAAATTCATAAAAGCGTTGCTAGGCATTATCAAATGTTAAAAAATATATTCTTTTTACAAAATTCGAGAAAGCGTTGCTAGGCATTATGAGATGTTGAATTAATACATTTTTTTCACATTATTTATAACAGCGTTGCTAGGCATTTTAAAATGTTGAAAAAATATGTTTTTTTTTCACAAAACTAATGAAAGCGTTGCTAGGCATTATGAAATGTTGAAAAGATAATTTTTTTCACATTATTCATTCCAGCGTTGCTAGGCATTTTTAAAATATTGAAAAAATAATTTTTATTTCACAAAACTCATGAATGCGTTGCTAGTTATTTTGAAATGTTGAAAAAATATATATTTTTCTCATTATTCATAACAGCGTTGCTAGATATTTTAAAATATTGAAAAAATATATTTCTTCACATTATTCATAACATCGTTGCTAGGCATTTTCAAATGTTGAAAAACTATATTTTTTCACAAAATTCATGAAAGCGTTGCTAGGCATTTTGAAATGTTGAAAAGATATGTTGTTTTACATTGTTCATAACAGCGTTGCTAGGCATTTTGAAATGTTTGAAAAAATATATTTTTTTTACAAAATTCATGAATGCGATGCTAGGAATTTTAAAATGTTGAAAAAATATATTTTTTTACATAATTCTTGAAAGCGTTGCTAGGCATTTTGAAATGTTAAAAAATATATTTTTTTTACAAAATTCAAGAAAGCGTTGCTAGGCATTATAGAATGTTGAAAAAATAAATTTTTTTCACATTATTAATAACAGCGTTGCTAGACATTTTAAAATGTTGAAAAAATATATTTATTTTCACAAAACTCATGAAGGCGTTGCTAGGCATTTTGAAATGTTGAAAAAATATATTTTTTTTACAAAATTGCTGAAAGCGTTGCTAGGAATTTTTAAATGTGGAAAAAATATATTTGTTTTACAAAATTCATGAAAGCGTTGCTAGGCATTTTAAAATGTTGAAAAAATATATTTTTTCACATTATTCATAACAGCGTTGCTAGGCATTTTGAAATGTTGAAAAAATATATTTGTTTTACACAATTCATGAAAGGGTTGCTAGGCATTTTGAAATGTTGAAAAAATATATTTGTTTTACGAAATTCATGAAAGCGTTGCTAGGCATTTTGAAATGTTGAAAAAATATATTTTTTCACATTATTCATAACAGCGTTGCTAGGCATTTCGAAATGTTGAAAAATATATTTTGTTTACAAAATTCATGAAAGCGTTCTAGGTATTTTGAAATGTTGAAAAAATATATTTTTTTCACATTATTCATAACAGCGTTGCTAGGCATTTTGAAATGTTAAAAAAATATATTTTTTTTCAAAATTCATGAAAGCGTTGCTAGGCATTATGAAATGAAAAGAAATATATTTTTTTCACAAATTTCATGAAAGCATTTCTATGCATTTTAAAATGTTGAAAAAATATATTTTTTAAAAAAAATTCATGAAAGCGTTCTAGGCATTTTGAAATGTTGAAAAAATATATTTTTTTACAAAATTCATGAGAGCGTTGGTAGGCATTTTGAAATGTTAAAAAATATATTTTTTTTTACAAAATTCGACTAAGCGTTGCTAGGCATTATGAAATGTTGAAAAAATAAATTTTTTTTCACATTATTCATTACAGCGTTGCTACGCATTTTAAAATGTTGAAAACAACAATTTTTTTTACAAAATTCATGAAAGCGTTCTAGGCATCTTGAAATGTTGAAAAAATATATTTGTTTTACACAATTCATGAAAGGGTTGCTAGGCATTTTGAAATGTTGAAAAAATATATTTGTTCTACGAAATTCATGAAAGCGTTGCTAGGCATTTTGAAATGTTGAAAAAATATATTTTTTCACATTATTCAGAACAGCGTTGTTAGGCATTTCGAAATGTTTAAAAAAAATATTTTTTTTCACAATATTCATAAGAGTTGCTAGGCATTTCGAATTGTTGAAAAAATATACTTTTTTCGCACAATAATTGAAAGCGTTGCTAGGCATTTTAAAATGTTGAAAAAATATATTTTTTTTACAAAATTCGAGAAAGCGTTTTAGGCATTTTGAAATGTTTGAAAAAATATATTTTTTTTACAAAATTCATGAATGCGATGCTAGGCATTTTGAAATGTTGAAAAAATATATTTTTTTCACAAAATTCATGAAAGCGTTGCTAGGCATTTTGAAATGTTGAAAAAATATGTTGTTTCACATTGTTCATAACAGCGTTGCTAGGCATTTTGAAATGTTTGAAAAAATATATTTTTTTTACAAAATTCATGAATGCGATGCTAGGAATTTTAAAATGTTGAAAAAATATATTTTTTTACACAATTCTTGAAAGCGTTGCTAGGCATTTTGAAATGTTAAAAAATATATTTTTTTTACAAACTTCATGAATGCATTGCTAGGCATTTTGAAATGTTGAAAAAATATATTTTTTTTACAAAATTCAAGAAAGCGTTGCTAGGCATTATGGAATGTTGAAAAAATAAATTTTTTTCACATTATTAATAACAGCGTTGCCAGACAATTTAAAATGTTGAAAAAATATATTTATTTTCACAAAACTCATAAAGGCGTTGCTAGGCATTTTATGTTGAAAAAATATATTTTTTTTACAAAATTGCTGAAAGCGTTGCTAGGAATTTTTAAATGTGGAAAAAATATATTTGTTTTACAAAATTCATGAAAGCGTTGCTAGGCATTTTAAAATGTTAAAAAAATATATTTGTTTTACACAATTCATGAAAGGGTTGCTAGGCATTTTGAAATGTTGAAAAAATATATTTGTTTTACGAAATTCATGAAAGCGTTGCTAGGCATTTTGAAATGTTGAAAAAATCGATTTTTTTCACATTATTCATAACAGCGTTGCTAGGCATTTCGAAATGTTGAAAAATATATTTTTTTTACAAAATTCATGAAAGCGTTCTAGGTATTTTGAAATGTTGAAAAAATATATTTTTTTCACATTATTCATAACAGCGTTGCTAGGCATTTTGAAATGTTGAAAAAATATATTTGTTTTACACAATTCATGAAAGGGTTGCTAGGCATTTTGAAATGTGAAAAAAAAATTATATTTTTTTTCAAAATTCATGAAAGCGTTGCTAGGCATTATGAAATGAAAAGAAATATATTTTTTTCACAAATTTCATGAAAGCATTTCTATGCATTTTAAAATGTTGAAAAAATATATTTTTTAAAAAAAATTCATGAAAGCGTTCTAGGCATTTTGAAATGTTGAAAAAATATATTTTTTTACAAAATTCATGAGAGCGTTGGTAGGCATTTTGAAATGTTAAAAAATATATTTTTTTTTACAAAATTCGACTAAGCGTTGCTAGGCATTATGAAATGTTGAAAAAATAAATTTTTTTTCACATTATTCATTACAGCGTTGCTACACATTTTAAAATGTTGAAAACAACAATTTATTTTACAAAATTCATGAAAGCGTTCTAGGCATCTTGAAATGTTGAAAAAATATATTTGTTTTACACAATTCATGAAAGGGTTGCTAGGCATTTTGAAATGTTGAAAAAATATATTTGTTCTACGAAATTCATGAAAGCGTTGCTATTCATTTTGAAATGTTGAAAAAATATATTTTTTCACATTATTCAGAACAGCGTTGTTAGGCATTTCGAAATGTTTAAAAAAAATATTTTTTTTCACAATATTCATAAGAGTTGCTAGGCATTTCGAATTGTTGAAAAAATATACTTTTTTCGCACAATAATTGAAAGCGTTGCTAGGCATTTTAAAATGTTGAAAAAATATATTTTTTTTACAAAATTCGAGAAAGCGTTTTAGGCATTTTGAAATGTTTGAAAAAATATATTTTTTTTACAAAATTCATGAATGCGATGCTAGGCATTTTGAAATGTTGAAAAAATATATTTTTTTCACAAAATTCATGAAAGCGTTGCTAGGCATTTTGAAATGTTGAAAAAAAATGTTGTTTCACATTGTTCATAACAGCGTTGCTAGGCATTTTGAAATGTTTGAAAAAATATATTTTTTTTACAAAATTCATGAATGCGATGCTAGGAATTTTAAAATGTTGAAAAAATATATTTTTTTACACAATTCTTGAAAGCGTTGCTAGGCATTTTGAAATGTTAAAAAATATATTTTTTTTACAAACTTCATGAATGCATTGCTAGGCATTTTGAAATGTTGAAAAAATATATTTTTTTTACAAAATTCAAGAAAGCGTTGCTAGGCATTATGGAATGTTGAAAAAATAAATTTTTTTCACATTATTAATAACAGCGTTGCCAGACAATTTAAAATGTTGAAAAAATATATTTATTTTCACAAAACTCATAAAGGCGTTGCTAGGCATTTTGAAATGTTGAAAAAATATATTTTTTTTACAAAATTGCTGAAAGCGTTGCTAGGAATTTTTAAATGTGGAAAAAATATATTTGTTTTACAAAATTCATGAAAGCGTTGCTAGGCATTTTAAAATGTTAAAAAAATATATTTGTTTTACACAATTCATTAAAGGGTTGCTAGGCATTTTGAAATGTTGAAAAAATATATTTGTTTTACGAAATTCATGAAAGCGTTGCTAGGCATTTTGAAATGTTGAAAAAATCAATTTTTTTCACATTATTCATAATAGCGTTGCTAGGCATTTCGAAATGTTGAAAAATATATTTTTTTTACAAAATTCATGAAAGCGTTCTAGGTATTTTGAAATGTTGAAAAAATATATTTTTTTCACATTATTCATAACAGCGTTGCTAGGCATTTTGAAATGTTGAAAAAATATATTTGTTTTACACAATTCATGAAAGGGTTGCTAGGCATTTTGAAATGTTAAAAAAATATATTTTTTTTCAAAATTCATGAAAGCGTTGCTAGGCATTATGAAATGAAATGAAATATATTTTTTTCACAAATTTCATGAAAGCATTTCTATGCATTTTAAAATGTTGAAAAAATATATTTTTTAAAAAAAATTCATGAAAGCGTACTAGGCATTTTGAAATGTTGAAAAAATATATTTTTTTACAAAATTCATGAGAGCGTTGGTAGGCATTTTGAAATGTTAAAAAATATATTTTTTTTACAAAATTCGACTAAGCGTTGCTAGGCATTATGAAATGTTGAAAAAATAAATTTTTTTTCACATTATTCATTACAGCGTTTCTACGCATTTTAAAATGTTGAAAAAAACATTTTATTTTACAAAATTCATGAAAGCGTTCTAGGCATCTTGAAATGTTGAAAAAATATATTTGTTTTCACATTATTCATAACAGCGTTGCTAGGCATTTCGAAATGTTGAAAATATATTTTTTTTTTCAAAATTCATGAAAGCGTTCTAGGTTTTTTGAAATGTTGAAAAAATATATTTTTTTTCACATTATTCATAACAGCGTTGCTAGGCATTTTGAAATGTTGAAAAAATAATTTTTTTTCACACAATAAACGAAAGCGTTGCTAGGCATTTTAAAATGTTGAAAAAATATATTTTTTTTTCAAAATTCATGAAAGCGTTCTAGGCATTATGAAATGTTGAAAAAATATATTTTTTTTACAAAATTCATGAAAGCGTTGCTAGGCATTTTGAAATGTTGAAAAAGTATATTTTTTCACAAAATTATTGAATGCGTTGCTAGGCATTTTTAAATGTTGAAAAAATAAATTTTTTTTACAAAATTCATGAAGGCGTTGCTAGGCATTTTGAAATGTTGAAAAAATATATATTTTTCACTATATTCTTAACAGAGTTGCTAGGCGTTTTGAAATGTTGAAAAAATAATTTTTTTCACATTATTCATAACAGCGTTACTAGGCATTTTGAAATGTAAAAAAAATATATTTTTTTTCAAAATTCATGAAACCGTTGCAAAGCATTAAGAAATGAAAAAAAAATTAATTTTTTTCACATTATTCATAACAGCGTTGCTAGACATTTTGAAATGTTGAAAAAATATATTTTGTTCACAAAATTAATGATAGCGTTGCTATGCATTTTAAAATGTTGAAAAATATGATTTTTTTACAAAATTCATGAAAGCGTTCTAGGCATCTTGAAATGTTGAAAAAATATTTTTTTTTTACAAAATTCATGAATGCGATGCTAGGCATTTTGAAATGTTGAAAAAATATATTTTTTTCACAAAATTCATGAAAGCGTTGCTAGGCATTTTGAAATGTTGAAAAAATATGTTGTTTCACATTGTTCATAACAGCGTTGCTAGGCATTTCGAATTGTTGAAAAAATATAATTTTTTCGCACAGTAATTGAAAGCGTTGCTAGGAATTTTAAAATGTTGAAAAAATATATTTTTTTTACAAAATTCTTGAAAGCGTTGCTAGGCATTTTGAAATGTTAAAAAATACATTTTTTTTACAAACTTCATGAATGCATTGCTAGGCATTTTGAAATGTTGAAAAAATATATTTTTTTTACAAAATTCAAGAAAGCGTTGCTAGGCATTATTGAATGTTGAAAAAATAAATTTTTTTCACTTTATTAATAACAGCGTTGCTAGACATTTTAAAATGTTGAAAAAATATATTTATTGTCACAAAACTCACGAAGGCGTTGCTAGGCATTTTGAAATGTTGAAAAAATATATTTTTTTTACAAAATTGCTGAAAGCATTGCTAGGAATTTTTAAATGTTAGAAAAATATATTTTGTTTACCAAAATCATTAAAGCGTTGCTAGGCATTTTGAAATGTTGAAAAAAATTATTTTTTTGACAACATTCATGAAAGCGTAGCTAGGCATTTTTAAATGTTAAAAAAATATATTTTTTTTACAAAATTCGAGAAAGCGTTGCTAGGCATTATGAAATGTTGAAAAAATATTTTTTTTTACAAAATTCATGAAAGCGTTGCTAGGCATTTTGAAATGTTTAAAAAAAATATTTTTTTCACACAATAAACGAAAGCGTTGCTAGGCATTTTAAAGTGTTGAGAAAATATATTTTTTTACAAAATTCATGAAAGCGTTCTAGGCATTATGAAAAGTTGAAAAAATATATTTTTTTTACAAAATTCATGAAAGCGTTGCTAGGCCTTTTGAAAAGTTGAAAAAATATGTTGTTTCACATTGTTCATAACAGCGTTGCTAGGCATTTCGAAATGTTGAAAAATATACTTTTTTCGCACAATAATTGAAAGCGTTGCTAGGCATTTTAAAATGTTGAAAAAATATATTTATTTTCACAAAACTCATGAAGGCGTTGCTAGGCATTTTGAAATGGTAAAAAATATATTTTTTTCCCATTATTCATAATAGCGTTCTAGGCATTTTGAAATGAAAAAAAATATATTTTTTTTACAAAATTCATGAAAACGTTGCCAGGCATTATTTAATGTTGAAAAAATAAATTTTTTTCACATTATTCATTACAGCATTGCTAGGCATTTTGAAATGTTGAAAAAATATGTTGTATCACATTGTTCATAACAGCGTTGCTAGGCATTTCGAATTGTTGAAAAAATATACTTTTTTCGCACAATAATTGAAAGCGTTGCTAGGCATTTTAAAATGTTGAAAAAATATATTTTTTTTACAAAATTCATGAAAGCGTTGCTAGGCATTTTGAAATGATAAAAAATATATTTTTTTTACAAACTTCATGAATGCAATGCTAGGCATTTTGAAATGTTGAAAAAATATATTTTTTTTACAAATTTCGAGAAAGCGTTGCTAGGAATTATGAAATGTTGAAAAAATAATTTTTTTTCACATTATGCATAACAGAGTTGCTACGATTTTAAAATGTTGAAAAAATATATTTTTTTTTACAAAATTCATGAAAGCGTTGCTGGCATTTTGAAATGTTAAAAAATATATTTTTTTTACAAGATTCATGAATGCTATGCTAGGCATTTTGAAATGTTGAAAAAATATGTTGTTTCACATTGTTCATAACAGCGTTGCTAGGCATTTCGAATTGTTGAAAATATATACTTTTTTCGCACAATAATTGAAAGCGTTGCTAGGCATTTTAAAATGTTGAAAAAATATATTTTTTTTTACAAAATTCATGAGAGCGTTGCTAGGCATTTTGAAATGTTAAAAAATATATTTTTTTTACAAACTTCATGAAAGCAATGCTAGGCATTTTGAAATGTTGAAAAAATATATTTATTTTCACAAAACTCATGAAGGCGTTGCTAGGCATTTTGAAATGGTAAAAAAATATATTTTTTTCACATTATTCATAATAGCGTTGCAGGCATTTAGAAATGTTGAAAAAATATATTTTTTTCACACAATTATTGAAAGCGTTGTTAGGCATTTTAAAATGTTGAAAAAATAAATTTTTCTCACAAAATTCATGAAAGCGTTCTAGGCATTTTGAAATGTTGATAAATATATTTTTTTTACAAAATTCATGAAAGCGTTGCTAGGTATTTTTAAATGTTAGAATAGTATATTTTGTTTACCAAAATAATTAAAGCGTTGCTAGGCTTTTTGAAATGTTGAAAAAAATTAGTTTTTTGACAACATTCATGAAAGCGTAGCTAGGCATTTTTAAATGTTAAAAAAACATTTTTTTTACATTATGCATGACAGAGTTGCTAGGGATTTTAAAATGATGAAAAAATATATTTGTTTTACAAAATTCATGAAAGCGTTGCTAGGCATTCTGAAATGAAAAAAAATAAACCTTTTTCACATTATTCATAACAGCGTTGCTAGGCATTTTGAAATGTTGAAAACACATATTTTTTTCACAAAATTCATGAAAGCGTTGCTATGCATTTTAAAACGTTAAAATAATTCTTTTTTTATCAAAATTCATGAAAGCTTTGCTAGGCATTTTGAAACGTTAAAAAATATTTTTTTTTTACAAGATTCATGAATGCGATGCTATGCATTTTGAAATGTTAAAAAAATATATTCTTTTTCAAAATTCATGAAAGCGTTGCTAGGCATTATGAAATGAAAAAAAAAATAATTTTTTAACATTATTCATAACAGCGTTGCTAGGCATTTTGAAATGTTGAAACACATATTTTTTTCACAAAATTCATGAAAGCGTTGCTATTCATTTTAAAACGATAAAATATTATATTTTTTTTACAAAATTCAAGAAAGCGTTGCTAGATATTTTGAAATGTTAAAAAAATATATTTTTTTTACAAAATTCATGAAAGCGTTGCTAGGCATTTTGAAATGTTGAAAAAATATATTTTTTCACAAAATTCATGAAAGCGTTCTAGGTATTTTGAAATGTCGAAAAAATATATTTTTTTTACAAAATTCATGAAGGCGTTGCTAGGCATTTTAAAATGTTGAAAAATATATTTTTTTTACAAAATTCATGAATGCTTTGCTAGGCATTTTGAAATGTTAATAAATAAATCTTTTTTAGAAAATTCGAGAAAGCGTTGCTAGGCATTTTGAAATGTTGAAAAAATATATTTGTTTTACACAATTCATGAAAGGGTTGCTAGGCATTTTGAAATGTTGAAAAAATATATTTGTTTTACACAATTCATGAAAGCGTTGCTAGGCATTTTAAAATGTTGAAAAAATATATTTATTTTCACAAAACTCATGAAGGCGTTGCTAGGCATTTTGAAATGGTAAAAAATATATTTTTTTCACATTATTCATAATAGCGTTGCAGGCATTTAGAAATGTTGAAAAAATATATTTTTTTCACACAATTATTGAAAGCGTTGTTAGGCATTTTAAAATGTTGAAAAAATAAATTTTTTTCACTAAATTCATGAAAGCGTTCTAGGCATTTTGAAATGTTGATAAATTATATTTTTTTCACAAAATTCATGAAAACATTGCTAGGCATTTTGAAATGAAAAAAAATATTTTTTTTTCACAAATTTCATGAAAGCGTTGCTATGCATTTTAAAATGTTGAAAAAATATATTTTTTTAAAAAAAGTCATGAAAGCGTTCTAGGCATTTTGAAATGTTTAAAAAATATATTTTTTTTACAAAATTCATGAAAACGTTGCTAGGCGTTTTGAAATGTTGAAAAAATAATTTTTTTCACATTATTCATAACAGCGTTGCTAGGCATTTTGAAATGTTGAAAAAATATATTTTTTTCACAAAATTCATGAAAACATTGCTAGGCATTTTGAAATGAAAAAAAATATTTTTTTTTCACAAATTTCATGAAAGCGTTGCTATGCATTTTAAAATGTGGAAAAAATATATTTTTTTTTAAAAAAGTCATGAAAACGTTCTAGGCATCTTGAAATGTTAAAAAAATATTTTTTTTTACAAAATTCATGAATGCGATGCTAGGCATTTTGAAATGTTGAAAAAATATATTTTTTTTACACAATTCATGAAAGCGTTGCTAGGTATTTTGAAATGTTGAAAAAATATATTTTTTTCACATTATTCATAACACCGTTGCTAGGCATTTCGAAATGTTGAAAAAATTTATTTGTTTTACACAATTCATGAAAGGGTTGCTAGGCATTTTGAAATGTTGAAAAAATATATTTGTTTTACGAAATTCATGAAAGCGTTGCTAGGCATTTTGAAATGTTGAAAAAATATATTTTTTTCACATTATTCATAACAGCGTTGCTAGGCATTTCGAAATGTTGAAAAATATATTTTTTTTACAAAATTCATGAAAGCGTTCTAGGTATTTTGAAATGTTGAAAAAATATATTTTTTTCACATTATTCATAACAGCGTTGCTAGGCATTTTGAAATGTTGAAAAAATATATTTGTTTTAGACAATTCATGAAAGGGTTGCTAGGCATTTTGAAATGTTAAAAAAATATATTTTTTTTACAAAATTCATGAAAGCGTTGCTAGGCATTTTGAAATGTTGAAAAAATATGTTCTTTCACATTGTTCATAACAGCGTTGCCAGGCATTTCGAATTGTTGAAAAATTATACTTTTTTCGCACAATAATTGAAAGCGTTGCTAGGCATTTTAAAATGTTGAAAAATATATTTATTTTCACAAAACTCATGAAGGCGTTGCTATGCATTTTGAAATGGTAAAAAATATATTTTTTTCACATTATTCATAATAGCGTTGCAGGCATTTAGAAATGTTGAAAAAATATATTTTTTTCACACAATTATTGAAAGCGTTGTTAGGCATTTTAAAATGTTGAAAAAATAAATTTTTTTCACAAAATTCATGAAAGCGTTCTAGGCATTTTGAAATGTTGATAAATTATATTTTTTTCACAAATTTCATGAAAGCGTTGCTATGCATTTTAAAATGTTGAAAAAATGTATTTTTTTAAAAAAAGTCATGAAAGCGTTCGAGGCATTTTGAAATGTTTAAAAAATATATTTTTTTTACAAAATTCATGAAAACGTTGCTAGGCGTTTTGAAATGTTGAAAAAATAATTTTTTTCACATTATTCATAACAGCGTTGCTATGCATTTCGAATTGTTGAAAAAATATAATTTTTTCGCAAAGTAATTGAAAGCGTTGCTAGGAATTTTAAAATGTTGAAAAAATATATTTTTTTTACAAAATTCTTGAAAGCGTTGCTAGGCATTTTGAAATGTTAAAAAATATATTTTTTTTACAAACTTCATGAATGCATTGCTAGGCATTTTGAAATGTTGAAAAAATATATTTGTTTTACGAAATTCATGAAAGCGTTGCTAGGCATTTTGAAATGTTGAAAAAATATATTTTTTTCACATTATTCATAACAGCGTTGCTAGGCATTTTGAAATGTTGAAAAAATATATTTGTTTTACACAATTCATGAAAGGGTTGCTAGGCATTTTGAAATGTTGAAAAAATATATTTGTTTTACGAAATTCATGAAAGCGTTGCTAGGCATTTTGAAATGTTGAAAAAATATATTTTTTTTCAAAATTCATGAAAGCGTTGCTAGGCATTATGAAATGAAAAGAAATATATTTTTTTCACAAATTTCATGAAAGCATTTCTATGCATTTTAAAATGTTGAAAAAATAATTTTTCTTACAAAATTCATGAAAAATTTGCTAGGCATTTTGAAATGTTGAAAAAATATATTTGTTTTACGAAATTCATGAAAGCGTTGCTAGGCATTTTGAAATGTTGAAAAAATATATTTTTTTCACATTATTCATAACAGCGTTGCTAGGCATTTCGAAATGTTGAAAAATATATTTTTTTTACAAAATTCATGAAAGCGTTCTAGGTATTTTGAAATGTTGAAAAAATATATTTTTTTCACATTATTCATAACAGCGTTGCTAGGCATTTTGATATGTTGAAAAAACATATTTTTTTCACAAAATTCATGAAAGCGTTGCTATGCATTTTAAAATGTTAAAAAATTATATTTTTTTTACAAAATTCATGAAAGCGTTGCTAGGCGTTTTGAAATGTGGAAAAAATATATTTGTTTTACAAAATTCATGAAAGCGTTGCTAGGCATTTTGAAATGTTGAAAAAATATATTTTTTTCAAATTATTCATAACAGAGTTGCTAGGCATTTTGAAATGTTGAAAAAATATATTTGTTTTACACAATTCATGAAAGGGTTGCTAGGCATTTTGAAATGTTGAAAAAATATATTTGTTTTACGAAATTCATGAAAGCGTTGCTAGGCATTTTGAAATGTTGAAAATATATATTTTTTTTACAAAATTCATGAAAGCGTTGCTAGGCGTTTTGAAATGTTGAAAAAATATATTTTTTTTCAAAATTCATGAAAGCGTTGCTAGGCATTATGAAATGAAAAGAAATATATTTTTTTCACAAATTTCATGAAAGCATTTCTATGCATTTTAAAATGTTGAAAAAATAATTTTTCTTACAAAATTCATGAAAAATTTGCTAGGCATTTTGAAATGTTGAAAAAATATATTTGTTTTACGAAATTCATGAAAGCGTTGCTAGGCATTTTGAAATGTTGAAAAAATATATTTTTTTCACATTATTCATAACAGCGTTGCTAGGCATTTCGAAATGTTGAAAAATATATTTTTTTTACAAAATTCATGAAAGCGTTCTAGGTATTTTGAAATGTTGAAAAAATATATTTTTTTCACATTATTCATAACAGCGTTGCTAGGCATTTTGATATGTTGAAAAAACATATTTTTTTCACAAAATTCATGAAAGCGTTGCTATGCATTTTAAAATGTTAAAAAATTATATTTTTTTTACAAAATTCATGAAAGCGTAGCTAGGCGTTTTGAAATGTGGAAAAAATATATTTGTTTTACAAAATTCATGAAAGCGTTGCTAGGCATTTTGAAATGTTGAAAAAATATATTTTTTTCAAATTATTCATAACAGAGTTGCTAGGCATTTTGAAATGTTGAAAAAATATATTTGTTTTACACAATTCATGAAAGGGTTGCTAGGCATTTTGAAATGTTGAAAAAATATATTTGTTTTACGAAATTCATGAAAGCGTTGCTAGGCATTTTGAAATGTTGAAAAAATATATTTTTTTTACAAAATTCATGAAAGCGTTGCTAGGCGTTTTGAAATGTGGAAAAAATATATTTGGTTTACAAAATTCATGAAAGTGTTGCTAGGCATTTTGAAATGTTGAAAAAATATATTTGTTTCACATTATTCATAACAGAGTTGCTAGGCATTTCGAAATGTTGAAAAAATATATTTTTTTCACAAATTTATTGAAAGCGTTGTTAGGCATTTTAAAATCTTGAAAAAATATATTTTTTTTACACAATTCATGAAAGCGTTGCTAGGTATTTTTAAATGTTGAAAAAATATATTTTTTTCACATTATTCATAACAGCGTTTCTAGGCATTTTGAAATGTTGAAAAAATATATTTGTTTTACACAATTCATGAAAGGGTTGCTAGGCATTTTGAAATGTTAAAAAAATATATTTTTTTTCATAATTCATGAAAGCGATGCTAGGCATTATTAAATGAAAAGAAATATATTTTTTTCACAAATTTCATGAAAGCATTTCTATGCATTTTAAAATGTTGAAAAAATATATTTTTAAAAAAAAATTCATGAAAGCGTTCTAGGCAATTTGAAATGTTGAAAAAATATATTTTTTTACAAAATACATGAGAGCGTTGGTAGGCATTTTGAAATGTTAAAAAATATATTTTTTTTACAAAATTCGACTAAGCGTTGCTAGGCATTATGAAATGTTGAAAAAAAAATTTTTTTTCACATTATTCATTACAGCGTTGCTACGCATTTTAAAATGTTGAAAAAAAATATTTTTTTTACAAAATTCATGAAAGCGTTGCTAGGCATTTTTAAATGTTCAAAAAAATATTTTTTCACATTATTCATAACAGAGTTGCTAGGCATTTCGAAATGTTGAAAAAATTGATTTTTTTCACACAATAAACGAAAGCGTTGCTAGGCATTTTAAAATGTTGTAAAAATATATTTTTTTTACAAAATTCATGAAACCGTTCTAGGCATTATGAAATGTTGAAAAAATATATTTTTTTTACAAAATTCATGAAAGCGTTGCTAGGCATTTTGAAATGTTGAAAAAATATGTTGTTTCACATTGTTCATAACAGCGTTGCTAGGCATTTCGAATTGTTGAAAATTTTACTTTTTTCACACAATAATTGAAAGCGTTGGTAGGCATTTTAAAATGTTGAAAAAATATATTTATTTTCACAAAACTCATGAAGGCGTTGCTAGACATTTTGAAATGGTAAAAAATATATTTTTTTCACATTATTCATAATAGCGTTGCAGGCATTTAGAAATGTTGAAAAAATATATTTTTTTCACACAATTATTGAAAGCGTTGTTAGGCATTTTAAAATGTTGAAAAAATAAATTTTTTTCACAAAATTCATGAAAGCGTTCTAGGCATTTTGAAATGTTGATAAATTATATTTTTTTCACAAAATTCATGAAAACATTGCTAGGCATTTTGAAATGAAAAAAAATATTTTTTTTTCACAAATTTCATGAAAGCGTTGCTATGCATTTTAAAATGTTGAAAAAATATATTTTTTTTTTAAAAGTCATGAAAGCGTTCTAGGCCTCTTGAAATGTTAAAAAAATATTTTTTTTTTACAAAATTCATGAATGCGATGCTAGGCATTTTGAAATGTTGAAAAAATATATTTTTTCCACAAAATTCATGAAAGCGTTGCTAGGCATTTTGAAATGTTGAAAAAATATGTTTTTTCACATTGTTCATAACACCGTTGCTAGGCATTTCGAATTGTTGAAAAAATATAATTTTTTCGCAAAGTAATTGAAAGCGTTGCTAGGAATTTTAAAATGTTGAAAAAATATATTTTTTTTACAAAATTCTTGAAAGCGTTGCTAGGCATTTTGAAATGTTGAAAAAATATATTTGTTTTACGAAATTCATGAAAGCGTTGCTAGGCATTTTGAAATGTTGAAAAAATATATTTTTTTTACAAAATTCATGAAAGCGTTGCTAGGCGTTTTGAAATGTGGAAAAAATATATTTGATTTACAAAATTCATGAAAGTGTTGCTAGGCATTTTGAAATGTTGAAAAAATATATTTGTTTCACATTATTCATAACAGAGTTGCTAGGCATTTCGAAATGTTGAAAAAATATATTTTTTTCACAAATTTATTGAAAGCGTTGTTAGGCATTTCAAAATCTTGAAAAAATATATTTTTTTTACACAATTCATGAAAGCGTTGCTAGGTATTTTTAAATGTTGAAAAAATATATTTTTTTCACATTATTCATAACAGCGTTTCTAGGTATTTTGAAATGTTGAAAAAATATATTTGTTTTACACAATTCATGAAAGGGTTGCTAGGCATTTTGAAATGTTAAAAAAATATATTTTTTTTCATAATTCATGAAAGCGATGCTAGGCATTATTAAATGAAAAGAAATATATTTTTTTCACAAATTTCATGAAAGCATTTCTATGCATTTTAAAATGTTGAAAAAATGTATTTTTTAAAAAAATTCATGAAAGCGTTCTAGGCAATTTGAAATGTTGAAAAAATATATTTTTTTACAAAATTCATGAGAGCGTTGGTAGGCATTTTGAAATGTTAAAAAATATATTTTTTTTACAAAATTCGACTAAGCGTTGCTAGGCATTATGAAATGTTGAAAAAATAAATTTTTTTTCACATTATTCATTACAGCGTTGCTACGCATTTTAAAATGTTGAAAAAAAATATTTTTTTTACAAAATTCATGAAAGCGTTCTAGGCATCTTCAAATGTTGAAAAAATATGTTGTTTCACATTGTTCATAACAGCGTTGCTAGGCATTTTGAAATGTTGAAAAAATATATTTTTTTCACAAAATTCATGAAAGCGTTGCTATGCATTTTAAAATTTTAAAAAAATATATTTTTTTTTACAAAATTCATGAAAGCGTTGCTAGGCATTTTTAAATGTTCAAAAAAATATTTTTTCACATTATTCATAACAGAGTTGCTAGGCATTTCGAAATGTTGAAAAAATTGATTTTTTTCACACAATAAACGAAAGCGTTGCTAGGCATTTTAAAATGTTGTAAAAATATATTTTTTTTACAAAATTCATGAAAGCGTTGCTAGGCATTTTGAAATGTTGAAAAAATATGTTGTTTCACATTGTTCATAACAGCGTTGCTAGGCATTTCGAATTGTTGAAAAATTATACTTTTTTCACACAATAATTGAAAGCGTTGCTAGGCATTTTAAAATGTTGAAAAAATATATTTATTTTCACAAAACTCATGAAGGCGTTGCTAGACATTTTGAAATGGTAAAAAATATATTTTTTTCACATTATTCATAATAGCGTTGCAGGCATTTAGAAATGTTGAAAAAATATATTTTTTTCACACAATTATTGAAAGCGTTGTTAGGCATTTTAAAATGTTGAAAAAATAAATTTTTTTCACAAAATTCATGAAAGCGTTCTAGGCATTTTGAAATGTTGATAAATTAAATTTTTTTCACAAAATTCATGAAAACATTGCTAGGCATTTTGAAATGAAAAAAAATATTTTTTTTTCACAAATTTCATGAAAGCGTTGCTATGCATTTTAAAATGTTGAAAAAATATATTTTTTTTTTAAAAGTCATGAAAGCGTTCTAGGCATCTTGAAATGTTAAAAAAATATTTTTTTTTTACAAAATTCATGAATGCGATGCTAGGCATTTTGAAATGTTGAAAAAATATATTTTTTTTACAAAATTCATGAAAGCGTTGCTAGGCATTTTGAAATGTTGAAAAAATATATTTTTTCACATTGTTCATAACACCGTTGCTAGGCATTTCGAATTGTTGAAAAAATATAATTTTTTCGCAAAGTAATTGAAAGCGTTGCTAGGAATTTTAAAATGTTGAAAAAATATATTTTTTTTACAAAATTCTTGAAAGCGTTGCTAGGCATTTTGAAATGTTGAAAAAATAAATTTTTTTTACAAAATTGCTGAAAGCGTTGCTAGGAATTTTTAAATGTTAGAAAAATATATTTTGTCTACCAAAATCATTAAAGCGTTACTAGGCATTTTGAAATGTTAAAAAAATATATTTTTTTCACATTATTCATAACAGCGTTGCTAGGCATTTCGAAATGTTGAAAAAATATATTTTTTCACAAATTTATTGAAAGCGTTGTTAGGCATTTTAAAATCTTGAAAAAATATATTTTTTTTACACAATTCATGAAAGCGTTGCTAGGTATTTTGAAATGTTGAAAAAATATATTTTTTTCACATTATTCATAACAGCGTTGCTAGGCATTTTGAAATGTTGAAAAAATATATTTGTTTTACACAATTCATGAAAGGGTTGCTAGGCATTTTGAAATGTTGAAAAAATATATTTGTTTTACGAAATTCATGAAAGCGTTGCTAGGCATTTTGAAATGTTGAAAAAATATATTTTTTTCACATTATTCATAACAGCGTTGCTAGGCATTTCGAAATGTTGAAAAAATATATTTTTTCACAAATTTATTGAAAGCATTTCTATGCATTTTAAAATGTTGAAAATATATATTTTTTTTAAAATTTTCATGAAAGCGTTCTAGGCATTTTGAAATGTTGAAAAAATATGTTGTTTCACATTGTTCATAACAGCGTTGCTAGGCATTTTGAAATGTTGAAAAAATATATTTTTTTCACCAAATTCATGAAAGCGTTGCTATGCATTTTAAAATGTTGAAAAAATATATTTTTTTTTTTACAAAATTCGTGAAAGCGTTGCTAGGCATTTTGAAATGTTTAAAAAAAATATTTTTTTCACATTATTCATAACAGAGTTGCTAGGCATTTTGAAATGTTGAAAAAATATATTTTTTTCACAAATTTATTGAAAGCGTTGATAGGCATTTTGAAATCTTGAAAAAATATATTTTTTTTACACAATTCATGAAAGCGTTGCTAGGTATTTTGAAATGTTGAAAAAAAAAATTTTTTTTCACATTATTCATAACAGCGTTGCTAGGCATTTTGAAATGTAAAAAAAATATATTTTTTTTCAAAATTCATGAAACCGTTGCAAAGCATTATGAAATGAAAAAAAAAATTAATTTTTTTCACATCATTCATAACAGCGTTGCTAGACATTTTGAAATGTTGAAAAAATATATTTTTTTCACAAAATTCATGAAAGCGTTGCTAGGCATTTTGAAATGTTGAAAAAATATGTTGTTTCACATTGTTCATAACAGCGTTGCTAGGCATTTCGAATTGTAGAAAAAATATAATTTTTTCGCACAGTAATTGAAAGCGTTGCTAGGATTTATAAATGTTGAAAAAATATATTTTTTTTACAAAATTCTTGAAAGCGTTGCTAGGCATTTTGAAATGTTAAAAAATATAATTTTTTTACAAACTTCATGAATGCATTGCTAGGCATTTTGAAATGTTGAAAAAATATATTTTTTTCACACAATAAACGAAAGCGTTGCTAGGCATTTTAAAATGTTGAAAAAATATATTTATTTTCACAAAACTCATGAAGGCGTTGCTAGGCATTTTGAAATGGTAAAAAATATATTTTTTTCACATTATTCATAACAGCGTTGCTAGGCATTTCGAAATGTTGAAAAAATATATTGTTTTCACAAATTTATTGAAAGCGTTGTTAGGCATTTTGAAATCTTGAAAAAATATATTTTTTGTACACAATTCATGAAAGCGTTGATAGGTATTTTGAAATGTTGAAAAAAAATATTTTTTTCACATTATTCATAACAGCGTTGCTAGGCATTTTGAAATGTTGAAAAAATATATTTGTTTTACACAATTCATGAAAGGGTTGCTAGGCATTTTGAAATGTTAAAAAAATATATTTTTTTTACAAAATTCATGAAAGCGTTCTAGGCATTATGAAATGTTGAAAAAATATATTTTTTTTACAAAATTCATGAAAGCGTTGCTAGGCATTTTGAAATGTTGAAAAAGTATATTTTTTCATAAAATTATTGAATGCGTTGCTAGGCATTTTTAAATGTTGAAAAAATAAATTTTTTTTACAAAATCCATGAAGGCGTTGCTAGGCATTTTGAAATGTTGAAAAAATATATATTTTTCACATTATTCATAACAGAGTTGCTAGGCGTTTTGAAATGTTAAAAAAATAATTTTTTTCACATTATTCATAACAGCGTTGCTAGACATTTTGAAATGTTGAAAAAATATATTTTTTTCACAAAATTAATAATAGCGTTGCTATGCCTTTTAAAATGTTGAAAAATATGATTTTTTTACAAAATTCATGAAAGGGTTTTAGGCATCTTGAAATGTTGAAAAAATATTTTTTTTTTACAAAATTCATGAATGCGATGCTAGGCATTTTGAAATGTTGAAAAAATATGTTGTTTCACATTGTTCATAACAGCGTTGCTAGGCATTTCGAATTGTTGAAAAAATATAATTTTTTCGCACAGTAATTGAAAGCGTTGCTAGGAATTTTAAAATGTTGAAAAAATATATTTTTTTTACAAAATTCTTGAAAGCGTTGCTAGGCATTTTGAAATGTTAAAAAATATATTTTTTTTACAAACTTCATGAATGCATTGCTAGGCATTTTGAAATGTTGAAAAAATATATTTTTTTTACAAAATTGCTGAAAGCGTTGCTAGGAATTTTTAAATGTTAGAAAAATAACTTTTTGTTTACCAAAATCATTAAAGCGTTGCTAGACATTTTGAAATTTTGAAAAAAATAATTTTTTTGACAACATTCATGAAAGCGTAGCTAGGCATTTTTAAATGTTAAAAAAATATATTTTTTTTACAAAATTCATGAAAGCGTTGCTAGGCGTTTTGAAATATGAAAAAAATATATTTTTTTTACAAAATTCATGAAAGCATTGCTAGGCATTTTGAAATGTTGGAAAAATATATTTTTTCACATTATTCATAACAGCGTTGCTTGGCATATTGAAATGTTGAAAAAATATATTTGTTTTACACAATTCATGAAAGGGTTGCTAGACATTTTGAAATGTTGAAAAAATATATTTTTTTTACAAAATTCATGAAAGCGTTGCTAGGCATTTTGAAATGTTGAAAAAATATGTTGTTTCACATTGTTCATAACAGCGTTGCTAGGCATTTCGAATTGTTGAAAAAATATACTTTTTTCGCACAACAATTGAAAGCGTTGCTAGGCATTTTAAAATGTTGAAAAAATATATTTGTTTTCACAAAACTCATGAAGGCGTTGCTAGGCATTTTGAAATGGTAAAAAATATATTTTTTTCACATTATTCATAATAGCGTTGCAGGCATTTAGAAATGTTGAAAAAATATATTTTTTTTACAAAATTCATGAATGCAATGCTAGGCATTTTGAAATGTTGAAAAAATATATTTTTTTTACAAATTTCGAGAAAGCGTTGCTAGGCATTATGAAATGTTGAAAAAATAATTTTTTTCACATTATGCATAACAGCGTTGCTAGGCATTTTGAAATGTTGAAAAAATATATTTGTTTCACACATTTATTGAAAGCGTGGTTAGGCATTTTAAAATGTTGAAAAAATATATTTGTTTTACACAATTCATAAAAGGGTTGCTAGGCATTTTAAAATTTTAAAAAAATATATTTTTTTTCAAATTTCATGAAAGCGTTGCTAGGCATTATGAAATGAAAAAAAATGTATTTTTTTCACAAATTTCATGAAAGCGTTGCTATGCATTTTAAAATGTTGAAAAAATATATTTTTTTAAAAAAATTCATGAAAGCGTTCTATGCATTTTGAAATGATGAAAAAATATATTTTTTCACAAAATTCATGAAAGCGTTGCTAGGCATTTTGAAATGTTAAAAAATATATTTTTTTACAAGATTCATGAATGCTATTCTAGGCATTTTGAAATGTTGTAAAAAATATGTTGTTTCACATTGTTCATAACAGCGTTGCTAGGCATTTCGAATTGTTGAAAAAATATACTTTTTCGCACAATAATTGAAAGCGTTGCTAGGCATTTTAAAATGTTGAAAAAATATATTTTTTTTACAAAATTCATGAGAGCGTTGATAGGCATTTTGAAATGTTAAAAAATATATAATTTTTACAAACTTCATGAATGCAATGCTAGGCATTTTGAAATGTTGAAAACATATATTTTTTTTTACAAAATTCGAGAAAGCGTTGCTAGGCATTATGGAATGTTGAAAAAATTAATTTTTTTCACATTATTAATAACAGCGTTGCTAGACATTTTAAAATGTTGAAAAAATATATTTATTTTCACAAAACTCATGAAGGCGTTGCTAGGCATTTTGAAATGGTAAAAAAATATATTTTTTTCACATTATTCATAATAGCGTTGCAGGCATTTAGAAATGTTGAAAAAATATATTTTTTTCACACAATTATTGAAAGCGTTGTTAGGCATTTTAAAATGTTGAAAAAATAAATTTTTCTCACAAAATTCATGAAAGCGTTCTAGGCATTTTGAAATGTTGATAAATATATTTTTTTTACAAAATTCATGAAAGCGTTGCTAGGTATTTTTAAATGTTAGAAAAGTATATTTTGTTTACCAAAATCATGAAAGCGTTGCTAGGCATTTTGAAATGTTGAAAAAAATTAGTTTTTTGACAACATTTATGAAAGCGTAGCTAGGCATTTTTAAATGTTAAAAAAATATTTTTTTTTTTACAAAATTCGAGAAAGCGTTGCTAGGCATTATGAAATGTTGAAAAAATAATTTTTTTTCACATTATGCATAACAGACTTGCTAGGGCTTTTGAAATGTTGAAAACACATATTTTTTTCACAAAATTCATGAAAGCGTTGCTATGCATTTTAAAACGTTAAAAAAATTTATTTTTTCATCAAAATTCATGAAAGCGTTGCTAGGCATTTTGAAATGTTGAAAAAATAAATTTGTTTTACAAAATTCATGAAAGCGTTGCTAGGCATTTTGAAATGTTGAAAAAATATATTTGTTTTACGAAATTCATGAAAGCGTTGCTAGGTATTTTGAAATGTTGAAAAAATATATTTTTTTCACATTATTCATAACAGCGTTGCTAGGCATTTCGAAATGTTGAAAAAATATATTTTTTTCACACATTTTCTGAAAGGGTTGTTAGGCATTTTAAAATGTTGAAAAAATATATTTGTTTTACACAATTCATGAAAGGATTGCTAGGCATTTTGAAATGTTAAAAAAAAATATATTTTTTTTCAAAATTCATGAAAGCGTTGCTAGGCATTATGAAGTGAAAAAAAAATATTTTTTTCACAAATTTCATGAAAGCGTTGCTATGCATTTTAAAATGTTGAAAATTTTATTTTTTTTTTAAATTCATGAGATCGTTGGTAGGCATTTTGAACTGTTAAAAAATATATATTTTTTTAAAAATTCGAGAAAGCGTTGCTAGGCATTATGAAATGTTGAAAAAATAAATGTTTTTCACATTATTCATTACAGCGTTGCTAGGCATTTTGAAATGATGAAAAAATATATTTTATCACAAAATTCATGAAAGCGTTGCTATGCATTTTAAAATGTTGAAAAAATATATTTTTTTTTACAAGATTCATGAATGCGATGCTAGGCATTTTGAAATGTAGAAAAAATATATTTTTCTCACAAAGTTCTTGAAAGCGTTGCTATGCATTTTAAAATGATGAAAAAATATATTTTTTTTACAAAATTCATGAAAGCGTTCTAGGCATTTTGAAATGTTGAAGAAATATATTTTTTTTACAAAATTCGAGAAAGCGTTGCTAGGCATTATGGAATATTGAAAAAATAAATTTTTTTCACATTATTAATAACAGCAATGCTAGACATTTTAAAATGTTGAAAAAATATATTTATTTTCACAAAACTCATGAAGGCGTTGCTAGGCATTTTGAAATGTTAAAAAAATATATATTTTTTACATTATTCATAATAGCGTTGCAGGCATTTAGAAATGTTGAAGAAATATTTTTTTTTTACAAAATTCATGAATGCGATGCTAGGCATTTTGAAATGTTGAAAAAATATATTTTTTCCACAAAATTCATGAAAGCGTTGCTAGGCATTTTGAAATGTTGAAAAAATATGTTTTTTCACATTGTTCATAACACCGTTGCTAGGCATTTCGAATTGTTGAAAAAATATAATTTTTTCGCAAAGTAATTGAAAGCGTTGCTAGGAATTTTAAAATGTTGAAAAAATATATTTGTTTTACACAATTCATGAAAGGGTTGCTAGGCATTTTGAAATGTTGAAAAAATATATTTTTTTTACAAAATTCTTGAAAGCGTTGCTAGGCATTTTGAAATGTTGAAAAAATAAATTTTTTTTACAAAATTGCTGAAAGCGTTGCTAGGAATTTTTAAATGTTAGAAAAATATATTTTGTCTACCAAAATCATTAAAGCGTTACTAGGCATTTTGAAATGTTAAAAAAATATATTTTTTTTACAAAATTCATGAAAAATTTGCTAGGCATTTTGAAATGTTAAACAAATACATTTTTTTACAAAAATCATGAAAGCGTTGCTAGGCATATTGAAATGAAAAAAATAAACTTTTTTCACATTATTCATAACAGCGTTGCTAGGCATTTTGAAATGTTGAAAAAATATATTTTTTTCACATTATTCATAACATTCATAACAGCGTTGCTAGACATTTTGAAATGTTGAAAAAATATATTTTTTTCACAAAATTAATGATAGCGTTGCTATGCATTTTAAAATGTTGAAAAATATGATTTTTTTACAAAATTCATGAAAGCGTTCTAGGCATCTTGAAATGTTGAAAAAATATTTTTTTTTACAAAATTCATGAATGCGATGCTAGTCATTTTGAAATGTTGAAAAAATATATTTTTTTCACAAAATTCATGAAAGCGTTGCTAGGCATTTTGAAATGTTGAAAAAATATGTTGTTTCACATTGTTCATAACAGCGTTGCTTGGCATTTCGAATTGTAGAAAAAATATAATTTTTTCGCACAGTAATTGAAAGCGTTGCTAGGATTTATAAATGTTGAAAAAATATATTTTTTTTACAAAATTCTTGAAAGCGTTGCTAGGCATTTTGAAATGTTAAAAAATATAATTTTTTTACAAACTTCATGAATGCATTGCTAGGCATTTTGAAATGTTGAAAAAATATATTTTTTTCACACAATAAACGAAAGCGTTGCTAGGCATTTTAAAATGTTGAAAAAATATATTTGTTTTCACAAAACTCATGAAGGCGTTGCTAGGCATTTTGAAATGGTAAAAAATATATTTTTTTCACATTATTCATAATAGCGTTGCAGGCATTTAGAAATGTTGAAAAAATATATATTTTTTTACAAAATTCATGAATGCAATGCTAGGCATTTTGAAATGTTGAAAAAATATATTTTTTTTACAAATTTCGAGAAAGCGTTGCTAGGCATTATGAAATGTTGAAAAAATAATTTTTTTTCACATTATGCATAACAGCGTTGCTAGGCATTTTGAAATGTTGAAAAAATATATTTGTTTCACACATTTATTGAAAGCGTGGTTAGGCATTTTAAAATGTTGCAAAAATATATTTGTTTTACACAATTCATGAAAGGGTTGCTAGGCATTTTAAAATTTTAAAAAAATATATTTTTTTTCAAATTTCATGAAAGCGTTGCTAGGCATTATGAAATGAAAAAAAATGTATTTTTTTCACAAATTTCATGAAAGCGTTGCTATGCATTTTAAAATGTAGAAAAAATATATTTTTTTAAAAAAATTCATGAAAGCGTTCTATGCATTTTGAAATGATGAAAAAATATATTTTTTCACAAAATTAATGAAAGCGTTGCTAGGCATTTTGAAATGTTAAAAAATATATTTTTTTACAAGATTCATGAATGCTATTCTAGGCATTTTGAAATGTTGAAAAAATATGTTGTTTCACATTGTTCATAACAGCGTTGCTAGGCATTTCGAATTGTTGAAAAAATATACTTTTTCGCACAATAATTGAAAGAGTTGCTAGGCATTTTAAAATGTTGAAAAAATATATTTTTTTTACAAAATTCATGAGAGCGTTGATAGGCATTTTGAAATGTTAAAAAATATATAATTTTTACAAACTTCATGAATGCAATGCTAGGCATTTTGAAATGTTGAAAACATATATTTTTTTTTACAAAATTCGAGAAAGCGTTGCTAGGCATTATGGAATGTTGAAAAAATTAATTTTTTTCACATTATTAATAACAGCGTTGCTAGACATTTTAAAATGTTGAAAAAATATATTTATTTTCACAAAACTCATGAAGGCGTTGCTAGGCATTTTGAAATGGTAAAAAAATATATTTTTTTCACATTATTCATAATAGCGTTGCAGGCATTTAGAAATGTTGAAAAAATATATTTTTTTCACACAATTATTGAAAGCGTTGTTAGGCATTTTAAAATGTTGAAAAAATAAATTTTTCTCACAAAATTCATGAAAGCGTTCTAGGCATTTTGAAATGTTGATAAATATATTTTTTTTACAAAATTCATGAAAGCGTTGCTAGGTATTTTTAAATGTTAGAAAAGTATATTTTGTTTACCAAAATCATGAAAGCGTTGCTAGGCATTTTGAAATGTTGAAAAAAATTAGTTTTTTGACAACATTCATGAAAGCGTAGCTAGGCATTTTTAAATGTTAAAAAAATATTTTTTTTTTACAAAATTCGAGAAAGCGTTGCTAGGCATTATGAAATGTTGAAAAAATAATTTTTTTTCACATTATGCATAACAGAGTTGCTAGGGATTTTGAAATGTTGAAAACACATATTTTTTTCACAAAATTCATGAAAGCGTTGCTATGCATTTTAAAACGTTAAAAAAATTTATTTTTTCATCAAAATTCATGAAAGCGTTGCTAGGCATTTTGAAATGTTGAAAAAATAAATTTGTTTTACAAAATTCATGAAAGCGTTCCTAGGCATTTTGAAATGTTGAAAAAATATATTTGTTTTACGAAATTCATGAAAGCGTTGCTAGGTATTTTGAAATGTTGAAAAAATATATTTTTTTCACATTATTCATAACAGCGTTGCTAGGCATTTCGAAATGTTGAAAAAATATATTTTTTTTACAAAATTCATGAAAGCGTTGCTAGGCATTTTGAAATGTTGAAAAAATATATTTTTTTTACAAAAATCATGAAAGCGTTGCTAGGCATTTTGAAATGTTGAAAAAATATATTTTTTCACATTATTCATAACAGCGTTCCTAGGCATTTTGAAATGTTGAAAAAATATATTTTTTTCACACATTTTCTGAAAGGGTTGTTAGGCATTTTAAAATGTTGAAAAAATATATTTGTTTTACACAATTCATGAAAGGATTGCTAGGCATTTTGAAATGTTAAAAAAAAATATATTTTTTTTCAAAATTCATGAAAGCGTTGCTAGGCATTATGAAATGAAAAAAAAATATTTTTTTCACAAATTTCATGAAAGCGTTGCTATGCATTTTAAAATGTTGAAAATTTTATTATTTTTTTAAATTCATGAGATCGTTGGTAGGCATTTTGAACTGTTAAAAAATATATTTTTTTTAAAAAATTCGAGAAAGCGTTGCTAGGCATTATGAAATGTTGAAAAAATAAATGTTTTTCACATTATTCATTACAGGGTTGCTAGGCATTTTGAAATGATGAAAAAATATATTTTTTCACAAAATTCATGAAAGCGTTGCTATGCATTTTAAAATGTTGAAAAAATATATTTTTTTTTACAAGATTCATGAATGCGATGCTAGGCATTTTGAAATGTAGAAAAAATATATTTTTCTCACAAAGTTCTTGAAAGCGTTGCTATGCATTTTAAAATGATGAAAAAATATATTTTTTTTACAAAATTCATGAAAGCGTTCTAGGCATTTTGAAATGTTGGAGAAATATATTTTTTTTACAAAATTCGAGAAAGCGTTGCTAGGCATTATGGAATATTGAAAAAATAAATGTTTTTCACATTATTAATAACAGCAATGCTAGACATTTTAAAATGTTGAAAAAATATATTTATTTTCACAAAACTCATGAAGGCGTTGCTAGGCATTTTGAAATGTTAAAAAAATATATATTTTTTACATTATTCATAATAGCGTTGCAGGCATTTAGAAATGTTGAAGAAATATATTTTTTTTACAAAATTCATGAAAGCGTTGCTAGGCATTTTGAAATGTTGGAAAATATATTTTCTTACAAAATTCCTGAAAGTGTTGCTAGATATTTTGAAATGTTAAAAAAATAAATTTTTTTTACAAAATTCATAACAGCGTTGCTAGGCATTTTTAAAATGTTGAAAAAATAAATTTTTTTCACAAAACTTATGAAAGCGTTGCTAGTCATTTTGAAATGTTGAAAAAATATATTTTTGTCACATTATTCATAACAGCGTTGCTAGGCATTTTGAAATGTTGAAATAATATATTTTTTCACAAAATTGTTGAAAGCGTTGCTAGGCATTTTGAAAAGTTGAAAAAATATATTTTGATTACAAAATTCATGAAAGCGTTGCTAGGCATTTTGAAATGTTGGAAAATATATTTTCTTACAAAATTCCTGAAAGTGTTGCTAGATATTTTGAAATGTTAAAAAAATAAATTTTTTTTACAAAATTCATAACAGCGTTGCTAGGCATTTTTAAAATGTTGAAAAAATAAATTTTTTTCACAAAACTTATGAAAGCGTTGCTAGTCATTTTGAAATGTTGAAAAAATATATTTTTGTCACATTATTCATAACAGCGTTGCTAGGCATTTTGAAATGTTGAAATAATATATTTTTTCACAAAATTGTTGAAAGCGTTGCTAGGCATTTTGAAAAGTTGAAAAAATATATTTTGATTACAAAATTCATGAAAGCGTTGCTAGGCATTTTGAAATGTTAAAAAAATATATTTTTTTCACATTATTCATAACAGCGTTACTAGGCATTTTAAAATGTTGAAAAAAAATATTTTTTTTACAAAATTCGTGAAAGCGTTGCTAGGCAATATGAAATGTTGAAAAAATATAGTTTTTTCACACAATTATTGAAAGCGTTGCTAAGCATTTTAAAATGTTGAAAAAAAATATTTTTTTACAAAATTCATGAAAGCGTTGCTAGGCATTTTGAAATGTTGAAAAAATATATTTGTTTTACAAAATTCATGAAAGGCATTTTGAAATGAAAAAAAATAAATTTTGTTCACATTATTCATAACAGCGTTGCTAGGCATTTTGAAATGTGGAAAAAATATATTTTTTTCACAAAATTCATGAAAGCGTTGCTATTCATTTTAAAATGTTGAACAAATATATTTTTTTTACAAAATTCATGAAAGCGTTCTAGGCATTTTGAAATGTTGAAAAAATATATTTTTTTTACAAAATTCATGAAAGCGTTGCTAGGCATTTTGAAATGTTGAAAAAATATATTTTTTTCACAAAACTCATGAAACTGTTGCTAGTCATTTTGAAGTGTTGAAAAAATATATTTTTTCACATTATTCATAACATCGTTGCTAGGCATTTTGAAATTTTGAAAAAATATATTTTTTTCACAAAATTATGAAAGCATTGCTAGGCATTTTGAAATGTTAAAAAAATATATTTTTTCACAAAACTCATGAAAGCGTTGCTAGGCACTTTGAAATGTTGAAAATATATATTTTTTTCACATTATTCATAACATCGTTGCTAGGCATTTTGAAATGTTGAAAACATATATTTTTTTCACACATTTCATGAAAGGGTTGCTAGGCCTTTTGAAATGTTGAAAAAATATATTTTTTTTACAAAATTCATGAAAGCGTCATATATTATGTTATATTACAGTGTGAACAAATATATTAATTGTTAACAAGGTTAGGTTGACAGTTGATTCTTTACTTTTGTGAGCGTTATTATAAGAAATATCATTTGATGGAACTTTTTTTTAACGATAATCACTGTTAACACTCAACACACAATGAAATTTATTATTAAAGGCAGAAAATGTAACTTATAAAATATATTTTTAATTGGATATTAAAGTAGATCTTTTTCGTCCAGAAATAATTTATTAATAGCATAAAGCATAATTAGGTTACCCACTATCAATAAAATAAATCATTTAAAGAGGTTGTTCAAAGGTTTCTTTACTGCATCTACTTATTTTTTTGTGTTATGTCTTTGATATGTTTCTGCTAACCTGTTTAGATGATTCATTTATACAAAAAAAAAGTTTAGAATGTTTGCATGTAAAATATGCAAGGTTCATGGTAATATATGTATTACTTTAGAAGAACGTAGAGAGATCGGGAATTTCTCTTTACACACATGACGACATCTTGTTGTCTCTAGGCTGACACATCACATTAGTCAACGCCGTAAAGATAACACTGCTTCTCTAGCGTCATATTACAAAAGTACGATTTATCACAGTAACAACCATGATATTTGCATGCTCACAAAATCAATATTACCTGTCATTTATTATTACATGCATATAGTCTATCGCTAAGCTATAGGCCTACGCTGCATTTCACCTTTTAAATTTAATTATTCTACTTTTAGAATTTACGTGGATTACAAAAAGAACGGAGCTTGGATTTTTGAATAGTGTAGCAATCTTGAAGTTTAAATAATTGTAAATAAATAATACATTACTAAGTGATTACATGATGAATCGTTTCAGAAACGCGTCAGCAAATAAACCCTTATGTACTCACTTAGTTAAGTATTAGTACTTTTTAAATATAGCTTTATCAGTGAATTGAAGGTGATTACAACAAGCATTTTTATATAATTTCTTTTTTAAAATATTTTCACGTATCGAGTAGGTTTTTCGTAATAAATAATGACTGGGTCGCCTATGTGTTTTTTTACAAATAAGTTGAATGTATATTAGCTGTTTCTCGTTTTTAGATTTCAGTGCATAGTTATCTGTGGCCCTCACAAGTATCTGTGAGTGGTAGTGACAACGCCTAAGAACAAGGCAAACAGTGTACTCAGTTCTGACAAACTGTCCATCTGAAACACTTGTAATTTACCAAACATCTGAGTTTCACCTTAGCACCAGTAGGCTATCAATTCTCCTGTCTGATAAAACGTATCCTCATTCGTTTATATTCCCAATCCTATTTTTTGTATCTCATCATTGTTGATATCATAATAAAAATGGCTGCAGAAAACAATTTCACAACGGTATGTAATTACATAATATTTAGACACATTCAAGCACCCTATCCTATTGTGTGCTGTAAATCTGCACATTACTTGAAATCAGAATTACAAACTTTCCAATTAGTGATGCTTGATATCTTACAAATCATTGAAATGCATAAACTCTTTTCCAGTAACCACTCTTTAATCCTCATAATTGTCCATTTAGAAAGAGATATGATTATACAAAGTATATCCTACTGACAAGATACAACTATACCTGACAGCAATAGAAGCAGGTAATCCTAAATCTAGAATGCACTATACTCTTAGTTAGCTTGTTTGTTTGTTAGCCGTTAGTTTGTTTTTCCTTTTTACAAAAAGTAAAAGTCTAATTTAATCTAAAACCGAATTAAAACGATTAATAATGTAATCTTATTGTACATCGCCGGTTTATAGTTTCCTACCCTGACCACAGGCATTCCATTAACTGGGATATATTTTTGCTTTATCACACACAAAATAAATACGTTATTAGAAACATTTATTATATCGCAGCCTTAAAATGTCACTTTTAAAAACATTCTTCTTGGTGGCTTGTATATATTTTTGTTCTTTTACCAACAAGGTCCAGATATGATACTAAAACAATGTCTTCTAAATTTTCTGTCTCGAAAACACTTTAGTCTACCATATTGTGGTTAAATGCAGCCTTTCCATAAAAGATGTTAGTCCTTTTAAAGAAGCAAGTCTACCAGGACTATAAAATTTTCCCTATTAGTCCAAAATGTAGCCTATGTAATATTTTCAGTTAAATAATTTATGCCCACAAGTCAAATCTTGCCCCCAGCTCTATATTTGTTTCTTTAGTATTGAAAGGGTAGTTTTTAAATGTTCTGCATTTTTCGTATTCGTTGTATTTTATACATGTTATGGCTCGTAGTGGAACATCCTATCTACTAGACACACTTTTATACTAAATTTGCTTTACCAAAAGCATTCATTATGAAGAACAATTTATGTATTTCACAGTTTAATCACAGTAGCCGTAACAGACGGAAGAAAATAGTCTTGGTCTAGAGAAATAATCATACGATAATGAGAAAAAATATGCACAAATAATTAGAGTAGTAGTTATAATTACTTGTATATTATTAAAAGAACCAGAATTGCCTGTACGTTTATGTAATTACATTATATGTTTTATGTTATAGCTATAGTATAGTTTCTTATATATTTCATCATGTACGTAATAAGAAACGATGTTTAAATTATAAAATATTAGGTACAATCGAAGGGCTATAAAAATTTTAATTTCTATCTATAGGCCTCTCCCTAAATATATAACCTAATTCTATATTATATCCTTGTTTTAAAAAAAATTAAATAAAGGGACTCATTTATAACTTGGACGGAAGTAGCGTCTCAGAAAATTGTAGGGAATCTATAATATGCTATGGTATTTTAGTTGGAAAATGTGTGAAAAGCGTGCGAGAATACTAATGTAATTGATATATGTGTTGGGTGTGTTTATGTGGCTATTTATTCGTGTTTGGGGCCATACCTTGATATCTAAGCTCTTAAAAGTGTTTTCCTCAGTCGTGTAACAGATCCTCCATGTTGATGTCACAAATATAATTATTTATCGTCATAGCTTTGTCTACATGGTTTAACATATGAATCGCTTTAATAGAGATTGAAATCTTTTCGAAGTAAAGCATATTTGTGCAGCTACATCTGGTGAATTGTGTTTCTCAAATTTTATGGTTTTAGAACAATCAGGATATGAAGCTTAATTTTCTTTTTAGCGAGGCCAAATCGCTTGTCTTTCTCATTCTCAAACATAAGTGATGTACACACGTGTATGAGTAAAAACTGACGTATATTTTTAGTTATATACAAATTAGTATTATAAAGTTTAAGTCAAATAATTAAAAAGCAATATCACTCGAAATTCATTTTATCTTTTTTAATACATTATTTACCAACAATACATTTATTCGTTATCCAAAACCTTAGCGCTAAAACTATAAAAATTTTCTAATTAACACAAATTAAAAGTCTAAAGGATTTTAAATTTTATCTGCAAATATTAAATTTAAAGTAATTTCAAAACCATTTGACACACTATATAACTAAATAATTATTGTATTATACTCAACACAAATATAAAGTTTATGTTCGTGGTGTCATCTGTAAAACTAATTACAGTGAGATAATTTACTTCCTTGTATTTTTAATATCTAATCATAGATTTGCTTTGAATCTCGAACTGAAGTTTCATTTGTTGTATAGAGCCATTATTAGTTTATGATCTCCTGCCAGAAAACTGTAAACATTGAAGGTATTGGTATTTGTTAGCCATAGCATAGATGATCGTGGGACAGTAAGTGGTGATTTTACTCTATGTAATTATTTCTGTGTAAATGAATATGAAATATGTTTTAGTAATTCTGAAATAACAAACGAGAAAATTTTTTAATTAAAATGTGATTGTATGAATAGGAATAAGAGAAACAAAAAGAAATAGGGGGAAAAGAGAGAGAGTAAGGAATGTTTTGCGTCTGTATATATAAAGGTATGATCTTGCTTAAAACCATGAATTTAAAAAAATGCAAATACACTTCACAACATTTACTTAATCTATTCACCAATTTGTGTTCAAACAAATTTAGTTCAGGTTTGCTTTTCCCTGTATGGTAGATTCTTCCAGGGATGATTTGTTAGTATACTTAAAGCAGATGTTAAAAATAAATAGTTTAATAATCCATCTTGAAAAAATATTTTTACCAGCTCAATCTTCCAGTAGCATTGTTTCCGGTCGACAACGAAACCAGTTCCCTCTTTCTGGTTGTTTATGTATATGTCAAAGTCACTGACATCGTTCACCCATATTATTCCCTTAGAAAGTTTAATTATGGTGTTTGATGAATCTTACCCCGTTTATGTTAGTATTAAGTTGTCATGGGGTAAGGTAATGAAGTTTATTATCATATAGTTCCGATGTGAGGTAAATATACCTAACGGTTATCACATATAGTTATTTACATTGTTAACTGTAAAAACGTAATAACCTCTTTTTTTAAATTTTCAAAAAATGTAAAGGGTTTGATATTGAATAAGAAAGTTACCATTTGTACAAACGTATAGGTAGTACGCAGATGATATTACAGGAAATATAGGTGTTATATTCCCTGTTGAAAATGAAAATGAAGAAGATGATGTGTAGGTGACCAGTATATGTAATCGTTAGAGATCCGAATATAAAAATTTAGAAAAATAATATCAGTAGATTTATCATTAGAAATAAATAAATACTTGAATATTAGGTAATTATCATATGAGTTGATGAGAACAAACTATAATACTATAATAACTACACTTTGACGTGAGATTGTTGAACAAAAGTGGAAAAATTCCTAACTTTCCTTAACATCCTTTCTCCCTTCGAAATATTCATTTAATTGAGAGTCCATTATATTGTGCCACTTATCTAAACGCAGTATATATAACCCATTTACGAAAGTAGCTACACTCTATAGGCTAGAGCCCCTTCTCATACTCGTGGCTCCCTCTTTCAGGTAACCAGAGTCGGACTTAACATTTGGGCTTGGTGCTGATACTGTGGCAGCCTACGAGATTACTCAAGAGTGAGTAAACGGTAGACCCTATACAATAGATACGCGAATGCATAGGTGCGGAAATTAAATAAAGAAAGTGACATTGTAATAAAAATTGGTAATGATTATTGTACGCATTGGTAGGAGGTCTAGAGTAAATCTAAGATATATTTAAACCCCTACCGACAATACATATTCCTTTATTATTCTTAGGCCTATATTGCTTATATCAGTCTCTGTCGATGCAGATTCAATAGGAAAAGTAGAAATAATTAAAACATTGTAACGTTTAAGAAATTATTAATTTAGTTTTAATTTTAAGTTTAAGTTTTAGTTTTAAGTTCAAGCTTACAGTTCAGGCGTGATAATAATAATCGTCTGTCTGTAACGCTCTTCAAAACTTGAAGGTAGAACTCCGTTACATAAAAATACTTTAAAATACAAAGTTAAATCATTTAAACTAGCAGAGTTTCATTAAATTAATTTTTTAAGGCTTATTAACTTGAAATGCATGGAATTGTGTGCTGGTTAAATAATTACTCTTTTTAAGTCAATTAAAGCAAATTAAACTCATTTTATTTAACAAAAAATATAACAAATTATAATCATGATACAAATTTCTAGACATTGCTTCAGTTATGGATTATTGAACATTTAATATTTGACTTATGAAATTTTACGTATAGCAATCTATCAATAAATCAATCAATGGCTGAAAATGGATCTGTACTCGAGTTTACTTGCTTTTTTCATAATAAAATTTTATAATTCAAGGTGAACAAAAGTGCACCATATGATGCGTAAATTACATTTATATATATATATATATATATATATGTTGAAACGTTCAAGGTTCATTAATTTGAGTTAAACTGTCTAACATTTTAAATTTTGTAATAAATCTCTAAAGTTTGAAATCGTCCACTTAGCTGCATTCACATGTCGTAGCCTCGCATCCTCCTAGTGGAAAAGTCTCAGGAAATATCATCGGTAACTTTAGCGTCCCATCTTTGTACTTGGTTACGTACGCTGTCTTCTACACCATGATTATAACATGTTTAAGAAAAAGAATATTACATTAAATTTTGAAAACAAAATAAAATTTCCTTGCTCTCGGACACGTCCGTTGCCCTTTACATCTTGGCTAAAAGAGAGCTAAAACTAACGTTGGAAGCAACCTTCCCGGCTACCGCTCATCGCATGTGCGCCGACGTACTTTAATTTACTTGTTTTTTAAACTCTCCGACAGATGTCACTATCAACCCGAGATCTCATTAAAAATATTTCTAATACATCACAATTTTTTTTATATAGTTCTATATTGTTACAATTTTTGAATACATTCTCGTTTGTTTTCTGAAATTGCCAATTTAATATGTAACACCATCTAAAGTGTGTTACATATTTTCCCCCTTTTTGAAAAAAATTGTGTCATTTCATTTTTTTTGTTTTTTTTTACTGAATGTTTTTATTTAATTTAATAATTTATTATTGACTCTAAATTCAGCAACCAAACTATTCTCCTTTAAAAGAAACATATCATAAACATTTTTATTATTACTTTCATTTCCATAATTAGAACAAACTTAGTTTAACTAAAAAAATATTTTTTTTTTCTATAGGACATTAACATAACATAAACAATATTATTTCTTGGATTTAATATCCTTTCCAAACAAACAAAAATTAAACATTTTATCAAATAAATCTATAATCATCTTTTCTTTTACATTCATAAAATATTTTGTATTGACATTTTATCGTTGACATACATACATTATAATAAATTTAATTTAGATTTTAAAATCTTTTAATAAATATTTCTTATTTTAAATTAACTCTTATAAACTTGTCTTATAAATTCTCAATTGATTCATTTTACAATATAAAATGTTTTTAAAACATTGCATACTTGAAAATATTTTCTTTCAAAAATCAACTTCTTGTAAACATTTTTATTTCATAAGCACACAATTATATATCTCTTCTAATTTCAAAATAACATTATTTACTCTTAATAAATTTACTCTTTATTTAAATTAACTCTTTGAAATTACTATTTATTCCAATTACTCTTTGTTAAAAAATTAACTCGTTGAAAATTACTCTGTTTCAAAATTGCTCTTTGTTTGTCAATATTACCTTACATATGCCCTAGCTATATTCTTCACAATCCAATCTCTGGGATCTGTGAATACCGCTTACTTCCTGTAAGCCAAAAATTTCAACATTATCGACGCTATTTATCTACATATTCTCCTCTCCATTTCACAACTTTAAGCATGTACCATTGCCTCATAACCTTTCGTTATCTCTACAATATTTCGTACATCTTATACCTCTTTTGGATTTCAAAACCCATACTTTGAAAATCCAATTACATTATTCTTAAAATAAAACCCATACTTTAATTTAAAAATCACATAGCTAGCATGTTGACACACAAAGGACTATATGTATTCTGTTACATCTTAAAACTTCTTTCAAATATTTCTGTAAACAAATTGAATTAGTTTTTTGCTAAGCTCTTTGTATTTACAAATAAGAATTGAAATTAAACGGAACCTATGCTTGAACATGTATACACAATTTTGGTCAAGTATATAGTCTATTGATTCCCCACATATCATTGAATCGGTGTAGTATTGTGTGTTTTGAGATTGTTGTCTAAGTCTCTCTCATGTAGAATGGTATATAGCAGGCCAACGTGCACTTTGACATACAATGCGAGTATTGTCGTGCAGTATAAATTCTGTACAAAGGCACATTCCTATTTTCCTTGTTAATTTATTCCTCTTTTTAAAATAAAGCTTGCATATTTCCAACGTTAGTTTTACGTTTGCATCGCATGTGCGCCGACGTACTTTAATTTACTTGTTTTTTAAACTTTCCGACAGATGTCACTATCAACCCGAGATCTCATTAAAAATATTTCTAATACATCACAATTTTTTTTTATATAGTTGTATATTGTTACAATTTTTGAATACATTCTCGTTTGTTTTCTGAAATTGCCAATTTAATATGTAACACCATCTAAAGTGTGTTACAACATTCAAATCCCTACATTTAAAACGTAGCGTTTGCGAATATGGTATTAACAATTGTTTGAACCAGAACCACATAGGAAATATCATATATAATGTTAAAGAACTTATGAAAGGCGAGGGAAAATATTTGAGTGATATTTTCTAGAACGTGTTTATGAAGGTTTGGAGGATAACAGGGTATTTACGGAAAATAGGCTAAAGCCCCATTGGCTTATATTTTGCACAAAGCACAACACTTTATTTCACATTACAGTGTTGGAAGTAATGTATACGTTTTAATAGGATATGTATGTATTTCAACTTTTATAAAAGGTGTTTTTATCTTTGTACTTATTTTAGGGAAATTGGCATAGTTTCTGTAGTGAGTTGAAGTTTCAAACCACATAAAGCTTATTTTGAATATTGGTTTGATGTGATAAAACTATTCTAAAATATCGAAAAGGAAACATTGGAACTCCATTGAAAATTAAATATGTTCTAATGTCAAAATATACGGCTTAGTTAAAGTGTGACGTCATATTATCCGAGGAAGTTGCACAACTTATTATACGATACTTATACTCTTAAAGCATAAAATGAACTAATAACTATTTTATCTTCAGTCATTTTATGCTTGGGAACATTAAAATAATGTTTATACGTAGACAAAACTTTCGTTCATGTTGGTTTGATTTAGACCGATTACTTTCCATTTTAACATTTTCTTATATATTGTTTACAGAAAACAAGTTTAGCAGTCTTTGTACCTTAAATCGTAGAAAAGTAAGACAAAATATTTAAATAAAATGTTTACAAAGATATTGAAAAGAATTTATATTTTAACAAAACATATAGTTCTTGTTGTTGTTTTACTGTATAACGTTCACAACGGAACGCAATTCTGTAAAACGTAATACTCGTTTAATGACAGGTGTGTTTCATTGGCGAGATATCAGATCAGGAATTCATTATTGCGGAATAACATTAGGTGCTGACCAATAGACTGAGTTTATATAGTAGACTTGAGTAATAGATATGATATTAGAGCGAACTTAACTATTCCAGAGGTGCAAACGTAAATCATCATGCCCGACATTTATTGCCAACTAAACGCGAACAAATTTGCTGTATTTAAACCACGCTGTAATAGCATACCTGACAAATAAATTTTCAATTTCATTGCATTCTGGACGAGCTTTCAATAATTTTAATAATCAATTCAAAGCATAAAGTTTATAGGACTTAATTGGCCAGTTCTGAAATTTGTATTATTACGTTTATAGTTTCTACTTATAAATGTGAATAATATATCATCATCGTTTAAATTATTTAGTATCGGGATGAATAAAATGTCAGATTTGTTTTCATATATATGCATAACAAAAATCTTAGGTTCCTTCGAAATAGTTGTTATTATTATGACTTATACGATTTTAACGAGCCTTCATCTTTGCCAAGTCCGTAAGGTCTACTATATACTTTAATTATCCATTAATAACTTTATTATAATTTACATTAGGTTATTAAAACCTCTCGTATGTGAAAGAACTTATTAATAAAATATTTTTTATGTTTTCAACTAAATGGTTATTTATTTTTATGCCGATTTTATAGATGTTTCATGTGTTTTTTAAGAGGATATCCTATCTACCAGTTCATGTTTTACAGTCTATTTCATATAGTTAACTTTATTAAAGCTTTTATTTAATATTTAGAATATATACTGTATTTTAAAAAAAATATTTAACGTTAAAGTTGCTTTGAAGCTCAATCAGAGTAGAAACCGTACTTCGTAAACAGAAAAACATTTGTATTTTTACCTCTAATCGCATGTATGTGGCCCTTTCAAATTACGTAGCCTATATCCTCAACTAATTTCCGTTTAAATATCCTACAAACTTTGGGGTTCAGAGCTGACTATTTTGTATTTAGGGTCGTTAATTTCATGTTTCTGCTACATATTTGTATGTCACAGAAGAATCCCTATTCTTTATTATTAATGTTGTTGTTTTTAATATACAAATCGGTAAGTGCTATTATTCAAGAGTGAGTGTGCTCTAGAAGGAAAAATAAAATATCAGTAACAGTAATCTTAAAGTGCTGTAATCCTCAAGCAACCAAGTAAACCTTTGTTGGGAATAATTATAGCTCACAACTATGGAGCGTCCGTTTAATATTAAAAGTAGAGGTTGCAGACGAACTCTTTTTATTTTTATCTCCATACAAGCAAAATACAAATAACGAATAAGGACATATACCACCTCAATCAGTCGTCAGAGGTTTTCAGTTATACGCCCTGAGGGAAGTCAATGATTTTGTTTACCTAGGCCGTACGAATATCTTGCATCCATAGAAATTTCATGACCAATGATTAGGACTTTATGCTTTTATCGTCATAAAAAACATCACTAAATGTTAGTCCTGAGAGAACTTGCTACCATTTGTGCGTATAACTTCAGAACAAGGAAATTGAGGATCAGTTGAAATTTAAATAGTTTAAAATGTCAAAATATATGAGCATTTTTTAATTAAGAACTAATATTATTTACTTTTGCACAATTTATTATACAATGCTTATACACTTAAAGGTCAAATAAAATAATAACGATTTTATCTTGAGTTACTGGACCATTGAAATGAAATCATACTAAATTTCTGGTAGCGGTAAAAGCATAAATGATATATATATTTACAATACAGAATAAATGGTGAACATAAATGTGGACATACCTGAATCTTGAAACGCCCCGCTCACTGTGGTCTTCTAGATGGATGATGAAGAGTTTTGGGTGCATCCTGTTCTCGTACTAAACATACCTAACTAAACAGAAAAGAGTTTAGATATAATTCAAAATAGTCACTATTAGATGCTAATAATGTCTTACTATTTATTAGGAATATACTGTGGTTGAATACACATATACTGTAGCTAGGCATCATTTTCGGTTAAGAATACACTTGATTTTGTAGAGAAGGTTAAGAATATTAGATTAACAGATGAAGAAATTTTAGTTTCTTTTGATGTTTGTTCTCTGTTTCCAAGTATTCCGGTAACGGAAACTTTAAATTTATTAAAAGAGTTTTTAATTGAGAATGATGTAGATATTGAGAGAGTTGACCAATATGTAAAATTAACTAATTGTTGTATGAATAATAATTATTTTCAATTTAATAATAATTTTTATAAACAAAAAGATGGTACAACAATGGGAAACAGCCTATCACCTTTTTTAGCAGAACTCTTTATGAGTCATTTTGAATTAGGATTGAAAAAGAAACTTAAATATTTTCCTCGTGTCTGGATAAGATACGTTGATTATATTTTCGCTATATTTAATATTAAAGAATTTCAAATAGATCCATTTCTAAGGATCATCAATGATCAACATCCTAATATTATATTTACTTATGAAATTGAAAGAGATAAACGTTTACCGTTTCTTGAGGTTTATTGTATTAGAAATAAAGATAAAATAGTTTTTGATATTTATAGAAAGCCAACATCCAATGATAGAATTATTCCAAACGAATCTAACCATTGTAACCAGCACAAATTTGCAGCTTTCAATTCTTTAGTTAATAGGTTGATTAATATTCCTTTGAGTAAAAGACGTTTTGATAATGAATTAGAACATATTAAAAGTATAGCTGAATTTAATGGTTATGTTTGGAAACATTGGACAAATGTTGATACGTAAACAAAAAGTTTGTTCTTGGTGGATTTATTTAGAGTGAATACTTTCCGTTTCAATAGTTCCGTGAATACTTTTTCTTATATCTTGACTAGAGATATGATATGTTGAACAATATCATGTTCAACATTCTTTGTAGGTTAAAATCGTAGAGAACTAAAACATAATTGTTTTAATTTTAATGTATACAAAGTTATTTTAAAATCAAATTGGAAGAATTGGTCATATTAACTTTTTTTTATGTTCTACTGTCAAACGTCCGAATTGATCACATTGAGGTATAGTATTAGAAGAAATTAATTTAATGAGATTGTTCATATTTTTCTGTAAATGTTTACTATAAAAGACAACATTTTTATTCACAGCGAATCACTTCGCACATGTGTAAAAACGACAGGTTGGTTTCATTGGCGAGATATCATTGCAGGATCTCGTAATTGTAGAATGAAACTTTTGGTTAATATATACGACGAGTTTACATAATAGGCCTATGTAAACATATTATATTGGATGAAGTGCCAACATAAATCCACATTCACGACGTTTATTTCCAAATACTAGCAGAAACTAGTAGCGGTATATTTAAACCACGTGACAATAGCATACGTGGCAAAAAAATTATCCATTTCATCGCATTCCGGCGGGGGCTTTTATTTGTTTGAATGGACAACCTAAACCATAAAATTCAGTGGTCTGAATTTGCGAGATCTGAAATTTGTTTTGCTCCTGCATTTAAAACTAAATAGTATCATCATAGATTAGGATGGTTTAAATACTAATATGATTTAGGACTTTCTGCTCTTATAAAAGAAATAAAAATAAATTTAAAATTTGTTAGAATAGTTTTTAACTGACTAGTCAATAATAGATTTTTAACTTTAGTCAATAATCGGTAGTGTTTAGACGTTTTAAATTCTTACAAAATAAATACAACTACAACATTTTCCCTAGTTTTATTCTAGCTAGAAATACTCTAAGAGGAGGGATTAGATAGGTTCAATGAGGGTGGAGAAGCTACAGATTGAATGAGAGTTCCCATGCGTGGATATGGAATTTTTTATTTCAAATTTAATGCATGCAATGGATACTAATTATAGTGTTTTCTTCTGCAAAAGTAGAAGTTTACTTTTATAGGATAGACAAACTATTTACACACAACATAGTGAACAATATGGTTTACCACTGTATGAATAGAAATGTAATACTGTAAGTACTGTAAGATTACAAAATAGATATTATAAATATAAAATATTAGGATAAACATAAAAGTATAAACAGGTGTCAAATGAAGAATGTACCCTTTATAGCTAGTGTAATTATTATACCTTTTTCAGAAAACAAGTTATCTTAGAGGAAACACAAGATTCTCAAAAGAAAATAATAAACGTTATTACAAGGTTTAAGAAATTACTTCAAATATCTGATAATAGGAGTACAATTGGATATTTTATGCGTATGTCAATGTATTAAAATATTTAAAGTATAGCAAAAAGGTTGATAATAAAATAATTTTAAACTTTGTAAATCTTTACTATTTGAACTCTGAATTTATATCCTAGGAAAAATTAAAGTAGAATTTAAGGAAGTTTGGCTAAATTAGTTGAAAATATGTGTTTACCATATGTAACTAAACAAAATACAATATCTTGTAATTAAATAAAACAATTTAGACTGATCTGAATTAAAAAGCTATCATAGGCTTGTAAAGTCAAGTATTATAGGTTCCAACTGGTATTCACTATTGTTTTCATAAAAAATTTGCTAATACTGTTATTTCATATGACAATTGCGTTAAGTTGAAGGAAACAAAACGTCTATAATAGCTGGTACAGACGATGATAACTTTTCAAATAATTAGTGGGCATTTCAAAATATTTGATAGCTCAACCCATTAATAAACATGTAGCTGCTTATAGATACAGTTTCAAACTAGTATGAAGTGGAATGAAAGTATTCATAACAACAAATTCTATCATTGTGGTCGAAACCATCAATGAATAATACGAGTATATCGTTAAAGGTCTTATTTGAAACACATGTATTTGTGAGCAAACCACAATATACTAATTTATAAATATTTCTTTACAATAAAGAACATATTCACAAAATATTTCCTCAAAGTCTTCATATTTTATAAAACGAATTGAAAATAAAGAACTAATTGTGCGAACAATATATTCTTTCAGTAAAGAGTTTTAATATTGTAAAACCACAGAAATATTAAACGGAGGAACATTATATATAACATAATCACTAACATTTACACGCAAGACACCCAACACAGTGTTGCCACCACCTCCATATAAAAACATTATATTTAGTTTGTAACAATCGATATTTTTTTTTTACATACCTAAATATTTTATTTATATTTTGCTATCAAAAAATTATATTTAATATTCAATCCTAATATATTAATATCAGATGATTTGAAAATGTAATCGTAATGGCTCAGTTGGAAAATTGATTCAATTTTGTTAACAATAAAAAAAAATCACTTTATGAGAGAATAAACTGTTTCAAATATTACCTCATATCAAATATTAAAACTTAATTTCTACAAATTAATGGGCATAGTATGTTAGTTTATATCAGTAAAGTTAGTTTGTTTTATCGAGCTAAGTGAATTAAAAATGAATAAAAAACCTATTACCGTATATATTGCCTGAGATAACAAAGTATACATCTGATAAATCCTTTTACATTGAAGCTATATTGTTAAATAAAATAGAAAAATATTATTTCTAAACTTTATTGATCACAAGAAAGTACCTGATTAAAGACATAATGAATTTATGTCTACAATTCTATGGTGGACTTGACAGACATACCTATAGCTTACGTAAATTAAAATCAATCTAAAATATATGTTATATTAAATTGTCTGCACCGAATGAGGATTTAGTCACGTTTTCTTTAGAGACAGCGTTTTCAGTAATATCCTTACATTTAAAAGCTTTAAAAAAAATCTCTAGATATTACCTTAGTGATCGCAACCATGTTGGAAAAAAACTAAAATAAAGTATCTTTAGAAACAACATATTTATAGTTTATTATTTTTTTTACTGTAGCAATAATTTCAAAATTATTACTAGAAAATTTAATTCTTTGTCTAAGGTTTCGTGTTTCAGTTTAATATTATAAAATTATTATAAAAACCTTTTTAATTTATTTATTTTCGCTAAAATATCATTAGGACATATATTTTAAAATTTCCAACCTAAAAAGTATCCATCGACCTTTCCAATATCTCTCAATGGAGGAGGTACTAAGTCTTAGTAGGACATAAATTTAGATTAGTCTACAAAAAATCCTGTATTTTTTGGAAGTAGTCCAATCCGTAAAAATAGTCATCTTCAACATCTTATTGAATAATATTTGTGTCTTGATAATTTTACCACTAGAAAATAATTTAAACAATGTCACATATATTTATATGTGACTCGTTAATAACAGTACTCACTTTTTAAAAAATGTTATTGAAGACTGTAGTTTCTGAAGCTATGAAATTTATCAACTACTTTCAAATGAAATTTCATTATTAAAGAAACATTTTGTTCATATATTCTTAGGGTGATTTGTCATACACAGGCTACTAAGCCCCAAGAGGAAATAAAAGATTTTATTAGATTTATCTTTATATATTATATAAAGATTTTAAAAAAATATTTATTTACTTTGGCAAAAACAAAACCAAGTCAATATAAAACGCTGAACACATAGATTGTCTGGCCCTAGTCACCACTTTAACCGTCTGACTGTAGGGAGTAAATATTTGTATATATATATATATATATATATATATATATATATATATATATATATATAAATTACGTTGTCCATTATTGACATTATTACGTTGTCATTATTATTATTATGATTATTACGTTGTCCATTATTAGAAGGTAAAATTATTGTACTTAGTGGCGGATTAAATTATTTACATAGTATCAACTTCATATATATATATATATATATATATATATATATATATATATATATATATATATATATATATATATAGATAGAGAGAGAGAGAGAGAGAGAATCCAAAGTATGTAGTCCTAACGGCTAAATTAACACTAATAAAACTCGGAATGATTTTATAGGGTATACAACTTTTTGATCAATAGGACAACTTTGTTTCTTACCCTCAAACCCCTCTTTTGGTGGAAAGTTTTAAATGTAAAATATAGTATTCATAGTTGCTCCTCATTTTAAAGGTATTAACGACAAAATAATTAACAGTAAAAAATAAAAGTACCTGCCTCAAGCAAAAAAAAAAAAAAAATCGGGTAATTTAAACTTAACATATTTTTTTTTGAATGACATAAAAAAGACTAGTCATTTTAAAATATTGACATATAACTATTTAGAATAAATATTTAGTATTTAAATCCTAGCTAATGTAAGCTTTTACCTTTTCGACAAACATTGGTCTCAAGTCCTATTAGTTAATGTTTGATTATGGGTAGGATAAAGTATATCAGATTTTTCCTGATGTTCACCAGATTAAGAAGTGCTTTTGTTATGTTCTACTACAATTCTACAGAACGCTACTGAGTTAAGAGAACAAGAGTGCGTAGTGATAGTATTGATGTCAGGCTATGATGGTCGAATTATATCTTATGATAAGGTGAAAGACGTATTTATTGTTAACTTTGCAAACACTCTTATTTTTTAACTTGTCAAAATTTTAAGGAAGAATTAAAACTCAGGCTGTGTTTTATAAGCCAGGAATGAACCCGGAACAGAAAATAGTTCAAAATACTAACGATAAAACTTCCCTGCATGTTTTGGCTATTTTCTTTATCAACATTAGCCATGAGGGTAGAACTTTCTTTTAACATGAAAAACATTTGCCCTTCCTTTATTAAAATGCCTATAGAGTTTAAGCATTTTCCGTTACCATGACAACTTCATCTTATATATATATTGTATATATATATATATATATATATATATATATATATATATATATATATATACATTGGGTACGTTTAAGCAACAAGGTCAGCGATGTTATAAATTCGGCAAAATATTCTACCTATGGAACAGATTTCGCAGATGTTTCATTAGGACAGTGTGGTAAGAATTATAACACATTTTTTTTAACATTTTAAATCTTGTATAAAGAAATAAAATACGTTTAAAATTAAGTTTTATCAAAGTTGTAGGCATTACGTCTTTCAAATTTTTTAAAAATAAATTTCATTTCAAAGCATATCTTTTGTCAAATGCATCAGACTTCATTATCATATATATTTTAAATATTATCTTATATGACTTTTTTACAACTGATGTCAGGATATATTCAAATACAAAACCTACACATCTTGTAAAACAAGTGTTGCAAAATCTAGAATTTCATTCATCTGATAACACTAAATGAGTCGAAAATGTTTTTTAACAATATTATAATTATATATTTATAATTATATATAATTTCTATTAATTTATTTATCTAAAATTTTACTTATTTTTATCAATTTGAAATACATTCTTTTACAATCTTTTAAAATTATGAAACTTAATTAGTTAACGAGTTTCGTTAGGTTTGAATAGCCTATATTGATAGGAAAAATCTATAACTATAATTAAAAACAAGTTATGTCCTCCTAGTGCTTTTGAGACATCTTTTTTTAAGAAATGACTTAAACCAGTAACTGAATGATTTTTTGTAGACGGTGACCTGGATGAAAACGCCAGATCAACTTAGTAGCCATTATGCTAAGATTTTGAGAAGATATAATGAAACATGTATAGTATAATCTAACCCCAGATCTGCTTTAGAATTTTTATTAAGTTTATTGAAGAAAAATTAAACACATCTAGAGTTTGGAAATGGAGTCACACAGACCGTCAGTTTCGCGTTTCATAAGTAGAACTGACTGCCTTAGTCAAATAAACTACAGTTCTAAATGAGTGAAGCAATTTATTTAGAGAGGAAAATTCACTACTGATGTTAGGAAGAAAACCAAATTAATAAAGATAGGTTTGCTATGGAGTCTTGAAATACATCCTACTATAATTTACCCCACTCGGGGAATTTTGAAGATACTGAAACTAATGTTGTCATCGAAAGTCAAAGAGGATCCACTGGTTTAACTTAACGTAAGTATTAAATGGGTGAATTGGGGCAAAAATGTCAGAAGTAAAAAAAATCGATAAAAATTACCGCTGGATTTTTTTTTAGTGTGCTGAGTAAAATCTCGTCATCAAAATTCACTGGAGATGAACTGGTGTAGCTCAATAGGATGGAGAAATAGAAAATTGAGCTAAAAAATAACAGAAGCAAAATACGTTCTAGTAAAGGAACACTTGGGGTTTTCGAGAGCTTTAAGTCCAAAGTTTTTTTCATGGTCAACGGGGATGAGCGAGTTTGGCGTTACGCAAGTACCAAAGGGAAGAATTGTATAACTTTACGCGAGTGCCCAAGGGGTGAATTTGGATTATAGTTTCAGAAGTCAGAATAACTCGGTGGTTTTTGAAGATTCTGAGTTTCGCCGTCATCGAAACTCAACTGGTATCTACTGGTTTGGCTCTACAGGATGGCAAAGGAGTGATTTGTAGTAAAAATTGCCATTAGCTAAGAAATTGATAGTAAAACATCACTGCATGTGTTTTGACGGTTCTGAGTCCAACAGAGCCATCGACGTTCAACGAGAATGGACGGGTGTGAATCTACGCGAGAACCAAAGTTGTGAATAGTAATAAAAATGTCAGAAACCAAAAAATCGCTAGAAAATAACAACTCGTTGGTTATTGAGGATGCTGTCCAATTGGTTTGAAGTCCAATGCCATTTTCAAAAGTCAACAGTAAAGGATTTTGCTATGGCAGTGGCATAAGGGTGAATTGAGATAAAAGATGCTAAAAGCTAATAAATTGCTAGTAAATTATCACTTGGCGGTTTTTGAGACTTCTAATTCTAATCCAGTCATTAAACGTCTGGATGTACAAGTGTGACCTATAATTTAGAGTCCTACATGAGAAACAAAGGAATGAATCGGGGTAAAACATATCAGAAGCCAAATAATCATTAGGAATCGATTGTTTTGGTGGTTTTGAGTGTGCTTAGCGAGGAAGTAAGGTGGTTGCTCTACGGTGATGACAAGCTGGTGCTTCGAGGATCAAAAATGCTAGAAATAAAACACTGCTAAAATTGTCACTCGGAGGATTTTAAGAGTTTTTACTCAAAACTCGTCTTTGAAAGTCAACGGGGATGCACGGGTGTGGTTCTATGGTAGTGACGAATAGGACAGTTAAGGAATGGAAGTTAAAAGCAAATATAAAATCTAGAAATTGTTCCGTCGGGGGTTTCTTAAAGTTCTTATGTCCAAAATTGTTATCTAAAGGCAACGGGGCTGCATGGGTGTGCCACTAACAAAAGGAGAATTGGAGTATATGGCAGATTCTAGTAAATCACTAGGAAATTATCACTTGGGTGTTTTTGAGTGCCAAGTCTAACTGTAGCACCGGAATTGGCTAGTCAAGCTCAGGAATATAGGCTAACTGCGACTATCGTCGTGGATGAATTGAGGTAAAACATTCCAGATTACAAATTATTACCGAAAATGGTGATTTGAAGGTCTCCGAAGGCTTCAAATCCAATGACACTTACAAAAAGCTCCGGCCATGCAAGGAAGTAGCAAGGTGGGGTTTCGGGAGTAGCAAAGAGTAATATATATATATATATATATATATATATATATATATATACATCCCGCTATCAATATGGCAGCATTTCATTTTGCAACCATATGGCAGCCACTTGAAGGAGTGAAGTATATATGTTTTTCGTCGTGTATAATTTATTTCTAATAAACATGATACTACTCCATGTACTTTAATTTCATAAAATCTTAAAAATACAAAATTGACTGAAATACTATCAATATGGCAGCATTTCATTTAGGCATCAATATGGCAGCCAGTGTATATTTTCGTTCAGTCTAATAACAATATGGCAGCCGGTGTGTATTTTATTCCCACGCCACTAACGATACGAGAACCAACAGTGTTGCCACTATGGTGCGACTGTCTCACTAGTCAAATGTTTATACTGTAAGACACTGGGTGTGTGTAATCACGGTGAAAACATAAACATTAGAATGTCCCTTCTTCATTTCAGCTGGCCAATTATTTACTCAACTCACATAAGTCCTGGTTGTTAGTTTTCATAAACGTGTACAACTATAGAAAGCTGACGGGGATAGAAGTGAACAAGATTTAACGGGGATGGACAGGTGGGGCTCTATGGGAGTTGTAAAGGAGTGACTTGGGGTCAAAATAACAGATGGCAAAAAAAACTAGAAAATGATCAGTCGGCGGGTTTTAATGGTGCTGAGTCTTTTACCGTTATCGAACGTCATAGGGATATACGGGTGGTCCTCTATGAGAGTAGCAAATGATGAATTGGAGTATAAATGTGAGAAGGCAAAACAAAGCTAGAGTATGATCAATCTTAGTGTTTTTTCGGTTACTGAATCCAATACAGTCTTCCATATCAATCGGGAATGCACGGGTGTGGCTCTACGGGAGTAGAAAAGGGGTGAATTGGGGTAAAATTGTCAGAAGGCAAAAAAAACAATTGAAATGAACATTCGGGTGGTTTTTAATGGTGCTGAGTCGTTTACCGTAATCGAACGTCAATGTGAATATACGGGTGACCCTCTATGGGAATAGCAAATGATGAATTGGGGGTATAATTGTGAGAAGGCAAAAAAAAAACTAGAAAATGATCAATCGTAGTGTTTTGGAGGTTACTGAGTCCAATACCACCTTCAATATTAAACGGGGATGCTCGGTTGTTGCTCTACGAGAGTAGGAAATTGGTAAATTGAGGTAAAATTGTCAGAAGGCAAAAAAAAATTGAAAATTATCATTCGAGTGGGTTTTAATGGTGCTGAGTCTTTAACCGTTATCGAACGTCAGTGGGGATACACGGGTGACCATCTATGGGAGTAGCAAATGATGAATTGGGGTATAATTGTGAGAAAGCAAAAAAAAACTAGAAAATGATCAATGGTAATGTTCTGGAGGGTGCTGAGTCCAATAACGTCTACAATATTAAACGGGGATGCTCGGTTGTTGCTCTACGAGAGTAGAAAGGGGTAAATTGGGGTAAAATTGTCAGAAGGCAAAAAAACAATGGAAAATGATCACTTGGGGGGTTTTAAAGGTGGTGAGTCTTTTACCGTTATCGAAAGTCAATGGAGATACACGGATTATCCTCTATGGGAGTAGCAAATGATGAATTGGAGTATAAATGTGAGAAGGCAAAACAAAGCTAGAGTATGATCAATCTTAGTGATTTTTTGGTTGCTAAATCCAATACCGTCTTCCATATCAATCGGGAATGCACGGGTGTGGCTCTACGGGAGTAGAAAAGGGGTGAATTGAGGTAAAATTGTCAGAAGGCAAAAAAAAACAATTGAAATGAACATTCGGGTGGTTTTTAATGGTGCTGAGTCGTTTACCGTAATCGAACGTCAATGTGAATATACGGGTGACCCTCTATGGGAATAGCAAATGATGAATTGGAGGTATAATTGTGAGAAGGCAAAAAAAAACTAGAAAAAGATCAATCGTAGTGTTTTGGAGGGTGCTGAGTCCAATACCGTCATTAAAAGCTAATGGGAATATGAGGGTGTGGTTCTACGGGAGTAGAAAGGGTGGTTAATTTTTATGAAAATGTCAGATACTAGAAAAATGTCTAGTAAGATAATACTCTGGGTTTGTAAGGGGTGACTCCAATTTCGTCATCGAAAGTCAAGGATACGCACGTGTGAGTTTTCGAGAGTGCGATTCCTGACACTGTTAAAAATTAGCGGGAAAGTGTGATTAGTCATATGTTTGGAACGGAAGATGAGTGGAAGCTAGGAACAATCATAAATATTAGATTATTCATTCTTATCATCAGCTGTCGTAATCTGTAAGCAAGTTAGACAGATTGTAATGTATTTTATTGAGCTCATGCAGTTCCAAATAAAACGAGTTTAGGCCTACTTTTCTTGTTTCAATTTTGTTTTACCTTCTAGCTCCTAATATACTTGTGCGACAAGTCGTTTGCGAATAAGATATTGAACCATGTAATAGATTAATCAATATTCTATTTTACAACCACTGTTGAACTTATCTCTAATTTTAATTGTTTAATTTAAAATGATTGGGTTATGAGTATTTCTTATACAAGTGTTTGATAGTAAATGTTTGCTGTTAATTTATTGAAATATTTACAAGCACAGTCAAGCGCTTTGCAAGTGTCACAGGATCCTGCTCAAAGGGAGAGATAAAAATTAGATACGATAAAACTCTGTTAGTGTTATTATAGCAAGTTCAACCTTTCTGTGTCCAAATACACATGCTGTTGCCCATGTTATATTACAAATATTGTTGACCCTTTGTGTTCTAGGATTATATCGTGTAATACTTGTGGTACAATTAATAGATCGATGATAACACCTGTTATATACATATTATGTTGAAAATATTTAATTTTGTGTGTGGATATTTTTAAAAATTACAAATAATAAAGTAAATAAAAATTTATGTTTTGATGTAGTAATTTAGAAAACTGTTCGTAATTCAGGACAAAGGGAAGATTTTATCAGTTAATTCATAGAATTCTTGCCGGTGGCTTGAAACTCACTTTACAGTTTGTTGTCTATCAAATGCCGAATGAGTATAGTTATTAAAGGTAAGAGTTTGATTTCTCCATTCATACAGTGATTTTAATTCTTATACAAAATATCTTGAACCAAATTTTTCACATTCAACTTTATTAATGTAAACGCAAAAAATTAAGAACTATTATATTTTGTGAAAATTCTAATTCCATAGCGTTTATAAGCAATATTATTTTAATACCTCATTTAAAACGCTACTTTTGATCTAAGGGAAATAAACATTGATTTAACAAATTATAAGTTAACCTTATTTTACGAAAATGAAAACCTTGCGAAACCCCCTTAATGTGGATATATTTTTTTTTTTAACTTGGGGTTAGGGTAAATGTTTCTTAGTTTAATAATGTTTACTACTTTGATCTAAAGTAGGTTAAACAGAAAAGTATATATTTTATGATTTTAAAAACATAAAATTCTATTTACTGTTGTCTTTATAAAAAAAAGAATAACCAATAATAATGTTTTTTCAAATTAAATGGTAATGTAATATTTGTATTGTGGAGCATACATTTAGTTGCAATGATTTCGGGTTATCACTAAAGCATTTTACGGACAAAAATTATAATAAGATATTACGTCAGACCACTTGAGCTGAGGGTCCGGGATGTAATGAAATTTTGTATTTCAAGTGATTTCTACTATATTTTATTACACTTTCAATGATACAAATTTTATATTACTTATAACACTAGTTAACTAAATGACTAATAAATATAAAACGAGAAAATATATTAAAAGGAAAACCTTGTGTTTAAACAAGTATTTATTTTTCTTTACCTATATATAAATAGAGAAAAAAAGTAACAAAAAAAATGTAAACCTAAAAACTAATTAATTAATGAAGAAATAGTTTTAAAAATCAACTTCCATGAAGGTAAAGACATTGAGTACAACTTCATTAATCCAGATATTGTGGCTGAAACTGAAGACGCACCTGGCAACCAACACCACCTATAAGTGCCTATCAAGCCCATGCCACGGGGATTAACAAACACTGTGTCTGTGTGGTGTTCAATTTCTGCGACGAATGAATGTAAAGGCCAATTTACATCTGTTCTAATTTAGCTTAGACGTAATGGCGATACATTTCTTACTTTATTTCAAAAACTTCTTCGATATATTGTATCACCTTTACCTCAGGTAGGTAACCAGAAAAATCTACCTTTATTGTACATTGTAAATAAAAGAAGGCTTTTATTTGGTCGAATCTCATCTAATGGTAATTTCTTGCTCACGTAGGCCCATTGAACACGTCTATATTTTATAGGTTCAAACGAGCACAAATTACCATTTTCGGGTAAAAAAACATTGAAATAATAGTATTTCCGTACTTACGACAGCCAAATGTAACCAAAAACTGTAAGGATATAGTTCTTCCCAATGTATATTACATTGTAGCTAGGCATCACGGTGAAAAACGTTTTCGGTAAGCAATGTACGTAATACATCTCTTTTATTTATCCACCATATTTGATTTGTCATAAGCTGTTATAGGTACAAATGTGTTTCAGTAAAGACCTATTTTTTCTAAAAGTTCTTCTTTAACTACATTCATTAAATTTTCCTGGTAGTCGTTGTTGGCAGGTGAAAACATTTCTTTAATTCCTCCCTTAGATATTTTCTGAAAGAATGACATTTCACCTTGATTGTGATGTTACTTTCATCAAGACACGTTGAATGCACCTGAAAATATATCTGATAAGATTTAAGTATATTTTATTCTTCTTCTTTAATTCTATCTTTAACCGTATCCCTCCTGGCTCGCATATCTACAATTTGATTTATTATTATTATTATGGTGAAATAATTTACAAATATTTTGGCGAATATAGCTGAGGAACCAGTCTTCCAAAACCAGCTGTAAAATAGCGTTATGCAGAGTGACAGAATAAAATTAGTCTCTATGATGGTATATTTTGTTAAAAAAACAAGACGTAAGAGATAATGACTGTTTTGTAGATTTTTTTTCACTTTAAAAAATCTCTCCGTTCTTCGGTCGACATGTTAAATACATTTTTATAGTTAATATCAGAATGATTTTAGTTCGTTCAGCTGTGTCTGATCTCAAGACAAAGTCTGCTAATACTCAATCACTTCTCAAAACTGTCTTCTTTGTTTATATATTTTACGAATCCTACCACTAGTTTGTAATAACTCCTAATTACAGACTTAATATTTCAATTTGAATATTCTCTATTCTTCGTTGATAGAAAATTACTTCAGTTAAGCAACCTTAACCAAGAGCTTATAAAACGTTTTGTAGTCAATCTTTAGACGTTGATAATCATAAATATTTACTACCGATGATCACGGTAATTTTTCACTATACTTTAGATTTACTGATAATCTCGTTTTATTTTTATGGTAGGCGAACAAAAAGACTATCTACGATCAAAACATTGGGCGTCCTGATAAAGATTACAACGGGCATCGGCTTTTTTTAGCTATAATTGCCGATACTTGTATAGTATCCTCTCAAGCAAGAATCAGTACAGTAGTCTTGAAGAGCCAAGCAACATTAATTTATGTATGTACTGTAATCAATAAAGTTCTACAAACGTATTTTGTGCATTCTTAATTATAGTATTACGGTTCATTAGAACTCCTGTTTTTTTCTAGTGTACAGGAAGCTATTTCCGTGTAATCCGACGGTGTCTCGGTCCCATCTACCTCGAATTATCCATGCACTACTGTATTTGTTTCCGTACCAATGATCACCGTACTTGAAACAGTTTTTTATGCAACTCTAAAGTGAGTAAAAATCCCATAGACAATAAAGTTACTCTTGAGACTAGAATATCGAGGATAAACATAATAGATTTATTACATTGCTTACCGAAAACGTTTTGATTACTGCAATATACATTGGGAAGAACTATATCCTTACATATAATCTTCAGAGATGTAGAAATAAAGAATTTTAAATATTTACCATTGCTTAAACCGCCTGAACTGCTCTCTAGTTTAATTGGCATATTAACACCTATGATACATGTATCCTTGAGTAAGTACTTAAAATGTTTCGCCCTTATGTTCATAGAATCTGTGTATATATCCACGTGTTCTTTCTTTGCTACATTATTTATATCTTTCAAACTATTTTTGAGTATTTTGGATGAAAAAAAAATAATCTTATTATTGATAAAAATGATGTTGTATGGCCTATAAATAACGCTAATTCTTCAATACCTTGGTCATTTATTTGGAAGAGTTGAGATAATGTTGCCAAGTGTTTCATTAGAGTCCTCGATGTAAGTACTTCAGGAATTTAAAACATGCTATTTTAGCATGCTTTTGTAAAACTTTATAAATAATTATGCGGTTACTGGTATTTGTGTTTGCAAAAAACGCAAGTGTTATCGTCAAGAACGGAATTATTTCTTGAACTTATTAGCAAATAAATATAAAATCCTAATATAAAAAAAATCTCATAAAATAACACTCGATAGTTTACGAGACTGTACCACTCCCATTATATTACATATGTCAATTCCTTCAAACATACACTGTTGGTTCGCTGGGACATACAGCTGTGACACAATTCTGATATGGAAACATAAACAGCCGACACTCTGAAAGACATTCTGACGCGTTTGTTTACTTGATGACCAAATTTATCTTAATGGTCCGGTCAATGCATCTCGTTCTTTTCCCTTGGTGCTCTTAGATACTATAGGATCGATAAAGTATTTATTTTTTAATTTAACTTGCTTTTCAAATTAATTGTCATATCATCTCTTTCCGATTTTAATAATCTAAAAGTGACTATTATTTGCTGTATATTGTTACAATTTGGTAACATTACAAACATGTTAACACTTGTATTAACAGATGTAACACTTAATATGGCCTACGCCATATATATTCACTAAAAGTTAATACCAATGTATTCAATAAACATATTAATAAAATAAAATAAAGACTACCAGCGGCTAAAGTCGAGGATAGAAACAAATGTTTCCGTCTTTATACGACCATTTTGTCGCAGGGAGAATACGATAAAATATTTACGTTTACGCCGTATGTAAATGAGAGAAAGAGATGGAAAAGATAGAATGCAGAAAGTCAGTTTTTCGGGCATTCGTCACCGAGAGTACTTGTCGAGTGCGAGGCTTTATCTTTATATGGCTTGGACCTATGTTTGTTTACACCAGACAGTTTGATATCGTAATATAAACTGACAACACTCGCACAGATGTCATTTAGGTTCATGTATACAATACAGAGATTAACGAAAGTTGATTCAGTATTTATTGACCTTTAACTACCGTCCTTTACATTTCTGTCACATTAGTACTGCCGTTGTAGCTCACAGGCACGAAATTTCTAAGTGTGATTTATTGTGCGGTTTAACAATTTATCTTGCATTTACTTTATAAAAATTGTTTTTGAATATTCTGGTTGCATGTGACTAGGGTAAACGTAGTTTTATGAGATCAGTTATATTTTATTTACTAATCGAAAACTGTAGTAAATAAAACCTTCTACAGATTTTAGCGCAGTTTAGCTAAAACGACTTATAATCGCACGATAATTAACATACACTAATTATATCTTGTTCACTGATTGTACACACTTAACTGTATGTACAAGATAACATTTGACACATTATAAGCTTTATTTATGGAAACGAATTAGAAATAATAACTCAATTTTGACAGCAGTATTTACACAGCGGCTCAGAACATTCTAGACATATTGGCTGTTCAAAGTCAGCTTACAAAGTGTAACTAGTTCTTCTATTTTTTGTTGCTGGACAAATTCTACATTGTTTATAACAATTTATTAACCCGTCGCTGATGGTCAGGCACGATGACGGTAGTTAAAGGTTAAGCTTGGCATTTGTAGATATTGGCATAATAGGTTTTCTGAATATATAAACTGATCAAGATAAGTCGATGAAATGATGTGGGTCAACAAATTCTCTTTGTCGTTTATTTTAAGTTGTATAAGGGTTGAAAAAATATAAGGTCTACTTATTTATAGTTTTTTTATTTACGGTTATAGTAGAAATTTTTCATTAACGGATGGTTGAAAAGTCATCCGCTGCCCCCGCTAACGATACCATCCTTTTTAAAAGAAAAAAAGAAAATAACACGAAAAGAGAGAAAATTAATTACCCGAAGAAGAATGAGAAAACAAACATAAATGTTTAGATAGTCTAAGTAAAAATGGAAAGAAAATATATGACAATTAGGTAGACAATATACATTATTTTAAAAATTAAATAAAAAATTTAATTTTTATAAAATTATCAATTTGGGACAAACTGTTATCTTTTCAAATTGAATCGTTCGAGCATACAGTCTTTAAAATTCTTAAAGCACATGGACAGGCTGCATTGAAACACTGCTTCAAGCTATAAAGATTAGTTTGACAGACATGACGTAAACAAACGTGCTAGAACTGCTATCGGAGTGCCGCCTGTTTATATTTTCATATCACAAACATTTCTGTCAATCGATGTAGCACAGCTTCTGTCCAATACAAGGTCGGGAACCCGACTCTTTCTTTTGGTTATGTTGCATAGTTGGAAACATGCCAATTTCGGGCGATTTATTGTCAATGGGATATAATCACCCCTTGGTAACCCCTTACATCATATTTTGATGACAAGGGACTAGGACCTTCGAAAATCTTCGAATGCCCATTTTTGGGCAGTATTTTAGATTATGGCAAGTTTTACCTCAGATCACCCACAGCGACACCCGCAGTCCTATCCCGGATTGTACATGGCCAACTTCGGTGCTAGGATTAGACTCAGCATCATTAAAAACTCCCAGTGATCATTTTATATCGATCTCTTGGCCTCTGACCTCTTTACCTCAATTCTCCCTTTGCTACTCCCGTAGAGCCTACACCCGTCTCTCCCTGGTGTCTTTCGATGACGGCATTCATTTCAGCATCCTCAAAAACCTCCGAGTGGTAAATTTCAAGTAATTTTTTGACTTTTGACATTTTTACCCCAAATCATCCCTTTGGCACTCACGTACAGTCACATACGTCCATCCCCGGTGACTTTCGATGACGCCATTGATATCAGCACGCTCAGAAACCCCCGAGCGGTTATGTTCCAGCGATTTTTTATACTTCTGACATTTTCACCCCAATTTACCCCTTTGCTAGTCGCGTGGAACCACACCAGTGGATCCCCGGTGACTTTCGGTGACGGCATTGAATTCCGTATAATCAAAAATTCCCGAGTTCTTATTTTCTAGTACTTTTTTGACTTTTGACATTTCTACCCCAAATCATCCCTTTGGTACTAACGTAGAGTCACAACCGTCCATCCCCGGTGACTCTAGATGACGTCATTGAATTTAGCATCCTCAGAAACCCCCAAATGGTCATTTCCCGCGATTTTTAGGCATCTGACATTTTGACCCTAATTCAACCCCATTGGTGCATGGGTTTAGCCTCACCAATACATCCCCGGAGACTTTCGTCGACGGCATTGAATTCAGCGTCCCCAAAAACCTCCGTGCGGATATTTTCCAGCGATTTTTTGACTGCTGACATTTTCACCCCAATTCACCCCTTTGGTACTCGCGTGGAACCACACCAATGCATTCCCGGTGACTTTCGATAACGGCATTGAATTCCGCCTCATCAAAATTCCCAGAGTTGTTATTTTCTAGTATTTTTTTTTGACTTTTTACATTTCTACCCCAAATCATCCCTTTGACACTTACGTAGAGTCTCATCTGTCCATCCCCGGTGACTTTCGATGGCGGGATTGAATTCAGCATCCTCAAAAACCCCCGAGTGGTTATGTTCCAGCGATTTTTTGAGTTTTGACTTTTTCATCCCAACCACCCCTTTGGTACTCGCGTGGAACCATACCAGTGCATCCCCGGCGACTTTCTGGGACGGCATTAAATTCCGCCTTACCAAAATCCCCCGAGTGGTTATTTTCTAGTTATTTTTTGACTTTTGACTTTTTTACCCCAAATCATCCCTTTGGTACTTACGTAGAGTCACATCCGGTCCATTCCCGATGACTCTAGATGACGCCATTGAATTTAGCATCCTCAAAACCCCTGAACGGTAATTATCCCGCGATTCTTAGACATCTGACACTTTTACCCTAATTCAACCCCTTTGGTACATGGATTTAGCCTCACAAGTACATCCCCGGAGAATTCCGATGACGGCATTGAATTCAGCATCCTCAAAAACCCCCAAGCGAATATTTTTCAGCTATTTTTTGACCTCTGACATTCTCACCCCAATTCACCCCTTTGGTACTCTCGTGGAACCACACCAATGCATTACCGGTTACTTTCGGTGAGGGCATTGAACTCCGCCTCATCAAATTTCCCCGAGTTTTTATTTTCTAGTAATTTTTTCACTTTTGACATTTCTACCCCAAATCATCCCTTTGGCACTCACGTAGAGTCTCATCTGTCCATCCCCCGTGACATTCGATGGCGGCATTGAATTCAGCATCCTCAAAAACCCCCGAGTGGTTATGTTCCAGCGATTTTTTGACTTTTGACTTTTTTACCCCAAATCATCCCTTTGGTACTTACGTAGAGTCACATCCGGTCCATCCCCGGTGACTCTAGATGACACCATTGAATTTATAATTTTCAAAAACCCCCGAACGGTCATTATCCCGCTATTCTTAGGCATCTGACATTTTTACCCTAATTCAACCCCTTTTGCACATGGGTTTAGCCTCACCAGTACATCCCCGGTGACTTTCGATGACGGCATTGATTTCAGCATCCTCAAAAACCCCCGATTGGTCACTTTCCAGCGATTCTTTGTCCAAATCAAATATATACATCACGTGGTACGATTGATATCCATGTGGATGCCAGCAATGTTGCCAAGTTTGTGGCTGCCATAATGTTAGAGAATGGTTGAAATATACAGTAAATTTATATACAGGAGGCGACTATGCTGCCCCTGGCGGAAATGTTACGAACTTGTGATATACAAATCCCGTTCACTCTGCTATCAATACGAGCACCGTTTGGTTATTACAAATTATTTTTTAAAAATTCAGAACGACCATAGAACTTCCAAATACAGTATAGCTCCAATAAAACACTTCTTTTTACACTTATTGACATGGTTTTTATTTCGATTATTGTCAGAGCGTGTTACATTACCATGGATTACTATGTGGCAGCCGTATACGGCTGCCACAAGTACCCGGCTGCCAGTTTGAATGCAAAATGACCAATGTATGGTCTCCGTATTGTTAGCAGGCTGTATATATATATATATATATATATATATATATATATATATATATATATGTATATGTATGTATGTATGTATGTATTTTCCAACCACCATTCCTCTTGTTTATTATTAGTTGAGTTCGAATATTATGATAATATTGGTTTTCTTCAAGTTTCATAAGAAGACACCTGTTTCCTCTGGAACAAGTAAAGATTAATCATTTTTTTAGAAACATCCGTTTTGTTCGCTATTAATTTAACCTATGAATAGAAATGCTGGTAACACTAAATATTGCAATTTTAAAATAACTACTTTATTCTACAATAGCTCTTTTTGTACGTAGATAATTCTATGTAAGTTATAAGGCTAAATCGGTTTATTTCTGTAAATATCAGTAAGGCAAACCTTGTAATGTTTATTTCCTAATGTTTTCCAAATGAAATGTTTGGCAATATGTGGCAGGATTAAAGAGAGTATTGATTGTGTTTGGCATTTGTTAGGGTTTAAAAGTTTACATTTGGAGTTGAGTAAATAGTGTTGAGTGCAAAGCTTTTGAGTACTTTGGACAAAGCCATTGTTCGCCCTCTAGACTTATATATCAACTATGTGATAACACTTTAATATATCTGCTAATGACATTATGTGTCTGATTATTTATTAATAAACTAAAGTAACAACTAAACGGGAATAATTATTAAATAATTATTTAATATGTTTTAATTACTGTATCCTTAACTGTTAGTTACTGTAAAAATATGACCTAAGTAATAGGACCTTCTATATAGGTAATGCATGTACATAGTATGACCGTAAGATATTGTAGATCATTTTCATAGAACTGAATATGAACCTGCAGCATAAAACGATTGCTTTGCTTACTATTTACAGGTAGTACGTTCGATCCACTATTTGTAAATATTCCCTACATGGGTAACGCTATCCTAAATAATATTCTGTTAAATATTACTTTAAAAATACTAATAAAATAATACTTGAAAATATTGAAATTATACGATCGGAGGGGTTACAAAAAATAAATATTTATACATTTAAAAAAATAATGTAGTTCGGCCAAACGTTTGAGTTTAGAAGAGGTTATTCGTAAATATTACTCCGGAATATGAGTTTTAAAATAAAATATATAACTTTAAAATATCAATACAAGCTGTTTCTTGTGTATTTATTTTTAAAAAAAACTGTGGTACACGAATATTTCCTTTACACATTTGGTACTACAGCAAGATTGAGAGGCTAGATACAAAAACAATACAATGCATGTAATATACATATTGTAACGTACTCCAGGTATTTGGTTATTTAATAAGGGATAAGAGCTATTTGGTTATCTAGGGAAATCGGACACCCTTGCACCATTACAATATTGAATCACGCCGTATCCACTGTAGCTATAATTATCCGAAAAACAATAATGCAGTAGTCAGTGATTTATTTGCTTTAATATAAGCCTTTTCGGGTACCTATCAGTCTCCATTAAAAGAAAACAAACTATTTACATACTCGACTTTTAGAATTTTTTAAACATCTCTCTATTAAATTAGATCCCTAATAACAATAATCTTTCATGTTACAAATGTAATTTTAATATGGTAAATAGAATTACATTAAACGCTAGTTATCACGTGGTAGTTGCTTTTAAAATATGGTGTAATCGGATACAACCTATTTAACAGCGAGAACAAAACCTAACCCAAATTAAGTTAAAAATCCTCAGTCCTAATCTCACTTTCCAGCATTTGTCGGAGTATATATATGCAGGATTAACTCTATGAGCAACATCTAAATTTAAAAATCGTGCCTTTATTACTCAACTCTATATTTCTCTATATTATCATATTAAAAACAATGTTTTAAACTCAATTTTAAGTTTTAGCTATGTTCTATTTATTTATCGCTCTCTATATTCAGTTGTATTTAGGTGTTTTGATTTATGGTTTTTGAATTGCCTTGGTAGCATCTTTGCCTGAAATCTCAAGAGTGGTCTCAAAAGATTACGCATGACGGAGGACTTAGGAAGTAGTGCAGCTGCTTAAGGATTTTCATATCATTTATCTATTCCGTCTTTTAAATTCCTTTAACATTTTAAGTTGAATTTATTCATTTCATAAGATATAGTATACTATTTGATTTAAACTTCTTTACTTTATTTAACTAGTTCTTCTAGTTGTGTCACTATTTGAAAATTAACTTGCAGTTGCAAATTAATATTGCAATAACACATATATCATGATCAGTGTTATGATACCTAGGTAGTCTTTGGTACATTAGAGAAGATAGGCTTTATATTAATTTATTAATAATGTAAACAGTTTAAGGTAACCCGGGATCCACTCGAAAACTACAACCATGGAATTTTGTGAAAATTTGTATGCTATTACATTCAAGACGTTTTCATGCGAGACGTCCTGGCGAAGGAATCGTTATAATCAATTTGAATAAATTTATACATTAAAATAGTAACTTATATGACCATTTTTTTACACTTTATGATCGTACCAATAAAACTCGTTTAGACTACAAGTCTTCGTTTTAATTGAATACTGCAAAATTTATAAAATTTTCCAATATATAATTACTTTTAAGTTTTAATTGAACAAAGATTTGTTGAAGAGGAGATATTTATCTTTGAAGGCAGTTTGAGAAAAAATATTTATCGTTTGTAAATATGCTGAAGTTATTTTTTTCCACACATCTTACCGCAAAGTCAAGAATGAATTTCATTTATTACAAAACGATATATCATATAATAATCCTGATATTTCAATCCGGAATTTGTATTTTTATACAAATTGTTTTTTGTAATACAAAAAATTGAACCTTTTCATAAAGAAAAAAATTACAATGTGGAAATCTGTGGACTGGACGTTATATGTAGAGACTTCATTTGACGAGTTTAACTAATGTAGGTCCTAACAGAATACGCTGGTAACTAAAGGACCATAATAATAAAAACATTAATTATATGTGGAAAATTAATTGAATACATTTTTTTTCAATATATGCCTATTCAATTTAAATCAGTTCCTTATATGAGTCTGACTCGTCCAAGACATTTTTCATTTAAAAATTGGAATAAAGCTATCACATAACTGGATGGTAATAAATTTAATAACTGATATTAGAATTGATCGAAGTATAAATTATTATAATTTTTAACTAATAAAACGAGCGAATAATAATATTTTAACATTGTAATATACAGTAAATGAAGTAACATATCGTGAATGTTAAGACTTCGTGAATGTTCTATAATATAATTACCATAAAATCAACTGTTGTATGAAATGATATGGTAACAGTTAATTTATTTGATGTATGAAACGGTTCCCATGACGAATTTAGAATTAAAGCTAACAAATGAGATGATTTTTCTCTCGAGTAAAACATACTCAAAACAAGCGAAAAAGGTTTCTCACAAAACATTCTTAGAGTTAAATTCCTCAGGCGAACCAAAAATAATGTATTGTAAAACTAAAAATATAATCAAATAAAATTTCTAATTAACAAGTTTTAGTGTGTTACACACATTCTTATAAAAAAACATTCAATTGGTTATAAATTTCACCTAAATTGTATTGAATTAGATAACCGACAAGTTCATGACGTAACGTCTTCGTTGGTTGGTTGGTATTACGTCAGATTAGGATGCCTAAAATCTAAATTTTTAATTAAAAGGTTATAGTGTGTTACACACGTTCTTATAAAAAATATTCAATTGTTAATAAATTTCACCTAAATTTTATTGAATTAGATAACCGACAACTTCATGAAGTAACTTCTTGGTTGGTTGGTTTTAACGTCAGCTTAGGATGTCTAAGATCCGTTCTGGCTTTTGTTTACTCAGTCGTAAAATAACTCATAAATCGTGTCTTCATAAGTCGCCTTTACTGCTGACGTTGGGAGTTTCCTAATGTAAGCACAAGAAGGAATATTTGAAAATATAAAAACCATAAATTAATACCAGTGAATGCGATCTATTAGTGTTATTTCAAAATGCAAATACAAACATTTTGCTGGAACCGTGATCATAGACCTTGAAAAAACACTAGTTATATTGACATTGATAAAATAAAAATTGAATAATCACGTAAATAATAGCTTCTTTAAAAGATGATATATATCCAAATGATTTGTATTTCCAATTTTTGAAAACGGGGGTTTAATAGTTTATTACCAGCGTCTCGAAAATTAATAGTTGAAGTTTATCGATAAATATCAAGGCTGGTGGTGTTATACGTTTTGAAGCTCCATGTAACTTCCTTGACAGTCGATAGTGAAGCTAAACGGTATTATACAAATGCAGTCTAATGAAGTGCACCATTCTAAACGCTCTTATATCTACAGCATTATATCTAGTTCCTTTTCACAGTGAACGTATTTTTCAAAGGGCATATTATGTCTTCCGCCTGTGATGCGCTTGGTGGCTAGAAGTAACTCTACTGACAGGACTTAGGTTTATTATATTCTGAAATTTTATAATCACAGATATATCAGTGTTTTATTCTGTGATGTACTTCTATTATACTAAATCAAGCTAAATGAAAGTTTATAATTACTTAGGTCATAACTACGCTGTGAATCAGGATTCGAAGTAGTTTGTAAAAATTCTAACAATCGCTGTTACTCTCAGATTCGTTCTTGGTCCTTCAGCTTAATGATCCATACAAAAAAATACATTATAAACATGTAGTTGTTTAAAGGCATGTCATTAATAATGTAAGATAAGTGATTATTTAATTTTGTAAAGGATAATCATTCAGAAGAGTAATATTTGTATGTTCCGATATGTTCATATTTTCTCTCTCTTAAACAGAAACAATAGTTTTCCTATGACCATCGACCATTTCGTCATTTCAGTGTATCTTACTCGAGAGACATTTACCTCTAGAGATTGTCTCTCCAGTTTCTCTCAGTGTCATTGCTATATCTGTGAATATCTCCCTAAGGTGTAGTAGGAATAGACACCTTCATTAACTGTGGGTTTGTAATCGGCGTATTGTCATTGACACAATATCTCTTTAAGAACAGAATGATAAATGAAAAAAATCATAATGTAGGACACTCTGAGGGGAACGACCGGGAAACACTTTATCTATTTTAGAGATTAGGTTTGTCTGATCTGTTTCAGTTGATTTATTATTTCTTTTGATGACATTTTTCCAGCATGAAAGACTTCCTAATTACTTTCATATTTATGAATAAAGAGATATCAGTGCTGTTCATCTTTCTTGGAATTTATTTCTGTGTTGGTAACATAGATAATGTAACTTTCTTGCAAACGCCTGACTTTTAAAACTGTAAATGTTTTCAAAGGGAGAATTGTAAAACTTTTACTTTCAAGAGGCTTGTTTTCCTATCTAAAGCGAAAATGTTATTGAAAAACATATTCTTGTCAGAGCTAAATCATTCCAAAATGTGTAAAGGAAAGTTAGAAACACAGGTAAATAAATAAATGTTAGATTTCTTCACTTGTTAATTCCAGACAAACTTTCAAGTATTTAAGTTTCTGTGAAGTTACTGCAAAATGCATGTCCGATGGGTACGAGCACAGTGCGCCTATTTAGAAGTTGAAGTATTTTCCCAAGGCCAAGACACGTGATCAATTGTTATGATTTTTTATTTATTATGCCAGATGGAAGAACTTTTCACAAGTCTGTTGCTCCAAGGTGTCATTAAAGTCTCAGTCGATATTTAGTAACTATACAATACCAAGTAAAGCTGCAGAGGTAACGAAAAGTGATATTTTAATTTGATGAGGTGCATGGGATACCTAAGTATGGAATAAATAACGTCTATCAATAGCTTTACGAAATGCTGACGTCTAATCTATAACTAGAAACTAGGAAGAATGGTGTTATATGGCGGAGATATATAAGCATTTCCCTCTTGCGAGTCACGTAATTTAAGATATGAGCTTATCAATGTAAAGTCAGGCCTACACTAAGGATACTACGTGGTCTTTCCGAATCACTTCGCCTTAAGAAAAGTGATTATGTGAACATACCGAATCATACAAATCTACTTTTAATGTTAATTATTTACTAGCCTGTACAATATAAAGTTAAATATTCACCTATCTTACAATATTTTTAACTTCCCTTTAAACGAAATCGTTTTTATAGGGTATCATTAACCCAGATGACCAAGAACGAATCTGTGAAGAGCAGAAGGTAACATCGAATTGAGTACTTGCAAACTATTTGGAATCCTAATTCACAGCGTAAATCTAATAGTACGCCTTTATTCCGATTGGGGACAAAATATTTCTGAAAACTTGAACGCATCTAGAAGATGAGTAACAGTCAATGAATATTGTTTATAATTCAGGATTAAGGAACCTATTCACTCGTAGATTCATTGCAGTGTTCAACCACTATTAACCAACAGCAAAAACAAAACCAATTTGATTATCCCAACCAGAAAATCAATTATTAATTCGTAAATGTACATAGACGTCATTTCCAAACAATTACATATTTAGTTTTTACAATAAAACTGAAATATAAATTACTCCCGAACAACATTTGGCAAGCAAGTGGGGTTTTTAATCAAACATATAGCAGCTTTCCTAAAACAATGAACTATAAATTTTCTAATATTGACATATAAAAAACTTATTGTCTTAAACAATATACTGTAAAATGTAACTCAATTTCTACCTTACAAAATCTAACCTATCAACGAACAACATTTTAAAATGACTAACTGCTCTGATTGGAAGCTACGTCAGGCTACAGTTGGGGTCGCACTGCGAACCCGTGTCGGCTCCTTAAGAGCTAGGTTTACTCACGGCTATCTTGGACAGCCTCCACCGATTAAAGCAAACTAATAAATTTTGGCTCCGCAGAGGCCTATCCAGAACAGACATTAAACCAAAGACAACAATGGATAAAAGTTGCCATGGTTTCGGCATTGTTATCACTAATTGTAAACATGTATTTTATTTGACGTGTTGAAAAAAATTAAAAATTTTTAAGATTATTATGACCTATGGAAAGTTTCCAATAAACCTTATATAATTTGACGTAAAATAATATGTCTAAACGTAATCTAATATTTCCAATAGATAGGGAGATGTACGTATCCTAAGTCTTCATGAATGTTTTAACTCAACGAAAACTTCACCACATAAGTATGAACCTATACTCTTATAATGTAAGCAGCAATATAGTTGGGATAACCCGATTCTGATTCTCGATCCCTGGAACCGTCGATTCTAATGGTCTCGAGCAATTGTCGATACTTGATTCTCCATTGATAGCAGTGTCGAATCCGAGTCTGGCTTTTTAACACATAATATATGAAACGTGAATGAGGCTGCGTGATAAGTAAACGAGGAGCGTGTTATATAAATGAATTGCCATTTCTAGTGGAGAGTGATATATACGCATCGTCATCACTTGACGTCTTTCAACTGGGGTTATTATTATGCTAAAATTGTTAAAATGAATATAAAATCCGTGATATCGGTTTCGTAAAACGAAATGGCATGGTTTCGATATATATTACTTCGAAGGATAGGGTGGTTATTACAAATACGAAAAACCTTACTATGTAACATTGTCTGTATTTAATTAATAATTCCGTAATACAAGCGTATTTTTCATTTACTATGGAATAATTACGAAATCAATAGTTAGAATAATCTGAACTCTGTCTTTTAGTTCGCTATGGCATTGATTTCGAACACTTTTTGATACTTTTTGACAGTCTGATACAAAATTAACTACATAAAAAGTAAGTGCAATACCACCGTTTCGTAGTGTCGTGGTTTTTTTTCATCGTCCGCTGATACGTTTTGAGGGATTTCAGTTTGGTATTCTTTCGAGGTTATCTTGTTGTCAGTTACCAGTGATGTGTTGGTTTTATCGTTTTTAAATTTTTTTAAAACATAATTTTCTCAAATTCAGGTTTACCCTACATGCGGTCACGGCAAAACCGGCTCAGTCCACAGCGTGTACACATGATTTTATTTTTGAACTGAAACTTCCAATACTGGTAAATTACTGCGCATTAAAAATATTATTAATTGTAATAATTTTTCACTTTTAATGTTGTTCATTAATTTTATTTTATTTTTTTGACACACAATAAATGTATATAGGCATAGATATTTTTTCCAACTTTAATAGAACAGTGTAAAATGTTTACATTTGTAATTAAATACAAATCATAACTTTTATTCAATATGGTTGTCAAGCTTTCAAAAATTCCTTACAATTAATCAAGACTGAATGTTTTGTATAGCCTAGACCAAGATGTTGACTAAATTATCTATTATACACTATCACGTAAACCTATATAACTTGAAAGAATCAAAAATCGACGTATAAATCGGGAATAGGAAGACAAATTGAATTTGGAATTGCAATAAAAGCTAATTATAATCGGCCAATCTCTACAATACAGTGTACTATTATTGTAAAGTTTAGAATATTGTATAGCGCAATCTTTCAAAATTTGCCTAATTAGGCTCACAAGTTCGGTAATGGATTCGTATAAGAGAATCTTATATCCTGTTGCCATTTACGATTTTGAACCTTAATATTTTGAGTTATATTCACAAATATTCCTTCTTAACAATGCATTGCTCGCGCCTCCGAACATTACGGGAGTGGTCGCGTATACTACTATCGTAGAACACAGTTATTTTATTTATTTTTTTACCTTTAGTTATATTTTTATCAACTTTTTAGATCGTGGGTGTATAAATTATGCTCTTTGAAATCATTTTCTAATTAATAAATTGTATTTTAATTCAAAACAAAATTGCATAACTTCATAAAAAGTGTTTCATACATAGTATTTTAGTAAGGTACTTACATCTATGAAAAGTAAAAAAATCCAAAGATATTTAGGTAGGTATGGTACAATTTTTAAAAACACAAACACAAACAAAAAATAAATCATTTTACTGAATATTGTCTATTCGTAGCAGTCATCACAAACACTCTATTGATGTTCAGGACACACCCATCTATGACATTTTCCACAAGTTTTGCGGGTCGATTTATGTCTACTTCTGCTGCAAAGGAAACACTTTCCTACTCCAACAGGTTGTTCTCTAAGTGCTGGGGCTTCCTCTGAGATGCCAAGCAAAAGCTTTCCTCTTCTTCGAATTTCTTTTGGCAAGGTTTCCATAGTAACTCGCCGTCGAATAGCTGGATCAATCAATTCGAAAGCCAAATTCATGAGAAATTTTTTCCGATTGATATTCTCGCTGTTCCTGTTTGCTCTGTAAATATTTATGGCATTCACGCCAGCAACATTCAATAGATGAAAAAAAATTTTGAGAGGCCACCTCCGAGAGTTTCTTGATACATCGAAATGTCTACACATTTTATCTAAAATGTCAACCCCATGTTTTGCCTCATTGTACGTAGTGACTATGCAGGGTTTCTTCTCTTCTCCTGTGTCACCATCAACTGCATTGTTATAATGCATAGTTGAAATTGCACATACAGCCTTATTTATCTGTGGAACATAAGACACGAGCGTACATTTTTCTTGGAAGCCAAACAAACTGGATTTTGGTCCCCTTTCATAGTCTGGAAGAAAGCACTCAGGAATCTCAGGCTTATTTTTTGTAAGGTTCCTACATAAGTCAATGACTTTTGTAAGAGCATTCTAGCCATAGGTATTGAGGAAAAAAATTGTCAGCGGTGATATTTCTCCGTGAACCACTTACTGATTCAACCAGACGACACACAAGATCATTCACTTTGTTGTTTTTGCGAAATGGGCCCTCTGGCTGTTGACCCACATACACCTCTAAATTAGTGGTATAGAAGTTTGATGAAGATAGTAAAGCATAGATTTTAACTCCAAAATTCGCCAAGTTTCTTCAGCATATACTGTCGAAACGGGCATTTTCCACGGAAGGCCACAAGTTGCTCGTCTATAGTAAGATACTCAGTGGGCTTGAATGCAATTTGGGAATTCAAGACAAATTTGTCGAAAATAAACCTAATGGCAGCTAATTTATCCACAGCTTTACGGTGTTCTAAGTCGCGTATGTCAACAAATCTTAGACATCGCATTAAAAATCTAAATCTATGCTCACTCTTTGTGACGTAGTTAGCCTCACAACCTGTCCCACGACTGTTGTTCCAGAGCTCAGACACGTTTCGTCTACCTGACTTCAAAACACCGCAAACGTACAAAATTCCAAGTAATGATTTTATTTCAACTACATCCATAGATTTAGCATCCCTCTCTCTGTTATATTTATTTCTTATTTTATCTATGTAGATGTTTGTGCATAGAACTACTTCTTCATTTTGTCATCAACCACATACAAGAATGATGATAAGGGAGTTGAAGCATTTCTTGCATTTCCTTGAGTCCCTGGTCTGTGAAAAGCTGGTATTATGTTCAAATTTGGTGTTCGAGTATTTCTTGGTATTAAGGGTTTTACATACCAGCGAGATGGTTCTTTTTTATGACGCTTTTCTCTGCAAATATAAAACTCAAGCACAGGTCTTCCAGTAGTTGGTCTTTTTTCTGCATAAAGTTGTATTTGCAGGTAATCCTCTTCTTCTTCATCTTTTTCCACATAATTATTTCCTGTTTCGTCAGAATCACTGTGCTCGACCATTTCTTCCACGACATCTTCCTCGAGTTCATCTTCATCTTGAACACCAAGCACACGTTCATCGTCACTTTCTGCTTACGCCAACCACAACCGTATCTGTTTTCTATCACGTTCAGACATTTTTCAAACATATAAGACGTAAATTCAATATATATATATATATATAACACAGAACAAAAAAACTATGGAAAGGAATCAAATGAGAAAAATGGTACACAAGTGGTCGCGCAATCTACAATAGTCTAAATTTTTCGACTTTTAGCTGGCTACGTGACAGCTAGATGAGTGAAACTTGTCTGAGGCAATGAGACGGGCATACGAGAAAGGTATATTGACCATCAAGGTCACAAGTGTTGCCATCCCCACAGGGCGGGACAAAATAACTACCTGTACTACAATAGTAGAACACGCGACCACTGCAGTGTTAATAAAAGGTGTTTTATTCTGCTCAACTCTAATCTATGTGCTCCCTAAAATGTATCACGTTTATTGATTAATCTGATTGATGACCAATAAATTAGACAGATAGCATGCTTTGTTCTCATAGTGAACCTGTTGTGAGAGGTCGTTAACCTAATTCCACCACGTTTTAACTTCCTGCCTACGTTTGCAACATTTTCAAGATCGTTTAAGTTTAAAAACATATGGAGGGCGTTGTTCAGATTGTTTGAGACAAATACTTGAGACAGACACTACTACCTTAAAGTGTTAGATGCTCTAAAACCATCATATCTCAAATGAACAAGCAAATTAATGCTACTAATGAGATTTTTGAAATATAACTTATAGATTTTGAGTTCTTGACCTGATTCAATATATTTAGGACAACGGGACCCTCAAACCAAATATTTTCTTTTGTTTTGATCTTATTCCTTACCAAAGTATAAATTGAAGTTGAAATATATCCCACGTGACAGAACTACGACAGAAACGTACGGCAGGAACTTTATATGCAGAGTACTTGAAGTTCAAAGTGCCTACGTTTTCCACGAATCACACAAATAACACCTGGCCCAATAGATCTTGAAACAAACAACTTGAATACTAAGAACCAATGAGTAATCAAACAAATCGCAGACAATGATCGCACGAAGGAGAAGGCGTAATTCAACTCAGCGTATGACGAGATAAACTGTTGCTTCAATGTCAGCATCCTATAAATAAGGCAGCACAACTCATAGAAGCCCTACACAAATATAGGAAATAGGAATAGGAAATTTAGAAAACCTCGTTTTAAATTATGATTATACTTGTGCAAGTTAGACCCCTCTTTTATATCATGCGTAAAATCTGAGGTTCTTCTTACATAATCAGTTTTACAAAACAGCTGATTTCCCAAGGGGGAGGCACATGCTAATAAATAAATGTTCCAGTTTTCCTGTTGTGACATCATAATGCCCTGTCACCCATGCAAAGTGCACGAGACATGTCGGTGCACTGAGTGTTTCTATTTAGAACAACACGTTGCTTACACGTATTGCAGGATTTTCGAAAGTAAATTTATATACGTATGATGGCATTTTATAGAATATATTGTTATTATATGATAGACCTTTACATTGAAATATAGCAAATAAACCAAACAAAACCACTTTACAAAACATTGTAAAACAAATAAACGCTAACACAGTTTTACTTAAAAGTGTAAACCAATTTCTCAAAAAAAGCCACTCACTGTGATCATGAAAATGTGCCTCATAGTATAAGATTATCCAGAAAGTTAGCTTCTGAAGTGGAAGTCGAATTTTTCATTTCAATATCCCGAGCAAGTTATGTCAAATATGTGTACTTTATTACTTCACTCCTGAATAATAGACGTTTCTTGAAAAATAGAAATATTTTTCAAAAATTCAGGTAAATACCATGAATTTACACTATCTTCTAGTACTGTATTATTGTAAACAGAAGGAACTGCAGACTGCATGTGGTTTAGCTCATAGTAAATGGTTAGCATTCAATCTAATGCAAGTAGTAGGATTAGGAACCCATAGATAGTAGGAGAAGCCGGAGTTCTATTGTTTCTGATTTAATACAAGCTGTTCTGTACAAACAAGCTTTGGTTAATTCAATGCTCCTGAGCTTATAATATCAAAATTAGAAAATTGGTGAATGTTTCCTTTTTTATAAAATCCTTCCAACTATATAAGTTGAATTTTTGGATATTCAGTTTTTTTAAGTTACGAAAAATGAATAGGTTTGTGCAATTTTGTTTGTAGTATCTATTGTAAAAGACTTATCCACAAATCATAAATACGTAAATATTTTACTTAAACTGAATATTCTTAACATATGCTTGATACTTTTATTATTATAGGTAAAAACGTTTTGATTTTAATAATTCTTAAAGGATTAAGAACCAGTTGAACGCCCATCTGTACTATTTCAACATTATCCAAAAATGGCTATGACTTCAAGCAAGCGTTGCTCTCATCAGCGTACATTAAACATGGAATGACAGGAAGTATTTGTCTGAAACCACCTGAAAGGAGTAACATAGAGCCGCCAAATAGTTTGTCGTTGTTTTTTATATCTTTCAATCTCCTGATCAAGGCCTCAAGCGATCTTTTTTGTGCTATAGTCCAGTTATCTCAGACGATATTTCCACACTGTTTCATAACTGTATCCATGAGCGATTTTTATTATGTTTCACACTACATCTGAAATTTTTTACATATTTAGCTTCAGCTAAAATGTTGAATTAGCAGTTCTGCCTAGATTAAAAAAGTTTTTGCAACGCCAGATGACACAACTGCTATTGAGATGAAATTATTTAATCGTATTTCGGCGAGGGTTAGCGAAAAGAGAAATGATTGCCGAATTCCACCTTGTGCATAAAAAAAATTCATTTTGTCCTTCCGATTGATCGCTTCTATTGACAATCCAAAGATTTTCGATAACAATCAATGCTTTAACGTACATATCATTGCTGAATGTTATCGTTACATTGTTCCACTGTGTACGAGGTCGATGCAATATATCATCAGTTATTGAATCTTTATGATGCTCGGGCTAGGAAACACGTTGCTAACACTATAGTAAATATTATACGAATTTGTATTGCCGTGCAGTTAAATTACAATGAAACTTTGGGGTTATATGTATTTTTTATTTGGCAAATCATAAAAACTTCAACAAAAATTGTTTCCAAAAGAATGTAAAAATTATTTTTTGGTGAACTACCCTTATCATTTAGTTTGCCGTATATTTAGTTTACAATGACAAATAGTTTACGTCCTATTTACATACCTGCTAAATCTACATACAATACTTAATAAAAATTGGTCTACCTGTTGCGGAAAAGTGCTGTTACAAACACTGTGACTCGATAATGTCATATATAGGAATCATACACACACACATAGACACACACCCATATATATATATATATATATATATACATATATATATATATATATAACATATGCATATGAAGCATATAGTATTGAGTTTGTTTATATTTATACTAATATTAATAAGTAAAGATATTAAGAAGAGCGACAAGGGTGGGGTAGTAGAAGCCGAGAAAGAGGCCTTATTAATTGCATATTTAGGTTGGGAGTAATAAAACAGTCGTGGGAGCCTGTTGTCAAACGAAGGCTGCAGAAATTTCTAAGGTTTAGGTATTTCAGGAATATCTAGAAAAACATGGGAAATTAACACCTGTTATAATGTAACACTGTAGTGTATAACACTTGTTATACACCGAAATATCTGAAACCGATGCGGTTTCTACGTTATGCGTTAGAAATTTTAAAAATATAAACTTGATTGGTTGAAATGAATAAGAGGGGTTATATCATTCGTTCTTAAAATATAAATAATCGGGCCAAGCAAACTAAGTTTGGGGAGCTTCGAAAAGGTGCAGACGCTCATTAACCTTACCTCACCCTGTCTTATCCTCTATGACCTCCGGCTAATTCCTTTACTCTCATGACCTTGATGGCCTCCTCTTGAAAGAATGTAATAGTTTGCCTACGATCCCTGGTTTAAGACCTGTATTTCGAGGAATAAACCTCACAGGGGAACCAAACCCTGAATTGTTACAAAACCCAAATAGCCTCATATTAGCTTTTCAAGCTCTTTTCGGGCTACAATTGGATCCTCAGTAAATTTATTTTATCATAAATAAAAAACAAAGCTTATTTGAAAATATGAATTTTTTATTTGTCATTGTAATTTATTATTATTAACTAGTTTATGTACTTTTACAGGACTTTGCATCTTGTGATTTATCTAACCTGAAATTACAGTTATCCTGCCTATCTTGTTTCAGGTTAACAATGTAGAATATATCTCCTTATTAGGTTTAAATTATTATTATTATTATTACACACATGCACGCACACACACACACATCTATATATATGCTGACTCCTTCAGGGATGGATACTCAGGAGTAATGTCTGAAGTACATTTGTTTATTAACGGATGTAGTCCAGATAATAACAATTTATCATATATATATATATATATATATATATATATATATATATATATATATATTTAATAAATTAAAAATATTTCAAAAACAAGAATACTTTTAATGAATATATTTAATCAAAGCTTTTAAAAATAAAAAAGTATCAGCATAAAATGATAAAATAGTATCAGCATCTTCAGGAAAATAATTATCTAATACTTAATAATTATTAGAGAATTATTTTCTTGAAGATGCTGATACTATTTTATCGGCGAAAAGCTTTGAATAAATATATTCATTAAAAGTATTCTTGTTTTTGAAATATTTTTAATTTATTAACTATATCTACAAGAAAACATATCACCATATTTAATATATATATATATATATATATATATATATATATATATATATATATATATATATATATATATATACCTTATATACACCTTATTCTCTCCTAATAAAAAAGTTCATAATATATTCTAACAATAAATCAATTTCATATATCCCAGAGTCTTGTTAATATTTAACCATATTAAGGTTATTATATCTAGTTACAACAAGCTATGCCTTTTAATACAAACTTTATTTAACTCAATATCAGAGTCTTAAACACTATAAGGTTACCCTAGTTAGTTGCAATAGGCTATGGATTTAAATACAAACTTCATTAAATTTATTAATAGAGTCTTGTTAATATTTAACCATCTTATTTAAGGTTAATCTATCTAGTTACAATTGACTATGCCTTTTAATGTAAACTTCATTTAGTTCACTAGTTTTACCAAATATCTGATATTGTCAATAGATGATTTCTATTCGCTCTTCAAGTATGCTTTATCTGATTTTTCATGTAAAATTAAAACGTTATTTCCAATTTCAGACAAACGGTTGAATGGAAAGTCGATTTAGAATATTTATAAGTTAATTTATTTAACCTAGGAGAGGTTCATCTCTATTTAATTTTTATTTAGTTTTGTCTTTTAATTAATTTATTTTTAAATAAAGATTTTAAAAAAATGCATTGTTTGTATAACCATGCACTGCAAATAAGTAAAGTATCTTCTAACAATGGTTGGGAATTGTCCATTTCTTTCTTGAAGTTTCTATGTCTTGTCACTGCATGGCAACTGTGAAGTTATTTGTCCAGCGTTTAGGCATTTTCTTGTTCAAAATGATGTTATTAGGATACTTGGGCATTCGCCCATATATCTTCATACTCTCGTATCACATCGAAGCACTATTTATAGTTGTATTACAACATGTTTGTACTTTAACATCGATTGAGGTTATAAACGGCTGAGACGCTTCTCCTCTCGCGTTACCTAGACGAACGTTTCCTTGTACAAAGCGCAAACTCTTTACGTCATATTTCCATCTTGGATTTTCTACCAATGGGAACTCCGATGTCTAAGTAAAGATCTTGCTCATTTATAATCTCCAAACCATTCTGTTTGTTTTTGCTCAACTTATTTACTCTCAAATTTTATATTCTTTTCTTTAATTCAATGTATAATTTTAATTTTTTAACTTTCGTTTTATTAATTTATTTGTCTATATTTCTTCCAATTTATTTAGTACTCATACTCACACTTTTTTTCACATATACCATTACGACGGCAGCGCTGTTTACTCAGTGAGATCTTATAAAAAATCTCTCTCTGCGTTTTGTAACCGAGTCAATCATAATTCTATTCCTAACCTAAATTCTAGGCCACACTATTTTAGATTGTTTATTTTAGTAAATTTTAGGAAATACAATTTTATCTAGCTAGGCCTAACCGAGTCAATCATAATTCTATTCCTAACCTAAATTCTAGGCCACACTATTTTAGATCAAGTTTATTTTAGTAAATTTTAAGAAATACAATTTTCCCTAGCTAGGCCTAAGTTACTCTCCTTACATATCATATTTCTTCTATTAACTATTCTGTATTATATTTGGTTAACATTTATCTAATATTTGGTTTTTTGGCCTGGTTTCAAAGACTAAGGAATTGCCGTCGTAATGGCGTTATTCATTAAGGCTAGCCACTTTCAGATTATAGTTTTGTTTAATATATCTTACGAATTACTATTTGTTCTTTCTATATCAAAATTATCTATCTATTCTTTCAGAGTCTATTATTAGCTATTCTGTAGTTTATCTAGTCCAAATTTAATTAACATTAGGCACTTTGGTCTGGTCTATAAACTACACTTTCACCGTTCAATTTACTCTCCGATCGATTAGGCTTTGGCCAATTTATGGTTATGTTTGTTTATAATATATTTTAATATTCGCAGTCTGTCTAATTAAGTGCTATGTAAATCTGTTTACATTTCTTTTTCCTATATTTACTATATTTTATATCATTGACCTGGTCACTTTGACCTGGTTACATATCCTGTAATATTACCATATATATATTAAATATGGTGATATGTTTTCTTGTAATATAGTTAATAAATTAAAAATATTTCAAAAACAAGAATACTTTTAACTACAAAATTGTATTTTGTACAAATATTTTATTACATAGTTATTTTCCTGAAGATGCTTGTACTATTTTATCGGCGAAAAGCTTTGAATAAATGTATTCATTAAAAGTATTCTTATTTTTGAAATATTATCAATTTATTATGTATATATATATATATATATATATACATACATACTGTAATTCTATTTTCAAAAGCTTTTTTGATATCCATTTTCTTGGATATTCTTTGTTTATGAAGCTTTTCGACTTTAATTATATCTTATATTTAATAATGTTTACAACGGTTTCCGACCTGTCCATTTCACTTATACACAAAATCTGTGTCATTTGGTGTCTCATTAGTTTTACACTATTTCTAGCTCGTCATTTACTTACTCCTGCCCATAGTCTTTTCCTGTTTTATTTTACTTTATTTCAATGTTGTATTAACACTTAGTCCTATTATATTATAGTAATTCTCCTACCTATTCTTTGTTATTTCTAAGGAAATTTCACTTTCATAATTTCAATGTTATATGAACACTTAGTCCTATTATATTATAGTAATTCTTCTACCTATTCTTTGTTATTTCTAAGAAAATTTCACTTTCATCATTTCAATGTTATATCAACACTTAGTTCTATTTTATTATAGTAATTCTCCTACCTATTCTTTGTCATTTCTAAGAAAATTTCACTTTCATCATTTCAATGTTATATCAACACTTAGTCCTATTATATTATAGTAATTCTCCTACCTATTCTTTGTTATTTCTAAGAAAATTTCACTTTCATCATTTCAATGTTATATCAACACTTAGTTCTATTATATTATAGTAATTGTCCTACCTATTCTTTGTTATTTCTAAGAAAATTTCCCTTCCATCATTTCAATGAGTAGAATACCATTCACTTTAAATGTGGCTTTTTCCTTTTACATAAAATACTTATATTTAAATTGATACATACACAATAATCAAATGTTTAATGAGTTTTTGTAATAGATGGAAACTTTCCTATTAACAAAACAGTTAAAGGAAAGCCTGAATAACTGAGTTAGGAAAGCATCCAGTTGGTGAAACTGATGTAGTTATACCTTTACGAAATTTTAACTAGTAAAAGTAGTTAGCGATAGCTTTTAAATTTAAAGTGTGTTATTTGGTATTTTTATTTTAGTAATATATTTGAATAAAAATAATAAATTTACTTGTAATAGTTATATTATTATTTAACTTACCTAAGTTAGGCCATCGCAAGTTACAATATAACTGATATTCTGCCAAGCCATTTTTTATTCCAATTTTGGATGCCATAAATTTGCCACTAAATTTAGACATAAGGAACATTTTTCGGCATATTAGTTACATAGCCGGTAACACTGTGTCCAGTATGGTAGAGAAAAGCTTTATTGTAGAAATATACACATATCGTGATTTCCCACTCGAATAAACAAAAAGGAAAAATTCGTATGGCATAAAAGTCAATGAATGGTGTGTTAATAGATAAACTTAATTTAGTATTTTATTTACATAATATTAGATGAACCTATAGTAGTCGATCGAGAAAAGTGTGACAATAAAAGTTCATATTTAAATTTTAATTATTCAAGTGCACTCGGATATACAATATGTTTTGTATATTGTTTGTAAATATGTTGGAAAATAATTTTAAATTGTTGAGTATTGCCTAGCAACCAAGATTTGGAATGAAATGTTTTAGGATAAGATAAGATAGAAAATCATACGTTGTGCTATTTTAGCATGTAAATGTTACATGTGAGGATAATTGTTATGTCGTAGGGAAGCTTTTTTGCTAAAAACTAGTGCCGTCTTAAAGGTTAGTTTTTATCTGCTAAAATTAATTGGTTAGGAGGATAAAGTGGCTCCTGACCACGCTCATGAGACTTACTCTGCCAGAAACTTTCCCACAATGTACTCTACAATTTCCCAACCTTTCATAGGGATCGAATCAGTGGTTTATGCATCTATACATACAAGCATTTATGTGTATATATATATATATACATATATATATATATATATATATATATATATATATATATACAACAACATTGTACTCTCCATATAATTAATATGAAAAGACATTGAACAATTTAATTACTTGTAAGCAAGTATTTTGATACTATTATGTACAGGATTTAAATAAAGAATTTGTTTAGTTGCCTGAACAACAAAAAAATTTTTTTTATAATTATACATTTTGTGCGGAAACCATAACAACGTTTCTAGAACTTTGAAAATATTCTATAATGTAATTGTTTGAAAGGTAGGAAATATTTCATGATATGACATTTTATTCATCTGAAGTACATAAGCCTGATATATAGATAAATGACATGAACAGGCTGACATTAGTGAACATATTTCACTTATTCTTAAAAATTATCGACAATAAGAGTGAACTTTAAAAAATTGGTATCAATTATAGAATTATTTTTGCAAAAAAAAATACCTTTTGTATATTTCGAACCTTTAAAGCTCTTACTCGTAGAAAAATCGTAGAAATAATTGGCAATAGTAGTTGCTTAATATAAAGCGTGTTTAAAGTAAAGATTGCCATATCAATAGGGCAGGTTGAATATTTGGATATATGGTGGTTTACTATCATTTTGGTGACGAAATCAGATATTAAATGTAAAAAATGTAAGATGAAGGTCGAAAACAATTTCTCTAAATATTATAGCTGTTTTATTTTTATTTAAACCACTAACATCAAAGACTAAAGAAGATATAAATAAACAAAGATAGAGACTGGGAGGGAAATTACTTTAGAGATAATGTCTACAACGTTTTCATGAAAGGTTGGAGCATTGCAGGACCATGAACTTAAAGGAACAAAGGCTAAATCACCTTAGGCTTACATTGGGCATAAAGCTCGTTTCATATTTCAGTGTTGGCAGTAATGAATAAGTTAAAATCAATGATTATGTGTTTGTATTCAAACTATCTTCAAAAATATTTTTTTAACTTTGAACTTAAGTTTGGGACGTGGGATAATTGTTTTCTTTAGTGGGTTGAAGTTTCAACCAACATCAAATTTCATTTCCGATCTTAGTTTTATGGGATAAATCTATTGAATATTTTCGAAACAGGTTTGAACTAGAAACAATGGTAGTCCATTAAAACTTGAATAGTTTCTAATGTCAAAATATATGAGTTTAGTTAAAGTGACCACTCATAAGTTCAAGATTCTTCATAATTTGAAGAAAAGAAAAAGATATTTTTTTTATTGTGTTTACAAAGTTATTTAAACAAAATTAAATTAGATTAACTTTAATAAAAAATTTTATTGTTCAAATGATGTTTTTCCATAAAACGTGTACAGAGGAATTTATCAGCATACGTTTAATGTCATGTTTATTTCGTTGGCGAGATATTAAATCAGATATTCTTGCTTGCTTGCGGAATGAAATTACGGGTTGATAAATATAAGGAGAATATATTGGGGAGTAATAGATATGCGGTTTGAGCGAGCTTACCTATCCCAGAGGGGCCAACACAAATATTTATGCACGACGTTTTTGTCAACTATACACGAATTAATTTGGGTTGTTTAAACCTTGTTGTAACACCATACCTGACAAATAAAGTGTACATTTCATTTCCTTATGATAGAGCTTTCATGTATTCAAATGATCAACTTGAGCATACATTTTAGCGATCTAAGTGGGCGAGTTCTGACATTTTTATCACGCCGAAGTTCCTGCTGTTTAGACTGAATAACATATCACCATCGGTTTACTTATCTCGTATCGGGATGATTAAAATGTCTGATTTTCTCTACTTTTAAATTAAATAAAAATAGGCTTAGGTTCAGTTACAATGGTTCTTATAAAACATTACGATTATAATGCGACAATGCACTTTTTACACGTTCATGCGTACCGCTATATATTTTAATTAAATCTCAATAATTCCATTATCATTTATGTTAGTTTATAAAAACTTCTTTTATATGATAGAGCTTATTATTTAAAGTTAATTTTAAAGTTTCCCCAAATATTTATAAATAAATATTTTTATGCTGTGTAAATTGAGTAATAATTCAGATATGTGTCAAGAGGTAGAACTATCTGCAGGTAGTTTTTTTACATTATTTTTCATTATACTAATAAATATTATTATTATTTATGTTTTTATTTTATATTTACGAATATATGTTTAAAAATTACTTATTGTTACTTGGTTCTCGCACACATCCACCATAGAAACCGTATTTTCTAAATTATATATACATTTTTCTCACATGTAAATAGGCCTTTGAAATTACCTATATGCTAAACTAATATAAACTTAAATATCTTTCAAACATTGGTGTTCAAAGCTAACAATTTTATATTTATGATGGTTAATTATATAACTTGACTACCTTTTTGTATATCATTAGGGTATTGTGATTCATTATTATTATTAATATTATTATTCTTTTTTATTAAATGTACAAATCGTTCAGTGCTATTATTCTAGTCCAATTTTGGTGCAGAAGGAAAAATAAAATACCAGTAACAGTAACCATAGATCGCTCTTATGCCTCAATTCACAAAGTAAGCCTTTAGCCATAGTTCTGAACAATGGAGCTTCAGTTTAATATTAAAAGTCGAAGGTGCAGATAAACTCTTTTCTTTTACTTTTTTTTATAAAACATGGAATTTTCAAATAACGGCAAAGGACAATGATAAACTCACTCAGCCGTCGCATTGGATTTTTCAGTTTGACAGGGGGGGGGGAAGGTAAATTTTTTTTGTTCATAATTTGTACCGATATCTGACAAACCATAGAAATTTCATCATCGATAACTAGGCTTTGTAGTTTTATCATCACCAAAACTCTACTATTTTTTTCCTCTGAAATTATTTGCAGCAGCTTGTATAAAACATTAAAACAAGATAATTGGGGGTCCATTAAAAGTAAAATAGATTCTAATGTCAAAATATATGAGCTTTTTTAAAGGGATACCTCCTAATAACTTACTGTTGCAGAATCTATTATGTATTACTTTTACACTTAGAGGTTAAAGTAACTAGTAACTATTTTATCTTGAGCCAGAGTATGCTTAGGAATATTGGAAAAATGTTGATACAGTGACTACTTACCATTTTACCTTTTTATTTAACTCGACTAGAGAAAACATGTTCAACAGTCTTAGTAAAAAAAGTAAAACATAATTTTTAAATCGAAATGTTTATAAAGGTATTTTATCGAAAACAATTGGGAACAAGTTTACTTATATTATTTTTTGTTCCTATTGATGTTTTACTGTAAAAGGTCCAATTTGATTACAAGAAAATACTGCACATACCAAGACGGCCATCAAACAATCAGATTTTACATAAAACACAAAATTAATGAGATTAATCTCATAATGCTCCCCGACGGCTGCACAGCCGAATGGGGGTCACGTGGCGTTGGAGCTCGGTGTTGTGCGAGTTTCAATTAATCCCGGTTATTCCGGCACCCGATGCTCCAATAGACCCCGTGGTCGTTCCGGAGATCGCCCGCCAGGTCCTTACGCGACGACTGCGAGCGGCCGTGAGGTCTGGGTACCGTCGGAGGCTACTAGGGAAGGCGGACCAAGGGAAGGTGGTAGATGTGTCGTTACGGTGTGAGACCTCTAATCATTTTATGCGCACCAATCGATACACTCGATTCGCTGACTGGCGGTTCGTCCATAGAGCCCGACTAGGAACGGTACCGCTCAATGGCTAGTTTTATCATAATCTAAACACCACTAAATCTTAGCCCTGAGAGAACTTGCGTATCACAAGATGACACTTCAGCACAAGGAAATTGGATGTCCATTAAAAGTTCAATAGTTTCAAATGTCAAAATGTGTGAGTCTAGTTGAAGTGAGGCCTCATATTACTTTACGGTTGAACAACCCTATTATACAACACCTATAAACGTAAAGGGTTAATGAACTAGTAACTATTTTATCTTGAATCATTTTATGTTTAGTACCATTGGAAAAATGTTGATATGTGAACAATAAATTCGTTCTTGGTGATTTTATTTAGAGTGATTACTTCCAATTTTAACTTTTTCTTATATCTTAACTAGAGAAAACATGTTCAACAGTGTTTGAAAGTTGAAATTGTAAGCAGCAAAACATAATTTTTAAACTGAAATGTTTACAAAGCTATTTAACCGAAATCATTTGAAACAATTGTACTTGGTATTTGTTGTTCTTTTTGATGTTGCTGTAAAACGTCCGATTTGACACAACGAATTATACGCATATGTTTAATAATGACAAGTTGATTCGTTGGCGAGATAGCATAGAAGGAATTCGTAATTGGGGAATGACATTAGGTGTTGATAAATAGTTTATATGGGGGACCTGAGTAATAGATATGATGTCAGAGCGAGGTTAACTATCCCAGAAGTGCAAACATAAATCCTAATGCAGGACGTATATTGCCGACTACACGGGAACAAATTTGAACATTAGGGGTATTTAAAGCAAGTTGTAATAGCATACCTGCCAACTAAATATTCTATTTCATTGGATTCTAGATGAGGTTCCATGTAATTAAATTATCAACCTAAAGCATAAAATTTAGCGGACAGAATTAGCGAGTTCTGAAATTTTGATCATTCTAAAGTTCCTGCTTTTAAAACTTAATAATATATCATCTTCATTTAACTCATCTCTTATGGAAATGAATCAAATATTTGATTTTCCGTTCTTATGAAAGAACAAAATACGATTAGAATAGTTCTTGGTGGTAAAAACATTACGGTTGTAGTGAGACTCTCATCTTTGCAGCTTCCATGTATGCTATAATATATTAAATTATCCATCAATAATTCGGCTATCATTTAGATTTAAATGAAATGTGAAAGATCTTTATAATTAAATTTGATTTTAGATGTTTTAAGCTAAATAGATATATAATTTTATACAATGTAATAAGACCAATAATGTTGGTATGTTTCAAGAGGTAAAACTATCTGCCGGTTCATTCTGTATATAGTATTTATATGTTTTACTTCTATTCTCACGAATCTAGTTAAGCCTTTCAAATGACCACACCAATATGCTCAATCTAATATGCATTTATATATCTTAAAAACATTGCTGTTCAAAGCTAATAATTTTTTTATTTAGGATTGATAGTTTCAATATTCTACTACAGTTTTGTGTATCATAAAAAGTATTGACATTCGATATTATTTTGTTTTAATGAAATATACAAATCGGCCAGTGACATTATTTATTGCGGACTGAATTTTCGGCAGAAGGAAAAATAAAATGTCAGTAAAAGTAAGTACTCGACTGATTTAATCCATCTTGTATGCCTTTTGCGCTTAGTTCCCCATAATGCAGTATCCGTTTATTAATTTCTTTAACTCTTTTTTTATAAAACAAGCAATATTTAAACAACGCCAAAGGACATTGAGAGCCTCATTCATCCGTTGGATGTTTTTAGTTATTGGGGAGGGGGTAGATTTTAATTCTTTTGGTTTCCTAAGATGTACCGCGATCTTGAAAACAATACAAATTTCACTATCGATAATTAGGACTTAGCAGTTTTATCGTCATCCAAAAACCACTAAATCTTAGTACTGAAAGAGTTTGATTTGTGGGTACCGGTTTGTGGGTATCATTAAATACAGATGGTATGCACAAGACTATAGCTTTAGCTAAACACTTTGTTTTATTCATATTACCATTATTCAAATATTTAAATTTTTTTATAATTAGGGAACATATTAAGTTGCAACTTTAATAGTAATATTCTATTTTATTTTTTATTTATATATGAATTTAATTTATTATTGAAAAATGGGAAAATGTTTTGTATGATGATAAGTACGATATATATATATATATATATATATATATATATATATATATATATATGTATATATATGATTATACAGTATAGTATTAGCAATGTTGTCGTTTCAGTAGGAAATTTAGAAATTATTAAGCAAAGTAAACTGAATGCCCTATGGGGCGTGGTTAGTCATGGTTAATTCGGGGAGCGTAGTAACAAATTAAATGGAGAGCTCTCATTCATGGATGAAGAGTGGTTTATTTAATACTATGCAAATTAAAGTCATTTCATCAGGACAGGTAAATGTTTAATTGTATTTTTTAAAAAAACCTATTTTATACAACTTAATTGATAATATGGTTTACCTTTCACCAACATACATTTAAATATTAATAATTATATATTTTTATATAAATATATTTTAAAAGGATACATATAAATATATAAACAAGTATAAAAAAGATGGCGGCAAATAGTATTAGTGTGCATATTCAGGAAACAACTTATCTTGTAAGAAAAGAGAAAATTATCAAAAGGAAATTATTAAGCTATTACCAGGTTATCGGACATAAGCAGTAAGATTTTATTAATCTATGCGCGTATTGATGTAATAATATACTTAAAATGTTAAAACAAACTTTGATAATAAAATGAGTTTACTAAAATTCATGTTGAAATTTAAAAAAAAAACTATTGTTAAAGAAACTATTGAAATAATAAAATCTAAAATTTCTCAATATGAAAAAGATAAAAAAATAATTTTAGAAATTGTTAATATATTGAAATTAATATTAAATCAAAATTATTTGTCATATAATAATAAAATTTATAGACAGGAAGATGGTTTAGCTATGGGTTCCCCTTTATCTAGTATAGATTCTGAAATATTTTTACAAGAAATAGATAGTAATATAAATGCAATTATAAAAAAATATGATAAAAATCGTCATTGGTTTAGGTATGTGGATGATGAGTTATATGTATCAAATAATACTACTAATAATAATAATTTAGTAAATATATTAGATGAAATAAATAAAATTAATAATAGTATCGATTTTACTTATGAAATGGAAAATAATGGTAAAATAAATTTCCTAGATATCACAATAATTAGAAATGAAACGAGTTTAGAATATATGATTTATCGTAAAACTACTCAAACCAATCAAATAATACCTAATTATTCCAACCATCCATATAATCAGAAAATGGCTGCTTTATATAATTTTCTTTATAGAATGAATAAAATTCCTATGAGCAATAAAAATAGAATGAGGGAAAAACATAAAATACCAGATAGCCGTAGAAAATGGTTACAAAAAGAAAACAGTAGATAAGTTAAATTATAATATAGTAAACTCCCGATTATCCGTGGGCGGATTAACCGGTTTGCGGATTATTCGGGGTCTGCCATTGTTTTACAAATATCCAATTTTTATTCCAATCAGATTCATGTGTTTAAATTTCCAAACGGTGAATTACGACGTAAATACATACAAGGCTTAATAGAAGTTAAGATGAAGAGAATAGATATGTAAATATGTACGTACTAATTTTTACATTGAAAGGGAAGCATCCCGACGCGGGCCAGGAGCTACTGTATAAAAGGGGCGAGCAGCTACTGTATATAAAAGACAATCACAAAGTGCTTGGCCGCCCGAAAACCTAATGTGTATCATAAGATTGTAAACAAATGTCAGCTAATCTCGGCTATAAATAGTCCAGGACGTAACATATGCATTATCCATGTCTGTCATATACATTATCGATCTTTATGGCTTTGTGACACACTTGACACAAGTAGACACTGTGCGACAAAATGGTTCTCAAGAAACTTAGATCGCACATTAAACATAAATCAATGCACACAAAAAAACAGACGAAAGTGTCAGATTTTTTTTTGTTAAAAAGTGAAAGTATTATGTGTAAAGGAAATTACATATGTACATACATACTTACTTTTGACATATACTTATGTACTTATGTAAATAGTTAGACATATAAATGTACATGTTATAATCCGTCAAATACATCGACATTTTAAATTATTTTCTGTATTTATTTTGTCCTCTGAAGATAATTTGTGAATTGCATTAACCGGGGTCATTATTTGTGTAACTTATGGTATAATAATCGATTATCGATTGTTTTGCGTATTCTTTGTTCATAGTGGATTATCAGGGGAATCCGTTATCGGCGTTGCCGGGCCACCCTATTCCACGGATAATCGGAAGTTTACTGTATTACAAAAACAAATAAAAAATAATATTCATTACAATAGTAGTAATTATAATAATACTGTATGGAGTACTTTTACTTACACTGGTTTTGAAATAAAAAATATTTCCAAATTATTTACTAATAAAAACATAAAAATTGCATATAGAACTAATAATAGAATAATAAATATAATTAACCATAATAATAATATAAATAGTAGCCTATACATGAGAAAAATGGAGTATATAAATTAGAATGTGAATTTTGTAATAAAGTTTATATAGGACAAACAAAGAAAAAATTGAAAGAAAGGTAGGCTATAAAGAACATTTTAATGCTTTTTTAAAACCAAATATTTATAAAACTAATTTTGCTACCCATTGTATTAATAATAATCATATGTTTCTTAATATAAATAATATGAAAATTATAAAAGAAATAAATAAAGGACTAAAAATGAACGTATGTGAAGCTTTTGAAATTTATAAGCATAATATTGATAACAAAGTGATAGATGAACAAATTCAAATACGTTCTAAATTCCATACTATATTCAATGTATATAATGTTGTGGCAGCAGTGGATTTTGGCAATAATGTAATAGATTTGGCAACTGTGTAATGCTTTATCTAGTAACTTCATGTTTGTTAGACAGTTCTTTTTTCATTCTTAGTAATTCCTGAGGATGTTGGTAATGTCAACCAACGAAAAGCTTTGAGTGTATTATTCAATAAATTATTCCTGTAATTAGTCTATATTATTTAATCTTGAAAATATATATATATATATTAATAGGTATATTATAATCTTATTTTATATTTTAGTTTGTATATTATATAATATTATAATCTTAATATATATAAAGAGTATGGTTATATCAATAATTTCTAATTCTACATTTACCTAAATAGGTTTTTTCTAATATTTATTATCTGTTGAAGTTAACTATTTCTTTAATATTGTGGTGGCAGCGGGTTAGCTGTTTTGTTTGTTATGAAAAAACGTTTTAATTGTCTAGAAAAGTCTTATTGTCTAGAACGGAAAGATTGAATGTCTTTTTATTAACGTTTAACATTGTCAATTATTTAATTAATAATTATTGTCATTCTGTTATTTATTATTGCCTATTACATTAATAGTCTCATGTATAAATTAAACGTAGGCCTATATTTTATTTTCACTTAAATTAATCTCGGTCACACGCAAAATACTTAACAGGCTATGGGCCCAGGATTCTGATACAAACCAGAAACCTAAGTCGACCAAGAAATTTAAGGCAACCAAAGAAAATTTTGGGAAGCAAGAGAAAGTCAATCGTCACTGTCATTTGTCATTGTTATTGTCAAACGCACATTCTAAGACAGTCTACACTGAACAGTCGTATTATAATAAGCAACCAATTGTAAATGCAAGTAGTGTCAGTAAATTTAGTCATATTGTTGTTTATATCTTTTGCATTTAAAGTAAAATCTTACGTTAAGTATGGATTCTGTCAAATCTCAGTTAGAGATGTTGAATGAAGACTCAATGGAGTCACGAATTATGTCTCATGACGTTTCAAGCTAAACCTAGCCTTAAAACTAAAGACTTATACAGTATTGCAAATGGCCTAACAGTTAAGCCAGTAGGCAAGGAAAATTAAATAGATGTAGCAAATAATTAGTATTATTAGTTATTTATATTTGTATTTACTTGTTAAAGATGAATAGGGTTAATAAAAAGAAACTGCATAAACACAATGCTGTAATCTGACTTTACTTGATCACATAAGCGTTCCTAGCACACCTATCCAATGTGAACATTCAAGATATTTATGAGGGATAGTTTATGCTTTGAAGTAAAATGGGCATATTATTTATATCAATTGTATGCCTAGTAATAACAAACTTGAAAGTTATAATTATAGTTGCACCTTACGGTCACAATAAATGATCCCTAATAGTATTTACAAATTATACGTAGTAGTTAAATGTCAAAAAAACTACTAAATTTAAATTACTAAAAATGAGATAAAATTAGAGCTCCCTGTAAAATTGAGTTACGATGTAGCTCCATTGATTATGGCATAATGTTTGTATCAAGAATTATAATTATTCTCGGTATGTGATAGGTTTTCGTCTATATTAGTCTTCAATTTTAAGAAATAAAAAACAGTGAAACCTATGGCAATCCTTCTCTCATATTGAATAATAAACCCTTAACATGTCATTAATTTGCAAATTTGTATTGCATAAATTTATCAATACGCCCGTCTTACAGAAAGGGAAAACTGTATAAAATATCCATGTTGTAACAACCTAACAGTTTTTAATTCACCTAATACCATTGTTGATTGGAAAATGTACGAAGAGCTAATGATATTTCTCAATCTGAGAGTATCGTTTATGGAAATGAAAAACATTAAATTATAAATATATAGAAACAAAACATTTCTGCATTTTCTCAGATGACACACTTAAATCAAAAGAATAGAAAGCTGAGCAAGATTGTAAGAGGTACTCGGAGAAAGTTTATTTAGGAATATAATTTAAAACTTAACATTGAAATAGAATGTAATAGTGCTTAACAAAGAAACATAGGTAGCAAAGTTAAAGTGAAACGTTGAAGGTTATTATGCACATACATAATTTAGATCATTGTAGCAAGTGAATTAAATAGGACTGGGAAATTACATAAGATGTAAACTAAATGAACTTGTTTGCTACAGCCAAAAATTAAAAGCATTTATGAACACGAGAATATAAGAAAAAATATTGGTTAAGAGCTGTGGAACAGTGGTTTTATAGAAATGTCCAATGTCAAAATAAAGTAGATATTTGCTCGTAATTGGTTTCAGAGCAAAGACGTATTTCAAATAAGTTGTATTTTAAAACATGATGAACAATAACTACTCTTCATTATGCCTAAGAATAAAGAATACGATGATGCAACTCTGGATGACAAATATTAGTGAATGAATAAACATGTCCAAATGATGATAAATCTAAACCCTCGTATATAAATCTAATAATATATTTCAACTGACTTTACTAGTTCCAACAAAACATTTAATATCAAGGAAAGTATATAGTACAATTCTATGACCCTGGTATTGTGATATTCAGAAATAAAACAATAACTTCGAACATCTACAGAAATATGTTCAATCTTAGGTCAATGAATAGTTTCCATCGAAATATCTGTCAGGCACATTAATTACAATTTAAGGTTTGTTTCATTGGGAAACAGTTAGGAGAGCTAAAACGAATATGTAGAGTGAGTGAAATATTAAGAGAAACAATGACGAATTTAATTATGTAACTAATGGTACTCAACGATATGTTGTATCGAAGATTTTTTTCGTAACAAGCCTGTGAATAAATAAAATGTGTTATAAAAGTATAGCTGTTAGCATATATATAAGATAAGACAAAAATCAACTAACAGCTATTTTGGAAATTATTATTATTCTTTTTTAAAATTTTTCACTGACTGAACATTAGTTCTACGCAGTTTTTCCTTATATTACAATTATAAATTTATATTTTCTGCATGGAATAGCAGAATATTTCTATATCAGTTATATTGTTCTGAAAAACCGAAAATAATATGTGCACAATTTTTTAAAATTCAAACAAGTCATTATATTTATAAATTTACAATTGTATTTAAATAATTTTAAATTATGTTCAAAGTTGCTACAATATTAAATAGTTTTGTTTAGTTTAAATAAAAATACAAAAATCAAATGATGGTAAAACAAACTATTAGGAAACCCTGTACTATTTTGTCAATCAAGCACTACAGAATAAATAGATGTTTGCAATTATTTTCATAAAAGTTTACGTAATATAAAATTTACAATATTGATAAAGGATAAATGACATGAGAAAAATTGAGAGCTTTTCTTTATGATGATTTAAGCCGCTACTCCTTCACTCTCTCTCTTTCTCTCTCTCTATCTCTTATACACACACACAAACATACACACACACACACACACACACATTATTTATTGGGTGTGTGTATTTGGGGTTGATTTAAAGTTGTTTTTTTCATTGTTTGGATTATTTTTAATAATGGTATGCTACAATACATAGGCTATTTGTGATAACAAATTATAGAAATTTAGCGTTTTTGCTTGTCTTTATTGATTTTAGTTTTCCGGCTAAATTAATGGATTTTTAGACTATAAACTATAAACACCGAACTAAACTAAAAGTAGTTCACCTTTAATAATAAGAGATACACACAAATAGATGTGTTAGCTATGGGATCACCTCTTTAAAGTATAATATCGGATATTTACCTCCAAAACGTTGATTAAATCATCAAATTATAAAACCTCACGACACCAACGGACATTGGATAAGATATGTTGCCGATAGTTTATACATAAAGCAATAATAAAGCTTCATTATCCAAAATTAAGCAACAAGTAATAATATCATCCTAAAAGAAATGAATAACCTATACCTTAACTTAATATTCACCCATGAAGAAATAAACTATCTAGACATAACAATAATAGGAAATACAGCTAACAATAGATACTCAATTTTAAGGAAACCTATACTAACTATAAACGAAATAGCAAACTACTTTAACTCCCCCCTGAACATAAAATGGCTGCTTAAAATTCACTCTTATATAGGGAAGATAGATCAGTTGCGTGAGCCTAAATTTATTTGGATTGAGCTTATGAAGCAAAAGAACCTAGAGCCCATACTCGACTCATTTTCCCTAATGATGATATTTAAACCAATTACTTACGTGGATCTCTTAAAACGTTTGCAATATAAGTTTATAAATACTTTAAACATACAATTTGTGGAAGTATTAAGTTCTTGTTAACAATATATCTCTTTTAGTTAAAAAGTCACCTAGGAAGTACAATTTTACACAACTGCGTGTAACCTTATAGTGCCCTTAAACAATATTGGAGTTCTTTATATTTATTTTCATTTTCAAATGTTTTCCAAGGAAAAAAATAGTTATGCAAAACATGAATTTATCCCGACAGAAACTAATTAGCAATAAAGAAGTAGAATCACACTCAAGGAATCCATTACTAATGGGGCAATATAAAGGTAATATTCTCTTGTCAAAATGCATGGTCATTCAGGTTAATGTTTTTTCTTTGATATCAAAGGTGAGAGCTTAAACTTTCATTTTTTATTCTGGTATTGCTTAGGTGAGCTTTGAGAATTTATTGTAGATCGATGTGTATTCAAACCTTAACAGTAAAAATAAAACCTAGCGCTAAAAAAATATTGTGTTAATTTTTAGTAAAATGTAGTAAAATTAAAATTAATGTCTATGTTCGTAAAATGTATTTAAATGTTTTGTAACTGTTCCTTTCATTTTTATTGCTTGTTTGTTGTTTTATTTATATCTTTGTGGTGTCTTCTTTATTAAACAGGCTGTTATCTACTACTGTGTCTTAAACCTAATAGGTCTGTGGGAAAAGATATTCTGTGATATTTCACAAATAGCTTGTCCTAAGCAAGTTATCAAATTATTGACGAAGGTAATCCTGTAGCTCTTGGAACCAAACGCAACAGAACCGCCAATCTCTGCACTATAGGAAAATAAATACTATACTACCACTGTCTTCCATATAGGTAACACATTTACATAGTTTAACCATGAGTAGATCATGGTATTGTAGACCATATGTATAAATCATTGATAATGAAGTTTCAGTATAAAACATTTACACTGTTTAATATTTACAAATACTATTTAGAAATGGTGTATACGATCCAATATTTGTAGATATTCTCTTGGTAGGAAAAGCTATGCTAATATAATTTGTAATATATAACTATAAAAAATTACTAAAATATAACTTGAAATTTGTGATAGTATTCTACCTTAACGTGATCGTTGTAACAAAAAATTACTATTTATACATTAGAAAAAAATAATGTAATTCGGCCAAAAGTTGGAATTTAGAAGAGGCTATTCGTAAATATTACTCCGGAATATATGTTTTAAATAATATATTAATCTTTAAATTTCAATTTAAAATTTTTCTTGTATGTTTATTAGAAAAAACTATGATAAACGTATTTTAAAAAAATACTAATGACAGTATAGTAGCAAAGAAAACTATTCCTTAAATCAAACGAGATTGGTGCACGTATATTTACCTTACATACTTGCTACTACAGTGATATTGAGGGACTAGATACAAAAACAAAAAACGAAAACTGTGCATATAATATACATAACGTGACGTAGGTCTACTCCAGCTGTTTGTTATTTAATATCCAGGCAAATCTAAACAACCTTACAACATTACAATATCGAGTCACGGCGGATATGGGTACACTGCAGCAACGAATATCCGAAATACAATTACGGAGTAGGCGGCTAAATTGTTCCCTTTAATAATTATTATGGAAGCCAATTTGATTATCTCTCTCGATTAAAAGAAATCATAAAAAATTGAAATACTTGACTATCCAAATCTGTTTAAACAACTATCTATCAAATCACATTTCTAATATTTATACACTTTCGTGTTACCAATTTGTTATTATTTTGTAAATATAAATAAATGAAACGTCATTTATCCCGTAGCAAATGCTTTTAAAAACTAATGTAACCAGATAGGCCTACAAGGTATTTCAAACCGAGAACGAATCGTAGCCTAAAATTATGTTAAACTAACAACGGACTAAGCGAATAAGAAAAAACAAAATTTAAATTAAAAAATTTTGAATATATTGAGTTTTTGAAATATCTGCTATATTTTAAAAAAGTAAAAATAAATCATAAGATAAATTTAAAATCGTGCGTTTTTTAATTTCTAAAGTTTAACCGTGGTCGTCTGCATCATATAGAGGAATGCAGTGAAAACCATTCATAGTTACCAAGTCGTACTATATTTAAATACCTCAACATATTACCATGAGGTTACCGCAGTTGTGTTTTATTCAAAGATATTGAAAGTTATTTTCCTAGTGTCTGATTTGTATTCAACGAATTTTTACCCGGATTATCCATTTTCACCACCATCCTAATCTATCTTTCTAGCATTTGTTTTAACCATAGATAAGTGCGGTTAACCATTTAATATGCTCAAAAAGGCACTCTATTGTTAAAATATCAAACAGAATAAATAAGACTGTTATGTGTTTGTAGAACAATACGTAAAACGGTAATAAGAATAGTGCGTGCTTTGAAAATGAGAGCTGGGGTGGTAAATAAATGGAGGGGCGGTTACCACCTCAGACCTATATATGGACGCATATTTCAATTCAAGTATTACAATTAAATTAAAATATCATTATTATTTGATAAATAAAATAGTTAAAACATTTATAAGAAAATATTATTAACATTTGAAGACAATTCACCTATAAAAATACGAATAATTAGTATTAAACATTTATTACGTTAAATATTTCATTACTGCTTTCTGTATATACATACGCAAAACGTAAGCAACTGTTTTTTGGAAAAAAACTTCTAAAGGGGAGACATTATATTTTGTAAAAATAAAAATGATCGGCGCAGATTTCTTTGAGGAATAATGCGTCCGTAATTTTTTAAAAAATTATAGCTATTGAGCTAATTATAGCTAATAGTGGATGTAAAGCTAATGCCCAAATTTTATATGTTTTAAAACTTCTACATATAAATAATTATCAACTTATGTAAAAATTTGGTGTGAGTAATATAATGTTAGGTATGGAAGGCCTATCATGATTTATAAATTTCTATTTAAAACAATAACAAAATGATTAATTACGTAATTTTAAAATAGTTACGGATAAGATGTCATTTCTCATGTTATTGCTCCATAAATAATTTCCATAAATAAAGTTTAATATATATATAAACTTTAGTAGGTCACTGGTCTATAAAAAAATTACCAACCAGTTATGGATCTACGTCCATTATAGGGTTTTGGGGTCAAAGCAATCCCCCTTCCTTTTCGGCATGCTTCTGAGAATAGAAATGGCTTTAGAGAAAACTTATCTCATTGAAATACGTGATACAGAATACCGTTTAATGAGACCACTAATAAAGTTTTGGGTTGTCATTACATAGTGGTTACTAAACTGTAATAGTGACTGAAGTTTGCTTACAGAGTCGCGTTTTTGCTTCTCCTGGCAACAGTCGTTGCGGAACGCCGCCAAACCAATTAGGGCATGTCAATAGATCTACGGGTTACAACGCACATGGATATATATTACAAGGGGCAAATTAGACATTTCAATAGAGAGATAACTAGTATGAGGATATGTATAGCCAGTATTCACACTATTATTGCAACCAATCAAAGTTGAAATCATTCTAGTGCTTGTTAGCTACTCTTTGATGCTTTGCACGCCACTGAATGGTAAAAGAAGAATGCTTCGTGCTGGAGACCGAGTTTTTTCACTAAACTGTGTAGCATACAACGTAGAAAGCTTTCTTAAATATTCTCATCAAAATGCCCAATAATCGTTTTAATAACCACAAAACTGTTCGTTTCAAGACGGACAAGAATGTCAGTACCACATTTTGGTTATATTTAGCGAAACACTGAAGTTTTACGTTTTCAGAAACTCACTAGCAGTTTTTTACAGTCGATGTTAAAATTGCGATTGCATACCAAAAACTAGAGAACAGCACAATTTTTTTTTAAACTGAGACGAACAAAACTTTGCTCAGATAGTTACGATTTAATTAATTTTGCTTCAAATGATAAGGATATAACTGTGATTTTTATTCCACAGATTGAGATTGTACTGATATTTCGTCTGTATTACTCAGAACTTAAAAATAATTTTCAAATACAAACAATCTTTTGCATAAACCAAATGTACCAAACGAACTACGTGGAAGTCAACTAAGTTCAAAATATTTTAAAGTTTATAACCAAAATAACTTCCATGTCTCAGAAATAAAAAGCAAACACCTATATTGGAGCCTCAATTTGGAAATTAATTCGATCACATATTTTGCATAAAACTATGGAAAATAATTATCCATTGTAGATTTGAGTTATTCGATTGCCAAAGGTAATTTTTAGTATTATAAAAACCTGTAAATAGTGTTTTATATTTTTTTTTAAGTAAATGCTTGAATCTAGTTAAATAATGAGACTTCACAATTTATAAATACGTGTAGTATTACCAGACAAGGATTACAAAGATTGAATTGTGCAGTAAAACCCCTTATGAAATTCAAAATTATGTAACACAAAAATTGACTAGTATATGAAAATTTAACTCAAATATCACTTTCGCCTTTTTTTATCAAGTTACATTGATTTGCTATATAGGTTTTACTAGTAGGTTCATATGTTTCCTAAAAACGAATTATATAGAGATTATATATGTTTTTTTAATGGTAAGCTACTAAACTCTAGTAAAACTATTTCTTGTGTATATGTTTTAGATATATTCCAACTACATATAAATGTCCTAATTCCTACATAGGAAAACAATCTTCCCTACATGTTTATGAAATACTATGAAATACATTTTTACTTGCTCAAATAGAGCTTTCAAAACATTACTACAAATGGTTATTGTTACGAAAATAGATGCAGTTAAACTAAAGTTATAACGATAGACCAAATAAGCGTAAACAGTTCCAGCACAAAAAGTTCTGAAGTTTCTTCGAGTTTCTACCACATATGAGTAGATTAGCGAAGCTGTATAAATAGACTCTATATAAGTAGACTATGTGTGTGTGTGTATTTTCCGTTTCAAAACTATATAACGTTCGTCTAAGTAAATGCATTGCATAGTAGTTTAGAACTTTTTTTGTAGAATATTAAATTTAAATTTTAAGAATACATTTGTAAATTCCATTAGTACTACCAATTGGTAATATTTATTATAACGTAATTTATTGTCTAACGTTAAAATTTGTGACATAATAAAATGTTACAGAAGATTTATTAAATACTATACAACATTTAAAAATTATAAGAAAGTAGGTCGTACTCAAGATCGTTTGACTCTCAACTTACCTTTTTGTAAATTATAAATAAGTAAGAGAAAATAGGTTATTGCTAACTATGTTTATTATTACTAAAACTTGTTTTTTTTCATGTACAGTTCCCACTCTATCTTTTTGTTACAAATATTATTTTAGGGCTTGGCAAATAATTCAAAATTTTATTTATTTCGAATTGAATATTAGTACGGTAAAATTGACTTGAGTACTTCTAAATTAGACTCTAGGGAAAATTTACGCTCAACTTGTGGCAATAGTGGCCACCTGGCTGTCAAACATATTATCTGTAGGCTGCTGAGTCTGACACTTGTCAAATTAATTTCTCTCATTTTTATTTATACTTCTATATTTTTTAATATTTAAAGTCGTATAATTTATGAAATATACAATGTTATTTTTCATAACATTGTAAATTACAATGTTACTGACACTTGTCAAATTAATTTTTCTCATTTTTATTTATACTTTTATATTTTTTAATATTTAAAGTCGTATAATTTATGAAATATACAATGTTATTTTTCTGATTAGACTAAACTTACAATATATGCTTATGCACAGTATATATAGTATTTATATGGTTGCTATATCTTTATTTTGGCAAATAAGAAAATTTGTATTGGAAAATGTGCCCTTTTTCTATCTGGAGCCGTAAGTAATGTATGTGAAAGTAAGTGTAATAACAGGCAAGAGTTTAATTTCATATCTTTACAGAAATAAATAATTATAATCTATAACTGAAACTAATATAACCTTATAACTATCAAGTGACTCATATATTTATTACAATAATTTCAGTAATAACTGATTTGATTCCACAAAAAACATTTTTCTATTTTTTTAAAACAATGACAGTTTTAAAAATATATTATGTGTTTTATAGATCCTTAATTTTTTCCCTGAAGATGACAGCGTCAAGTCAAATAATATTAACTATTCCTAACCACTCCGTATAGACATCGAGTGGTGTTAGAAAACTGCATATAGTAAATCGTTGATAATAACAAAAATTGTAAACCTTCCTTCAAGTGAATAGTTTTGGAAACATTTTTTTAATAATCTTTAATCATCTGTTAAAAGATTGACCGAGATAATTAAAATGATACGAAAGATGAGAACTTCTGTTTCTGAAATCTATTCTAGTAAAATTATAATTCATATATTAAACTTATTAACAACCAAAAACATACTCTAGTTTTTGACAAGTTTTATCGCAATTAGAAAAATATAGTAGATTACTCTAATACAAGTAATGAATTTCCAGTTTCTAAATCTATTTTATGTCTTTTTGTCGAAGCATTCAGTGTTTAATAATATATTAGAAAAAATAACGGTAATCTAGATGAATACCCAAGGTCAAATTAAATATTAGAAGAGCTAAGAGCCCAAACTATTATTAGCCTATGGTTATAGCCTGGTTTTGCTTTACAATAATGCTTCTGGATTAGGAACTGCTAAAAGTTAAGTTACCCTGTATTTAGTGATGTAAAAATAATTGAACTACTAATAACTTATAATAATGCAATTTAAATAAGTGTGAAATAATATTTTTGTAACAGGCACAATAATTATATTCATATATAACTGTAAATGCTGTTCATAGTATGTAATATATTATAGATATTAATAATATTTTTAAAAAATGAAATAATGTAATTGTATTTTTTAAAGTAAATAAAAATGGCATTAAATACTACAATAATTATAAAGTATGTAGGAATTTAATATTTAAATTGATTACAGTTTTTCTAGTATATTAGGTTATAATTATATAGAGTAACACATTATGAAAATAAATAGGTAATATATGAATAATTTCATGTTCTGTTTAGTATATCACACATTTACTAGAAATAGAAATGAATGCTTTGTTCCAATTGCCACTATGAGAGAGAGAGAGAGAGAGAGAGAGAGAGAGAGAGAGAGAGAGAGAGAGCGAGAGAGAGAGATTTACAATAATATCATTTATGATATATAAAATAGAATTATTACAAATAATGGTTGTACACAAACTCACAAATTAATACTTTATTCATTCAGACGCGTTTCAATTACAAAGTCGACATCATCAGTGACTATCATACTATAAACCCACCTTACAACTTAAAACTCATCAAACCGATGATGACGACTGTGTTATTGAAACTTGTCTTACTAATAAAGTAATAATTTGTGACATTTTGTACGCCTTTATTTGTTATTTACATAACCTAACAAACAAAGCTCAAAGTATAGTTGGTAATTCCAAATATGTTATGAATATGAAAAATTGTGTTAATGGTTTTATTGCTTTTTAATTAATGAATTGCAAAATGTTGGATAACACACGTCTGCTTCGAGCAATAAAAGTTTTAAAGGGCAGGGTTTTGCAGGTATTATTATTTAATAAACCGTCTCAGGAAATCCAACATGTGCACTGTATAACACAACTGTTGCCCTCTACTTTAAATTCTGCCTGCAGCTGTACTGTTGCTCGCATTTTCACAGTCGTGACACACAGAAAGTAATTAGTCTAAAAAATAATTTTCACAAATTCTTTAGGTATAACTGATCAGTTTTGTTTTTAAAGTATTTTTTTAAACGATTTTAGCTACGTTAGATTTAGCTTTTGGTAATTACCACCAGCAAATGATTCACAGGAAACATTATAAAAAGGTGTTTCACTAACAAAGGTGAAATTAATTAAACACAACACAGAATAAAACCCATGGATGTCAAATAACATCATCAGCTTACCATATTCTAGAATATACTTTACAAGCTCTGTTTACAAGTTCTAAGTTGTAAACATTGTTTACAAGCACTGTTTACTTGTTTGCTTACAGGCAAAGTATTTTATCATCATAAACGTTGAGAAAACTACGTTTTTAATTCTTCTGAAAATAAGAATAGTAGATGGTTAATATATGGGATGAGCCGGAGGCATTTATTAGTCATGTTCTGAAGGTCATTCGGTTGCATGACCAATAGGACTAGTGCAGATGATTGTATAACCTAGGCCAGTCTAATTTGCAAACTATTGAGTTTTAGATGGCAATTTGCAATTTTGTAATAGAACCCTCTGGTTAGGATGACATAGCCATCGAAATATAGCTAAGGGTTTATTCTTAGGCATCATGGAATGTAAGCTATTATTTATTATATCGGGGTATTGCGGGCTTCTCCAATGTTTTTAGTATATTATACCATTGTGCAAAAACAATTTATTGTTTGTTTTTAATTTTTGAAATTTAATATTATGTCAATTGAAAGTTAGTTTATGTTTGATGGCATATCTGATGTTCGAAAGAATATTTATGATAATATAGGCTAACTTTATTTCTTCCACTTTACTGATACACAGAAAAAAGTTTAAAATGCAACCAATTTAATATTTACTAACTCTGCTTGAAGAACTTTTGAATGTGTAGGAACATGCTTTAACAGTGGATAATTGAAATCAGTGCAGCTAACTTAATCATTTTTTAAACAAGAGCTACAAAAATAGCTTCCGTTTTCGGTTTATCATATTTTGTTTAAAAAAATTCAGTAATTATCAATATCGTCAACCATTATCTCGTGAACTATCTATGTCTATCGAATCAAAGGTTTTTAAAACATTTTATAATATAATCAACCCTTAAACATGAAAATTTGTTCTTGAAACCTGCAGTCTAAGGAAGGGGATTTTAATACAGAAATTCAACATCTTTTGGAAAATCTTATCTACTATATAATAATCTAAGTGTAAATACAAATCACCCACAGCATGAAATCGTATCATTAAAATATTGTGAGCCCTAACCGAGCTTGAATGTGCAATTAACGAATTTATTGTACATCATATTTAAATTAACAATTCAGAAGGTAATTTTGTTTTTTGTGTAGAGAAACAGTAATTCTGATTTATTGATGTTTTTGTTAGTTTTATTACCAAATGCGCATATATTTTTTTGCAAAAGCTTAGCCTAACTTTTAATATTTATTGTTTAGTTGTGCCGATGTTTAGTTTGAACCTTAGAAGAAAGAGTATCCCAAAAGAGATATTATTTTATTACTTTAACTCTTAAAATTGTAAAAGAATGTTTCCCATTATTCAAATTTTGATATATTTGTTACAGTAGAGTCTCGAAATTCCAAATCCAGATTTTTTGAGCTCCCGCTGATTTCCAGCCTATTTCTATTTCAAACTAATTTATCTATTTGAAAAGAGATTCAAGTTTTTTACTGTTAGACAATGCACCGACGCTTCCCGATGAAGATCAACTGTGGTCTGACGATAAAGTACCTTATATGTTGCAGCAAATGTTAGAGCCAATGGATCAGGGTTATATGAAAAAATATACTCATGTTACCTTTTATAGTTTCTCTTGGAAGCGTCGGAAAGGAAGCTTTATAGAAATATTTGTAAGCATTCTAAAAAATATTACAGTTAAGGAAGTTGCGTTAGGGATAGCCAAATCATGGAACAAAATTAAAGGAAAAATGTAGAGTAAGTCATAAAATAAAATCCTGATTTATAACAAAACTCTTGACTCTATTGTTGATTCACAAGATGACACTTGACACAAACTCGACATTTTTTATCAGGTATCTTCAAAGTTGTGAAAAACGGAAGTACGTCAATAAGTGATCAAGGTTCGACCGAGACAACACGAGAAGGAAAAATTAAACTCGGTATGCCACTAATGTGGTTCTGCTTTAGACTTTTTTTATTCATGCACTCTATTTCAAGTATATTTATTACAAACTTGTAGTAGATGACTCTTGATGTATATACTATTTTTTCCAAATAATAATTTACTTATTAGAATTAATAATATAATTTGCCTAAATAATTTCGCTTTCTATTATGAAACTCATTATTGTGATTCTGTCCTAAGTATGTACTTGTTGCAGATCCAAGGCGGCTGTTCCTTTGTTCCTTTACCATGACTTTTTTCCTTCTTGTTCTGTCTCAGTCGAACCTTTATTCTCGTCATCACTGATCTCAGTAGTTTCTTGTACCATTTCAAGAGTCATAACATGTGATATTTCTACATACATACGTTCGTCACTTCTCATCACTTGACTTACGTTCGTATCATCGTCATTTTCATAGCCTGAAAGTTTATTGATGAGAAATGTCAAATCTGTTTTTCTTGTGGCCCAATGACAATGTCAACAGTTTGATTATGACTCAGGATTTTATTTCATGACCTACTTAATATTTCTTCATTTATTTCGTTCGATGCTTCAGATATCCAGTAGTTAACTTGGTTAACTACATTTGTTTTAAAAACCCTAAAATATTTTCTTCCCTTTCAGTTTCATCCAAAAAGACAGTAAAATTTAACGACTATATAGTTCCAGAACACCTTAATCCATCGGTGGGTTAAGCTCCTAATCGTTGGTTTAATCATGGAAAACACAGTTGGTCTTCATCGAGATGCGACGTTGCATTGTCTAACGGTAAATAATTTGAATTTCTTTTCAAATAGAATAAATAGCCTACAATAGAAATGGGCTAGAAGTTAACGGAATCTCGAAAAATCGAGACTCTAATGTGTCTTAAGTGTTATTCTGACTTTTGGAATGGTTTGGAGTTATAAAGAATCATCTGCATAAATTTAAAGTTACATACGATTTAGTCTAAATTGAAATATTAATTAAAAAAATGTTATCATTGCATTACAAATATTATAAATACTGTAATAAAAAAATACAGTAACGATGAAAATTTTTGTAAATCAGTGAAAACCTTTTACAGCTATAAGTTTATTTATGTAATTAGCTGCTTTTTATCTTCCAAGATACAGTATCAATATTTATTTATTCAGTTTATTCATTAACAGTTTGATGCAAATTTATTTCCACTTTTTAAACAAATTTAACACAAACGTTACATAACAATGAAGTAATGCATCAATGTTTCTGTCAATATTCGACTACGCTTTGATTTGAGGTTTGTTGTTGTAATTGGTTTTACAACGTTTGTTACCCCGTGAAACAAGCTAAAAGTTTTAATTAATGTAACTGACAGTGATTTCGGCAGAAACAATCCCTTGACTTCAGCTTAAACAAATATCTGTGGCTGTCCGAGGTTAAGGTATTAATTCATTTGTTACTAGAAATTCAATTATTATTATTTTATTATTATTATTATTTATTAGTATTATTATTTCATTTGTTAATACAAATTATTTCGTTGCAGTTTCCTGTTTTGATGAAGTAAACATGTCAAGTGTAAACCAAATATATTATTGTATATTTTATAAAGGAACAAGGAAGAAAATAAATGTATATTTTGATAATTTGTTTATTGATATTTTTTATTGATTTTCGGTTTTACAAAAAAGATACTGACAATTTCGCTATTAGTCTTATATAACATAGTCATATTATTCTTTTGTACTCTATAAGCAGGTATGTTTTAAATACTATTCCTGCCATCATTATATCGTACCTCGAATAGTGATTGGATATAGCAATATAATTAAATGCATCTCGTCCATTACCAATTCGGTTCATTTTGTTCACTATATGGAACTCAAGAAAATATATAAATTATACTCTTAGGTTGAAAGAGTATATGTTTTAATAGTCGTGGAAACCTTTATTTGTACGTTCTGTAATTCTGGAAAAAATGTAGTCATGAATAGACGTATAGTCATACACTTATACGAGCATAGTATTTTGTTCATTTAGCTACACCTAAATAGTATTTACTAGGGATTAACAATGGCTCCAACAATGGTGTACTCCTATTGTCAGAGGTTGCATAGCAACTAATAATATTAATCATTTTTATTTTCACTTGCTCATTAGTCTTGTATAATCCTTTTTGGGGCAGTCTTTGGACAGCTTTCCTGCCTAGTCAAACCACCTTTATAATAATAAGAATTTCCCCTAGGTTGTCTCCTACGTGTAATTTTTGTTGCTCTGAAGTTCCATTTAGTTTGTAGTTGGAATTTCGTTTAGCACTTCTAACGTACAACTCAGTTTTGTGAGAAATTAAAGTAAATTCACTTTTGAATTATTTAAATATATTTTTATATAAGTTTAAAAATAGTATTTTAGGCAATAACCATAAGAAATTAAGAACTATTTATTAGTTGCTAAAATAAAACTAATATCACCAAGGAAACCAACATTACAAATGAATTATTTTTAACTAAACTCTTATAAGCCCACTTATACTTTCAGATTTACTTTATATCATTTTTATACATTTTACAACAACATAAAAATGTTCCAAAAAAAATTTACAAATATTATAGCAATTTCAAAGTAAACTATTAAAATGTTTCCAGAATAATAAATTCAAAACACTTTTTTTATAGGTTTTATCAGCGTTTTCGATGTCCTATTGAACAAGACTAAAGTAACGTAGACCTCAGTTAGGTTATTTCTATTATCGATACAACTAGGATAAAATATATTTAGGCCTATAACTTGTTTCAGAACAAACAGCTAAATTACATGTCGAGATGGTAAGAAATAAGCATGCTTGAGAGTGGGACTATCAAACCGTTTCCTTTTTTATGTAATTAATTATAAAAGGCTTTATATTTCGTTTGTAAAGATAATACAATGATAATCTCACACGGGGATTATATATCTAGTCCATAGGACATGTTATCCGTTTACATGATTTCCTTAGTAGGATTCTACCATTTTAGATGCTAAGCTCTAGTACATTAACAAGGTAAAATAGTGACTAAATTTAATAAGCCCAACTTTTGAAATAAAATGAATGGAATAAATTAACAGTATGCATGACATACGGAATAGTCGGAAAATGAAATATATTATTTTAAATATGGGTTTTATTATATTTCAACTTTAATTTCAATAGAAAAATTCCATTCTGAAAAGACAATTATAAAAAAATTGTTTTCAAAAACGTTGGTCTATTCATGATAAATTTTAATATCTTCAGTTTCACTTGTTATTAGTAGGCTTATTATTCACATCTTTAATCATCATGGTGGACTTTAAATACTCAACCCAATGTGAAGAGGCATATTTTAATTAGTAGGAAAAACTAATTTTATTACAAATTGTTACAATATACGTATGTATAATCACAAAATATAACTTTCTTCGTAAAGCTGGAAAATAAATAGTGGATACTTACATATAACCGTTATTCCAGCAAAATTAAGAAGTGTGTAGTTCCAATTCGTAGAGAAAGCGTAAGAAACGGTATAGTTGCTAAACCTGGAACCGTTTTACTCCCATAACAGTTAACTATTACTCACGTTAAAGTTACTAACAAAAAAATAAAAATAAAAATTTAATAAAAATAATATATTTTGCCGTTTTTTTTTCAAAACAAAACCGATTAATAACTATCCACTCAGAAACGAGAACATCTAAAACAAATTGTCCGTCAAATTAAGGAAAGGCGAAAATTAAAGAAATAAGAAGTAAGGCATTCAGAATTTTGAGAGGTTATGTTCTATATTTATCAAAGAATATTAATCCCTCATAAAAATGGACTACATACAATTAGCATTCAAATGTGAAAGTTTGATAGAATGAAAAGTGTAATTGGATAAAGAGTATATTTTTCAAATGTGAAAGTTTAAAAATGAATTGTTTTATTTATAACAATTGTTAATTATTGTGAATCTTAAAGAAAACATGTTTTAATGAATTATATCGGGGAACGCAAAAGAAATGTTACCAAACGAATGAATAAACTCTAATTTAGTGAAACAAACATAGCTGGATTAGGTATTATTAAGAAATTAATATAGTGATATTATAGTCATATACGAGTAATATACTTTTATCATGGTTTAAACAAATTAAAATTATCATTATTTATTTCAAATATTGTTTGAATGTTTGTATGACTATATCATATTTTTTATTTAATACTTTTATCAAAAAATCAACCCATTATTTATTTTATATTAGGTAACCTATAAAAATAACTTCACAGTTTGCTTGTATCAGCAAGAATGTAAATCAAGGAGCCGGGTGTTTTTCTTTTTAAATTTCAGTAACACTATTAAAACCTTATACTTTTACATCAATAAACAAATGTATCCTTTAACAGTTTCCTAATTTAATATTCTAAATGTACTATTTATTAAGGTACAAAGACCTTAAAACGAACAAAATCATAAAACGATAATTTGGAAAAGTCTGTAAAATTGATGACCTTTGTTGATTGTTTCAACGTGTACAATGTATACAAAATATAGTGAACAGCTGTATAGGATTGAATTACCGTGAAATCACAATAATTCGGTTGACCCAGTTGGTTAAGGAATATAAACGTCTAGCAATCATTGCAGATTGATTGGATCTGCCACAACCCTCTGAGTTATATTCACATAGACTGTCGATAGTGTAACGCTTTTCGTACTTTAAGCTGCAATTGTAGTATACTGCCAAAACTTTGAACATGTTTAATATAAGGTTAGAAAGAAACCTAAATATGCAAATCAAAAATTGGTCAGTAATTGGACTGTGAATGTTAAACTCTTTCACATAAAACACAAAATAAATATTAAAATATAATCGTTCTACTAAAAAATATATTTTACAAGTTTTTTACCGTTGTCTAAAATAAAATTATTTCGTACAGCAAACATATTTTAAAATGAAATGTATAAACTCTAATATTTTATATAGTTTCTAGTATTACCTTGATTTACATATTTTGCCAATGGTTACTAATCATTATTTTTTTAACTCTTTCATAGTTTTTCTGCTTTAAATTAATTTTACTGACTTACTAGTTACAAAAAATGCATAAATACTTTAGAATGTTTTCAAAATTGCGATGTATACGCCAGTATTGCGTGTTTCATTTGCCATTGCAATAACCAAACTGAAAATGGGTTGTATAATAAATAATTCCGCTGTAAATTTTATCATCGTAATTTAGACGTCCAAACATTCCTGTTTCAAGAAACTAATAGACTTATCAGACACTTTTACTACCGGCACTGTTGAGTACGTTTTACTCTAAGGCTACGCACGATTATTATAAAATTAGAATAGCTATTTCTCTGACTTATTTTTCATCTAAGCTTATTAACTAAAGTGATTATTTATAATTTAATTACTATATAAATATAACGGTTCTTGTGTGTGTGTGTGTGTTTGTGTTGAAACAGGACGTACTCACCTATTAGGTAACCCAATCTTGTTTTTTTTTACATATCTACTTATATTATGTCAGTAATTGCAAACATATATTATGTCAGTTAGCTATTAATTTTTTTTTGTAAATGCTATTAAAAGCATTTACCAAATATTATCACAACTTCAAACTGTACTGTGTCGTACACATTTAAAAACACAATAAACTCTTCTCTATCAATGTTAGGTCAATCTTCAAAGAGTTTGCAAATTCTTTGATATGTTTCATATTTTACTTGTAACAGTGTCAATTGACTGCTAAGGTTTTTATTGCTGACAGAAGTTCACGTTTATTAGAAAACTCCCCAAAATCTCAATCTCCTTCAGTAAGAATACCTTATCCAAAAATTATTTTTTCTTGAAAGACTTTCGATTCTAGTAGAAAACACTCTTACTTTTAAAAAATAGCAAAAGTATCATTATGAAATCTTAAAGCAAAACTACAAGAAACAATTGCTGTGCACACATACTTTGTTTCAGTCGTGTTATATTTCATCTTCTTATTTCTGCCTCACTTGAATATGGCGTGTAAAAGTGCAGTCACTTGAACATTATGAGGAAGAAAACAAAGTATTTATGTTGCCGTTACGGTATTCGATACAATATACACATTTAATTCTAAGTTTAAAGAAAAATGAAGCCACCTAGTCTTATTGAAGGTTATAAGTCTGATACGTTAAATGTTTTTTTGTTGTTTACTTGAAATCTCTACGTCTAGAGTCGATGTTTTTTTGCACGAATTTCATATAATTTTCGTGGATGAACCTTATTTTAAATGTGAAAATGGTCAAATTTAAGACCATTAAAGTAAAAATATTTATAAAGTGAAGAAAATGCAGTTGCAGGATTATTTGCTGTTTCTCGATAACTTTAATTGCTTTGGATATCATAGTTTAGTTTTTCCTTGTTTTGTGTTAAAATACCATAATTATATGTATAAATGATTTTAACAAAATAATTTATTATATAAGTAGCACAAATACTCATATTGATGTTGTTAATACTACGTATAACGACTAACTATTTAGTTGAAGAAATTTGAAATCATTTCATTACATTGGCGTAGGAATCTGCTGGGTGTCATTGAAAAGCTAATCTTCAAAGTTATTCTTCTATAGAAAGCTATTCTAACGAAACGTAACATTTTCTTCCCCTGTAATTTTATACGAGAATGGCTAAACTACGAGGGATTGCATATTAATTAAAATAAATATAGGGATGTCAGAAAAAGAAACTAACTCAGGCCTAATATTAAAACTTCAAGTTGCCTTTTAAGTAAATAAAGCCCCACCGGATGCAATGAGCTGGAAAAATAATTTGCCCGTTATGTTTTTACTACGAATTTTAAATACCCCACATTTTTCCCCATGTAGCTGGCAATAAAGGGATGTAGCTGACGTCGTGCATGAGGATTTATGTTGACACTTCTGGGATAGTTAACCTCCCTCTAATAAATATTACATCTATTACTCTGGTCCCGAATATAAGCGAATCCTATTTATCAACACCTAATGTCATTCCACAATTACGAATTCCAGCCCTGATATCTCGCTAATGAAATAAGCTGTCGTTAATATACGTATACGGAATATTTCGCTGTGAATAAAAATATTGTCTTTTATAGTGAACATTATAATCTATTATAAAGAAAACCCTATTACCCACATTAAAGTAAATTTTCCGATTTAGTAATGGCTAAATATTAATTTCATAACCACTTCCCTCTGTATGTTTTCATATGATATTATACGTCACGATAATGTTGACACTCAGAGACGTAATGTTCAAAATGTCTCCTCATATCCAGATATAAAATTAATACACACAAAGGGTAATGTAGAATATGTTTTTGTAGGGTAGGTCTTTTATAAAACATTTATGTAGGTTATAACTAAATGATAAACACCAGAATTTCATAACTTAATATAGTTGATAAGAAAACAATACAGATGTAAATCCTAAAGAACATGATGAAATTGACAATAGTTAGTGATATAGCGAGGAGAAAAATAATATTATTTTTCTGGAACTGAACTAATACAGTTTCAACATGGGAAACTACTTAAGTATCCATGTAGTCCACTCAATGAGGCTTTCTCCTCTGAGAACTTTGCATCGAATTATATAAAAATTGGTGGGTAGCTATAGGGTGCTTCAAGGATCAAAAGTGACACGACGTGCGATTTAATTGTAGTCAGGAGATACGAAATATTTTTTGTGGTGAATTTTGTTTTTATTACAAACAGCCCTAGGAATCAATACAGAAATCAATTCTAAAAGTAGTTTTTATGCATTTTTTGTTAAGCAAGTTATTATGAGTGATTAGTAGTTGAAGATGTTAATTTTTCGTATTATACATAACTCTAAATGCAAATTTGAAACGGTTGTTTAGAAATAACTTTAAAGCTGTGTGTATTTCGAAAACTTTTCTTACTAATAATATTGAAGCTAAAACAAACAAAGACATTGTGTTTTGAATTAATGTTGTAAGTTGAATCTAAAGCGATTTATTAGTATTTAAAGGGCACATTTTTTAATACTCGAGCCAATGTAATTTACGTTAAATACTAAAATAGATAACGAGAAACTCACATAGTTTACGTCTAATATCCATGGATACTATTCATAGGATTCCAAAAGGTCTTTCGAATAAGTTCCTAATGAAGTTTATAGTAATAAAACTAAACGAATTACGATTAAAATAAGATGGGACTCTCGATTTCCTTAAGAAAAAATTGTAAATAAAACCTACATAATTTCAAAAATTGAAATCTATAAAAAGTCCTGTAAGGTTTACTATATTTCAAGCATCATTATGTAATTAACTCAAAACTTTGACCTGCTTCAAAAGCATATTAAAAAAATAATTAACATATAAAAAATTACCATTTTACAAATTTATCAAAATGTTTTTTTACCAACGTTAAAACTACTAGATATAAGTAAAAGTGGATAGTAACAAAAATGTAGGTTTTTTTTATCAATAAACATTCTGTTTTTCTGTAGGAAAAAAATCGAGATATAGAAGTTAAAACTGAAAAATTTTATTTGAGGATCATGTTATTCGAGCCTTCTAAGCCTTCAACTTTTAAAAATATTTTTCTTTAAAAAGTTAGGATGTATATAATCTTATAGCTCGTGAAATGTGCTTTGAAATGGGTTTTCGATAAACGCAATAGCATACACAATAACTAAGTTATAGTAAGAACTATAACTTGTGTTTTAAGGGTGGAAAATACACAGCATGTCATGAATAACATCTTGAGCAGTAAACGAAGGTTTTATACATTGGTATGTGTGATTTTACTCTTCAAGAAGACAACTCAATTTTTTTCATGATTTTCGGTCTTGTTGTCTGCAGAATTCATTCGCTCTTCAACTGTTGTTGGGCACACCTTAGACGCACTGTAAATTGGAAATTATTGTCACACTGACACATGTTCTGAATTAATTTGTGTTGTCTGATCAATGCCAACTATCTTTCTAAATTCCTTCTTTTGGAGCTCCTTTGTATAATCTATTTTTAACGAACACATAAAACAAATGTACTCTTATCTTCTCCATAGCCCTTTACCTTGAGACAGATAATGTTCCCTGTTGTGTATTCCTTGAATAGATTTTAGTTTCAACTGTATTCGAAATGAAAATGACCAAAAGAATTGGAAATAAATTAAATTCAATAAGGCTCTAATTAATACAATACATAAGTACTAAGGGACGTACATGCTCCAGTAATACATTTGTTGTGAAGTCGTGTATAAAAATAATATATAGAAGGTGTTTACATAATATAGTGAACAAATTTTTAAATCCTGAAAGATTCACCAGAATCGAAAAAGGAATCTTGATCCAATTCTGCGTTATGTGGCAAAACTATTAGATAGTTATGCTATTATTAATAGGAGTAAATAAATAACAACTGCACACTCACTGTATGCGTGAAAATATATCTAGGGAGATGCAATAACAATGTAAAATTAGAACGCAGTCACGCAATCGTAATACATCAAGAGATACGAACGTTCTCTGATAATACGGAACGTTTCTAGCTTTGAATGGTTAGCATTAAACCGGCGCTTTTAATTAGAAAATGTTAGGTGCTAAATCTAATGCTCTATATTTTCACCGTGTCAACCATATTACCACCTATCTGGTCCCATCTAAAATAACAGTGGTAGGTGGGCTTACGAAAATTTTGGTAAGTTAATTTCAGTATTATGATTAAATTTCTTTAATATTAGGAAATAATATTGTTAAAGTACAATGATTCATTTACTAAAGGGGCAATTTATTAAAACATCAAATTACAAAATCAACATGACCCTTTGTTATAAAATATAACTTTAAATTTGTATTTGGATTGAAAAATGTTTGTTGGGGTTTATGATTACCCAAACTTTTTTCTACCTCCATAAGGTTCTTTTCTGTCTTTTTGTTTGAAGAGCTAAACCACTTATTGTAGTATTTTTTAATGCAGAGACCTTAAGTTAGTAATATTGAAGAGACAAATTTTAGAAAATATTAAGAAATGATTCTAAAAACCTGCTTTTAAATTATATGGAACGTAAATACTGGCTCCAACATTGCAAAAAATCCCCAGAACATATGACTGGCTTGTTTATTAAAAAGAAACACTCTGGTTTTAGAGCGACATCTCTCGACTCACTTCCGTTCATTACAGTGTATTGTGATATCCCAATATAAAACCCAGAATGGTTTTATTAGCAGGTTAGTATGTCTGGGGAAATCAAGTCACGTATACGTATACAGACACTTGCTCTAACGGCAGCATTTATTTCCATGTACAAACAACAAATTATTAAGAACGCCGGGGAGCGAACAACACTTAGCGTCTACTGAGCAAATGCAAGCACAGATTGAAAACATGGTATTAATGCTGAATTGAATTTATGGAATAAATTGAAGCTGGGTGCTCACACAATTGTATTGCTATATTGAACCATTCCCCATTTATTTACTTTTTTCTACTTCTTATTTCTATCTCAATTTAAAGATTTGTTTTGAAAAAAAAAAACATTTAATTAGCTGTAGTACACTTCCTTAATTCTAGAGACAGTCGATTCATTGTTGACTAACAGGTTGATTTTCTCTTTCTTCAATCAATGATAAATTTATTTCCAGATATTCTCGGAAACGTTTTCAATAACGATTTCAGACTGTTATTAGCAGAATGCATAAATTTAAATACAATTTGAAATGGAGGTTACCAAGCTACTCGTGATGTAGTTAAACATGTATTGAGAAACCGACAGCAATTTTTCGTGTTTATGAGAATTTCTTGAAGTGTAAACGTTTGCAACAGCTTTTGGCAAAGCTATACTTTATATGAGGGAAAAGGTTGTTATACATTAAACAGATTAAATCGTTTGTATTTGAAATAACGTTTAAGAACCAATGATACTGTAGTGATTAGGTTATCAGTATATGGTGTCAGTAGGTTGGTATCTAAGATGGAGGCTCAGTAGTTTTATTTAGTATATTTTTTTCAATCTTTTAAATACGTAAAAACATCTGTGTTTTAATACTTATTGTAGTAATACTAGAAGTAAAATACAATTTATTCCGAATAAATGTGCCTTTATCAAAGTCAATTGTTTATGAAATAATATTCTTGCAATATTTTTGTTTTTTAATTATAAGTTAAATCGGAATTTTCTTTAAAACCAAAACTATAGCCTGAGATAATTTATTTTACCCGTGTAAATTTATTATAGGCTGTCCTAATATTATATTAAGTATGAAAAACACATTCAACTCTTTTTGCAAAATAGTTCTAAAAAAACACACACATTATATTACAACCATTGCAGTTAATGAATACTACAAATATTAATAATAATACCATTATTTACACTATATTCGTAATAATAGTTATACAAGTTCATAACTTTGAAATTACGAGTTAATATTTAAAAAAAATATATTAGGGAAAAGTAATTATTACTTTAGAAAATGAAATCAGTTTGTGCAGTTATTGTAAATAATATGAGCTAGAGAATGTGATCAATTTCAACCTTATTATGTTATTGCTGGAAGTTGACCGTGCCCACGATGGGAACTTTATAGGTGATATAATAGTAAAAACATACAGTTCGATAAAAAGGCATGTGTTAATTAGTTATTAATCTTGTAATCTTTAACAATTGTATGCAAGATATCTATTCCCTCAACGCGACGCAAATTCATATCGTCAGCTAAGCTCAAAAAAACATTGGCAAATATACTAGAAAATAATTACACCTTGAAGGCCAAGGAATATAATACATCAATTGTAAAGGTAATTGATTGTGTCTTGTAACAATCTCTTGCAAAAGTCTCATTTGTAAGTAAAATATATATTCATTATTTCACATTTAACCCTGAATTGATATAGCTACATATACTGATCGTATTAAGGTAGAATATAATGCCTGGATAGAGTGATGAATACAGCAAAATTATACTTCTTGATGTAAATGTTTTGTCAATTTCTGAACATTATTTATAATAACCAAGTTATTGCTTTGACGTGACATAATGTTAAAATCCCAGAATATAGATAAATGCCGAATTTTGGTTTTTTATATAATTAAACGTGTGACACGGTTATGTAGTAGTTAGAAGTTGGTGTGAATTTATTAAGAGAGTCGATCTCATTATTAAAAATATTGCTTACGGTTTATCCAATAATAACCTTATACGTATTCACTGGAATACGTAAGTTGAAACCTCATTCTTTCCGTATATTGACGAATGATATCGTTTACTGATATTGTTAAATATTACATTTCCTACAAAAATCGAGTTACAGCTTCTACTTTCAGAGTATCACTTTATGCATTCTCCATTTATTATTCATATGTAACACGAACATTCCTAAACTTTGTTTAGTATATTTGTGTCTAAGTCACAAAAAGCATATTTCTAAGCTAACATAATTAAATTTCACTAAAATAAATATTTTAAAGAAGTTGTGTTTTTTATTTTGCAATGTTTTTATATAGCAGTGTTTTAATGTAATAGCAAATTTACTAGCAAATATCAAATTTTGATTTTCAAATAGTCATCATTTTGAAACTACATGACGTTTGTAAGATATATATGTAAATATATATAGTTAAATGAAACAGTTTCATATACAAGAAAATATTAATATTTTTATTTCTTAAAGCTATATTAATAAAGCTTTTCGCTGATGTACAGTATAATCTTTTTCCAAACTTATATAATTCTGTGACTAGACTAAGACATTAAATCAACATTCGGAGGGGAAAATATACACCATATTGTGTCTACAATTTGCAGCCTCTGATCTCCTCAATTTTGTAGAAATGTACCGTCGGGTTATTTTCTACTTCGACAGTTCTACAACGGCTCGTTTCTTTCAATAATTATGATTATACATTTCTAATCCGTTTTACTCACTTCTCTAAATGCCGTTTACATACCATTACCTAATTATTGCATAGCAACTGAAAATTGCAATAACCCATTTAATCCAAATTCTAGATTTTACCATAATAACTAGAAAGGAGAAATATTAGATTGAGGTGGCACAATACTTTTGATAGAATAATAAACCGTAAGACATCAGGACACTCTAATTCACCCGATCCATACTTCGCTCTTAGTTTTAGTCTAAATGCGTACGAAAACTAGTAATTGTTTGTTTTCTGCAGCCCGTTATGAATAGTTTTTGAGTAAGAATATCTCCTAAATCTAAAATATCACTTTGTATTCTCAGATAACTACAGACATTTCCAGTGGACTATTTATATAAAATGTTCGCTACCATAATTAAGGGCTTTCTCTTTCAATTATTTAATTTTAATTCATCTGCCTTACCTATATAAAATCTTGTTTTATCTCACCTTTCAAATAATCACTTTTCTGTCATATTCCTTAAGCACTACTTCCAGTAGAAAGTAAGAAAAGATAAGTTTCCCTTTCACGAAACAGCTAATACGAACAAGGGAACATTGTGGTGGTTATGTTGGCGGATGGATGTTTGTAGCATGACGCAGGAAAAGCCGTGTTGTCTTTACAGAGTTGACTAGAGGGATGTGTCAACCTGGAGACAGCAGGATTTTGTCACGTGAGTAGAGAGGACGTCCCGGGCTCCCTGAACTCATCTTAGGTAACATATGAAGCTTTCATATTTTTTGAAACCTTCAATTCATATTGTATACATCTATCTAAATAGTTCTCGTAAACATAGATTTAAATTTATAACTCAATTTAGGTATTTCACAGCAAAAGAAGAGATATAAATTTAGGGGAAAGCCTTTAATTTATTTATTTCAAATGTAATTTTATTTATGTTATATAACACTTACATGTGGAAACAAAAAGATGTTTTTGTGATAAGAAACAAATTACCATTTACTGCCTACTTCTGAAATTGTATTGTGACTGTTTTAATATTGCCCTTAACTAGAATAAAAGATATTTCGGTAAACTGATATTTCGGTAATAAATATACCCAATGCACATTAACTATATGTGTTGAATCAACTTCCTTTATAGTATAACCAAGATATATTCTATTTTTTGTAAAGCGTTGTTTAATTCGTAATAGGTAATGATGAGCAAGCCATTTAATCGCTTTAGAAAAAATAAACAAACATATTTTGACGACATAGTTTTAATAATTGGCTACGCTACGTTTATACACAAGCCAAATGATGAAATTAACGATATAAATTTGGTGTCAAAATAATAGGGATATATATATATATATATATATATATATATATATATATATATATATATATATACAGTTTTAATTAAACTTTACTTCAGCACAATTTTATAAATAACAAATTTGCAAAGAATACTATCAATTTACGATATACTTGAACCGGCGACAAATAATATACGTTTCATTTAATTGTCCATTGTGAGCACCTTCTACAGCTTTAAATAGATTGTGTAAGTATTGAAGGTACTCAAAAAATCAAGTCACAGCATGGCATGGATAATTATACTCATAAATGTATACATACGTTTAAAAAACTGTTATTGTTTAAATACCCTAAACTTCTTGAGCCTTAGGAACGACCCCTGGATTAAGTTTATCATATGACTTTATGATACATAATTTGTATTACTGATATCATTTTTATATAGATAGATTTTGTAGAAATATTATTAATAATATGCTATAATATATATATATATATATATATATATATATATATATATATATATATATATTTATTTAGAGATGATAGTTTTTGTTTTTAAAGTTTGGTTAGATTAGATTTAATTTTGTTAGTATCACACTGTTTAAAGGTAGTTTATTATGTTCTTCTAGGTAGATTTAAATATTATAATATACTAGCTGAACATCGTATAGTCTATAAATCAAGAAATTATTGGGCGTGTTAACATTAGCTAAACTTAAATTACTATTTTATTGACATAATAATAGCTGAACCTGTAGTAGTCGATCGAAAAAAATGTGACAATGAAAGTTCTTGATTTAATAGTAATTATTGAAGTTCATTTTCATATACAATCTTTTTTGAATATTTTTTCAAATGAGTTTAACACAATTTTAGATTTTTGAGTGTTCCTTACTAACCGAAATTTGGAATGAAATTTCTTAAGATAAAATAAGACGAAGAGTAGTTTCTAATGTCATTTTGGCATTTAAAAATTACATGTTTGAACACAATATTTCGCACTCTTTCCAAGTATGTACCTAATAATTTCCCTAAGTTTCATTGGCTATGAGATCTGTGGTTTGGTAACGCATACGTCTCACACATACATACAAATATACCATACAAACATTCATTTAGAGAGAGAGAGAGAGAGAGAGAAATAGAAAATATTCAATTTACGTATATGATTTTAAAAAATATTTAGAAAATATCAGTTTTTTTTTAAATAACAACTATAGATACATATGAATTAAAATTCACAAATTGAACACTTGCCTAAATAATATAAACTAATATTATGCCTTATGGAGTATGAAAAAAAATTAGATTGATCGGTTATACTAAAAAGAATTCAATATATTTACACAGATACACACCCACACCCACAACCACCCACCCACCCAAACACCCACCCACACACACACACACACACACACACACACACACACACCCACACCCACACCCACACACCCACCCACATACATACACACACACAAACACACACATATATATACACACAGACACACACACACACACACACACATATATACACACACACACACACCCACTAACACATACACACACACACACACACACACACACATATATACACACACACCCACACACACACACACGCATACACACATACACACACACACACACACACACACACACACACACACACACATACACACACACACACACACACACACACACACACACACACACCCACACACCCACACCCACACCCACACACCCACCCACATACATATTCACACACAAACACACACATATATATACACACATACACACACACACACACACACACACACACACACACATATATACATAAAATATGATTTCTTTTATAAATATTAAAACAACATTCAAGTACAAGACTTATTTATACATTTTTATTTATAATAGATTATTAACAAATTTTACTATTCTAACTTAAGATATCTTGTATATTGTGCATTATTGTATCATCCTGTCCTAAATTACTAGGTACTGGCTACCAACGGAAAGTTGTTAATAAATGTATAAATAACTCTTGTATTTGAATAATCTTAGTTGTTTTGATAATAGTTGTATTATATATATATATATATATATATATATATATATATATATACATATATATATATATATATATATATTCGGCGGAAAATGTAACGTAATTGAAATAAACGAAAATATAATTGTACATAAATCAGAAAAAATATTTGGTTTTCTCAGAAAATGTGATACAAAAATAATATAATCTTTCATTTAATACAGTTAAATATAATATATTTGAATATACTGTATTTGTAAACTACTGTTTTATATGAAACATTTATGAAAACCGAGATCTCAGTTTTGGAAAAATGTATTACTTCATACCAGTATTATTCGTAATGAAATTATTTCATCGCTTGTTATTTACTTCACTGTGAATTTCATATTTGCAAACGCTCGACTTACTTTTAGCTACGCCATATATTACTTCTATTGATTCTACATCAAACAGTAATTTTTTTTTCGGAAATAAAATGAACTTTAAATTGAATTCATGAATTTGTTTAAAGTTCAATGGTACAACAATCCATTAAAATGTTGAGCATGTTCATATTTAAAGCGTTTTAATACTTTTAAAAATTACTATAGAGTGTCTTCGAAAGGAGACGAACAATAAATCTAAACCTATCACTGGAATTGCATTACTTTAAAATGCAATCTTTCCTCTCCACATCTGTTCCTATCAGTTTTTCACCTTCCCATATACTAGGAAAATCTAATAAATCAACAGCTGAAGATTTATTGATACAAGAAAAGAAAAAGAGTTAGGTGTCGTCATACTTTCATACATAAATTCAAAGAAAACTACCTTTAAGGTATTTTGTAAGTACATGAAACTTAATATTTAGCAGTAATCTATGAAAATGTAGTTTTCTTTTTCTAAACGTTTTTATGTGTAACGTTTTTCTGTAATACCTTTATTTACAATAATATAAATGGATAATCTATCTTACTTTCTGAGTCAGGTCCTGCTAAAAACAAACACCTGCCCAAATACACAAACTGATTTTTATATTATCACTTACTTTATGATAGTCTACTTTTAAACAGTTTTGCTTTCACAATTCACAAAATGAAATGATTTATGGATTTTGTCAAGTTAAAAGTTTAATATCTAGTAAATAATACTGTTTAAAATTTAATATACCTTGAAACACCTGGATTGTTTACATCTGTGATTGGATTAACCATATTGGTCTTATAAACAAAATAAAAATGTTTATATTGATCACTAATAAGTAATACTAAAACAACCTACATCCTTTCTAATATTATATCAAAAACCATTGTCAGCCAAAAATTGGAAATATTTGACAGAATGTTCTCCAATTAATGTCAGGCTATTCATCACATTTCTTGTAGTAGAGAAAGTTCCATCTCAATTCCTCTATATTTGGATTGGACATTAACAACTTTCAGTTACATAGATTGATTTCTCATAGATTGACTCTCGGGAGGTTGACCAGAGAGTTGGACGAATTTTAAGACTATTGGTTATATTGCACACATGAGTGAATACTTTAGAACTTACGTGCTGATACGTTTCGAAAAAATCGTCCCATTCACAGAGCAAAACGTCTACTCAGTTTTAAGAGTCCAGATAGAGTAAAATAATAACTTCTACTGAAAGTTACAAAGAGAAGGAAGCAATGTATGACTACTTAATACATAAATGTATCGATTCGATAATATTTTTTGGATATATAAATCTTCATTATATATCAGATTTAGGAGGACTTAAATCTAACGAACGATCTCTTGGGAAGATCAGAGGAGGTTAGGTGATGAATCAATTTGTTAGTTATTCATTTGTAACTTATTAATCTAATAGGTAGGAAAGTTATTTTTTTTTTAATGTATATTGAATCTAGAATAAGATACGTATATATAGTCTACTAGCACCCAGTGGCGGATTCACCCGAACAGGTTTAGAATTGTCACTTTATACATTAATTCAATAACTTTAAAAAGAATCATATTTAATAATTAAAATGGAGTGGAAATTCGAAATTATAATTGCGCATCATTTAACTGAAAATATATGCCATTGTATACAGATGATTGAAATAATCATGTATAATATTGTAATTTTGCAACTTTCATTAAACAAATGTAGCAGTTATTAGAAATTTTCAAGTTTCTGCTTTTATAGTTTCGACTCTACGTCGATTTTCAGTGAGTCACTCAAGAAATCAATTCTTGTGTATAGATATACGAACTACAAAGGTTACAAAATGAATGGTTGTTCCTGTTGAAAGTGTTATTAGGGACAATATGGAAATAGAGTAACGAGGCTGTTATGATACAAATTCCATTTGCGACAGTTTCTTTCAAAGACATCAAGACGCGACCCCAAATGAACTTACTTCCCGCCACAAAGACAAAAGGAAATTTCATTTTAGCCTTCATCAACCGAAACTCAAAGAACGTATCTGCAGCTTGGTATAAAAGCATGTCTAATTTTATTCCTGAAATGTATGATTTACAATGGTAACAATACTCTGTTAACACTACGTAAACCGTGTCTCCCTTACATTTAATAACATGTTAGCTAAACATGTCTTTTATTAGTGCGCAATTCGGCAGATGTAAGATGGAAAATGTTGGGTGAGGGATGATAAATGAGGCCTCTTGAGGAGGAAGCATTGAATTAGAAGAGTAATAGATTCGGAACCGGCCGATGACTGTAGGAAAGGTGTTGTTTCCTGAAATAAGGTGGTGCAGATGTGAATAAATGTAAAACAGTTAATTTAAATGTAAATGATTGGCATCTTTGTTATACAACCTAGGTTATGGAAATAACGTTATAACAATATATATTTCATTTTAAAATATGTTTATAATTCTTTATCAAGTAGCCAAATAAGAGCTAAAACAGAATATAATAAGGGCTGCTATCTATTCGTGTCACTGCATACTTTAGTATTATTATCTATTCTACAATAATACCAAAATAAATATGTAACAATTGATTGTCCTAATATATCATTTAGCTCAAATAAAAGTCCATTTTATTTTCTAAGTGGATTTAATATCAAAGATTGAATATTTAAAATGCACAAAATAACCAAAACACAATCCCGGCATATACCGACATAGGGCAAGAAGATGAACAGGTAAACTGAACCATTTGCTTTTAAACCCGTTGCAAAACAATGAGTTTATATTCTGTAATATCGATAAAAAGGATAACTCATATCCAAAATAGGCTGTAAAATCGATTGCAGTTTTCAGCGTGCAAACGTAAGCAGTAAAACACATTTCATATCACAATCCTTTTATTGATTTAATCATCCGGCTATATCTCAATTCATTTCTCTGAAACTCAGTCGTGGGAAAAAATGTATATTTTTAACTTTGATAAAACCAAATAAATTTGTTTTATTCCGAGGTAAGAAAAAAATATGTTTTAACAAAAAAATTTTCTCGGAGAAGACACAGGTGAAGATCGGCACATAGCGATCGAAAAGTTCTCTCTCAGTAAGTTTTAACAAATTTACTAAATTTAAAGTTCGGATAGTCATAAACTGTTGTTCAAGTGATTAATTTATAATATGCACATAAAACCTCTCATGTGGGTTAGATACTCTCCTGGATTATACCTATTTTATAATTTATCAGAGAGAATATATTTCAATTTTGGGTTATGTATGTACCTCATAATATTAATTACTATACAACTGTCAAACAATGGCGTAAAAAAGAAAGATACGTGCTCATCAGTACGATATGTGAAGGTCGATGTGTATTTCGCTACAGTGTAATTTTTTTAAAGATATTAATAATGTGTTTAGGAAGTCACACGGACTTCATGTAACATAAACGAATCAACTATTCACTCTGACGATTTATTCATTCACCTGTTCTAACACATCTGCCCCCCCGTAATTACCTAACAAAACTGGGTTATTATTGTACTTGATTTCCCTAGCATATAATAAATTTAATATATATATTTCCTATAACATTATTGTTTTGGTAGCTAATTAATCCAAATTTCTTATCGAGATTTTTATCTTACAACCAATTTTATGTTTGTTAATAAGATGTTATAAATAATAATAAAATTGGTAGCTAATATTAAATACATATATATATATATATATATATATATATATATATATATATATATATTTGTTAATCAGTAAATTAGTATGAAATTGACGAGAAAAATTAAGATTAGAGCTAATTGACAGGCAGAGGCGTTCATGTCAGGGTGATGTAATTTGCTTAGGTATGCAAAGTAGGCTTCTTTTAATTTACTTCCAAACTTGACTTAAAAACAAATTTTGTATCATAATTTTAAATGTTTTATTATCAGGCAAATATTAATACTATTTTTCCCCAAGTTAAAGAAGTCGAACTACGTTGGGTGTCAGTGGAAAGGCTGGATGACGACATTTCAAACATCGTACAACTTAACAAACGTGCACAACTTGAATATTGTCTGCGTTGCCAAATTATGATCTTTACTCATTTTTTCAATTTAACAATTAATTAAAGTATGGAATAAAAATATATCACTAATTAAATAATATTTATCGTTGGAATGAAAGGTAAAACCAAGAATATCATATCTGACCTTTAAAAGATGAAGGTAACCATTTTGGTAGCTATAAAAGTTATAATGGCCATAAATTAGCCATCACGGTAAGGCTAATTGATAATGATAGTTTACAGAAAGTCATAGTAATTGTGACAGGTACAGCTGTGACGATCTACCTTTGCGAAGTACAGGGTTACATAGCTCCGTTCCCAGATAACAATATGCGTAAAATAGTATGAAGGTAGGGATAGTTTTGAAAACACACTTTTTAATAAGATGTAGCTAATATATGTAAAAAATTACCGCAATATAACGTTACCAATGTAATATTCATCAATTTATATTCCTCGTTATCTATAGTCAAAATGGCTCGACAAAATGAGGTAATATTATTAATGACTTTTGATAAAATATTGCTCAATTTCTCATAAATAATTATTTGCCCATTTTACACTGCTTGCATTTTCTGCTTCTCATGAGGGTTTGTAGCTATAGGCTGTTGTTATAGTTATTTAACAGTCGTTCTCATACCATCCAGTTCTTGAGAAATGTAGATTTCCAAAATGACGATATTTTAAATCTCCTGAAGTGGAAGCTTACAATCAAAGATAAAAGAAAATGTCTACTGGGCTATGCCATGACTTAGGAAGTATTTTGACAAATACAAGGATTATATCAGCTGATTATTCAAAATATTAAAATTCGGATTGGGATTGACTTGTTTAATTACTATTATAGCTTAGGCTATCAGCCAGTAAGTCTAAAATTGTCTACTAAAGGATAGAAAAGATTGTGAATAAGAGGGATGAAACCCCTTATATAGAGTTTTCGAGCTATCATGCCATGCTTAGACGTTCGTTCTCCAAGTATACTTACTGTTTATCAAGGAATACTTCCAGCTTTTAAAGATTTTTTAGAAATGGGATTTAAATAGAATGTCCTCATACAAATTATATAAAGAGATGTCTTGACTAAAAGTATTTCAACTGCTTGAAATAAGACATGTTACTTTTACCTATATTTATGATATTTCACAGTTCCTTTATTTTTAGTCCTAACAAACATAAATCTCTGTGCAGAGATTTCATTTACTTAGCTGTAGAATATTCCTCTAACAACCTGTAATTAAGAAATTGTTATAATTAACACAATTATTTAATTTCGTTGTGTTCTTGCTTAACCCAAGATATCCGGCCTATAATTATAACAAGCCTACCACGTCCTTTAAATATTTTTGGTTGGTAAATGATCACATAAAAAGTAAACCACTCATAAAATACTTCACATTAATCAAGTAACAATAATGCACATACTAAATTAGCTCTTTCTCAGAACTTAACAATGATTGTATGAGCTGCTCAATGTTGCTCATAATAAACCATTCATATTTTTACAAGGAATACATTGAATTCATTGTGCGATTCGACGTTCAAGAGGCTAATACATTTATTTTGCGCGATTACTTTAGTAATATGATTTTCTTTGGCCGAGAGGTGCAGAGAGAACTAGCAGCCTTTGTTTTTGTATTCGAAATATATCAATGTATTTAAGCAAATGCAAATATTATTTGAAATGAAAGATATATATGTAGTTAAGATATAAATTGTTCTCTACATAAAAATGAATCAAAACAAAAGACAAGTGTCAGCTTCAACGTCCCCCCTCCTTTTATCTGCTATTATCTCCGCTCACTTTTGTGTACGGTGTTAAGATTCTAAAACTTTTTATTATTTTTATTGGCGCCTGCTTATCTCCGTTCCGCTCTCGTGTTCGTGTAACCTCGAGCGTTCTTAAATTTTGGTCTTGTGTTCACCCTTTAAATGCCACGCCTAAACGCAAGCCAATTCCCGCTGACTCCTGCCTTAGAGTTTGTATGACCCCCCCTAAAATGGTTAACATATTTTTTGAGTTTATTTATAGTCATACTTGTTAGTAAAGTAGTCAGCTGAAAAGAAGCATTATTAATATGAACACACAACATTTCCAAATAATCTTACCACCTTAGAAGATCTGCAGGCACAGCAAGGGGACGTGAAAAATATGATCATGTTTAAGCTACCTTTTTTTTAAAGGTTCCTGTGTTCTTTAAACATGATCTGTCAGTTATCCTCTGGGCTACAATACAAAAAACCAACAAAATTTTTAGAGAACTCGTTTGAAGAAACATTAGGTTCTAAATTTTATGTATATTTATTAATTAATGAAATTTAATTACAACTGTACTTTAATTTAATAATCATTATATATTAGTTGGAAAAACTAAAACTTTTATTGGTTGTTCAACACAGGATAAATTTAAATACCATAAGTTTTTTATAATGCATTTAATTACTGGTTTTTAAAATAAAAATATTTTCAACTAAAATACATTTGTCTCTCTCTTTACTATTTTTTAGTCTTCCTCATAATCACAAATAATTGTTTAACTTTTTCTTACATTTTATATAATTAATTTCTACATTTATATATACCTGTATAATCCATTAAATACATTTACATATTTAAACAAAAAATCTTTCCTAATTTAACATAATAAAATTTTTATCCTTTGACGTTAAGATTGAATTGGTAAATTTTACATTTTATAACAAATAATTTTAAAATTTGTATACTTCTATAAATCTGGTCTTCCTGAAATTGATTGGCTTATGGCTAAAATCACTTTGTGAATTTAATATTTACTATTCATTAGTTAAGCATTTTCATTATTCAAATTATTTTACTGCATTTAACATTTATTTATTATTCAACATAGAGTGAAGTCATTGTTTAATTTTTATTGATAATTTTGAATTTAATATTTATAACTTATTAAATTTGACGTTATTTAATATAATAGAGAAAATGACTTGTTAAGGATTTCTCTGCTGGTCCTAGAATCCTCTCGCCTGGATTCCAGGTCCCTGGACATCGGAAGTTGCCATTCCTGGTCAGTCGATGGACGTCCTTCTCCATTTTCACGTCCCGGAGGCTGAGTCTGAAGCCCTCGTCCATGGATGGAATTAGACGACAGAAACGTGGCTATTTGGTTCCATCTGGCCTATGGTGGTTGTCCTATGCGCGGACCGGCATAGTGACCGTTAGCACTTCGTATTAAAATTTTTCACAGACTCCCCTACAGGTCCCTAAGTTCCTGTATTTATTGCGGCTATGTAACCCTTCCCCACCCGCTCTTAGCTCGTCGCTATCTCCGTGCTTTTTTCTAGTACGGGTTGGACAACGTATTCGATTCAACCTGCATAATTTTGTTATCTGTTTTAGAACACTGAAAATGTCTATTACTTTAAAATGGCTGTAACGTTTTTGTTATTTAAGTTTTTTAAATTTAGTTCTCACTATTGTTCAATTTGGATTTTGCTGGTCATTTCAAAATGTCAGTGATAGTTCTACGTGGCCTAGTTTTTAAGTTAGCATTTTTCGGCACTTAGAAAATTTTCATTGCACTCCCGTTTGTCAAATTTTAGTAAGTTATTTCAGTTTTATTTTATTTTAATTTTTAATTTGTCTTAATAATAACTATTTAAGATTTTACTGACTTCTTGCCTCTTTACAACTTTTCATTATACAATAAATTAAAACCTTATTATTTAATTCAAAATTTTGAAATTCATAATTTCTTAATTTGAACGGCCATTCTGACCGTTTCACAGCACATGATAATGAATGATTATATAAATAGAGAATTTTATTAAACATAATGTGTAAAAGGTTTAACCTGTAGTGCCTTATATAGTAAAAACCGCATCTAGAAATCGGAGAGAAATAAAGAAAGGAGTTTATTAAAATGCAAGGTATTTTGATAAAATAGTTATTTTAGGTAAATAGTTATTAAAGGCCTTGGGGCTTTCTAATAAAAAATAAAGATAATAAAAGTATAAATAGCTATACAAGTTTAAAGGGACTATTGGCTTTATAATAATTACTTAGAAGTCATAATGCTGGAATTAAAGGGACTAAGCTTCGTGATAGTCATAGCGTTTAAAAAACATTGTAATGGTGTTGTAAAGGTGGGAGCAAATGTTCTATTGTTCAGATCATAATAGCATTCAACTATTTTAATATATTTAAAATAAATTTGTAAAGAAGTTTGATATCAACAAATTCTTAAATACAAATATAATTCAATTTAAAAAATATATTTTTCAGGATATATGGATATAATAAATTTAAAGAATAGAATAATTGTCTACAGTTTTATATATAAACGTAAAAAGAAAAGACACAAACACTATATTTTTCACTTAAAATCAGTAGTCTTCATTTGGCAAAGAGACGTAAACCTTCCCGAGGATGTGATGCGTCACCGTCGCATTAGCATAACATCATTGTTGAAGTAATATGTTCGGAAGAAATATGACGAGTATGCCAAGAATATCCTCTATAAAGAGGATAGATTTAATTATTATTAAATTATTTATATTATATATTATTAAATCTATCATCTATAAAGAGGATAGTTTTAAATATTTTTTTAATTATTTATATTATATATTAATTATTATATTGTAAAACTGAGGTATTTTTACCCCAAATAACAAACCATGATCAATTGTTTTTAGTAGAAATATAAATGAGATGCCTGATACTGGACTATTTTGATATAATGGATACTGTAAAAAATTTACTCTTATTATATTATTTAAAAAAAAACTAAAACCTTTAAAATCAAAACTTAAAGTGCATCCTACACTACAATATAAAAAGATTTGCTAAATAATACTATTGAGTTCATACCCCAATTATAGAAGCAATTATCCTCTTCTTCTTAATATCAGTAAATTCTACTAAATTACTACTGTTAACTTTACTATTTTCAAGAACTATAATTTCATTATCCCTTCCTTTAATCGTAATTTATCCTCGGCTGAAAATGTGTTTTTATTTCATTGCAAGGTTATATAAGTTTGTAACTTAAGAACACAACAGAAACTTACCATTGTACAAAACTCAAGCTAATGAGGAGAAGCAAATTATCAATTGTCATTTTGACATATGGTAACCAAGAGATATTTCACACATAACCGATTTTCCGTGTTAATCTTTAAAACACTTATTCTTATAGGCCACTATTTTCCCGGCATGATGTTCTGATGTTACATTAAAGCAAAATACTTAATTAAATTATAGATGGCGTTTCTTGTTCATATCCGATATTTTAGCTTTTAGACGTATTCCTTGAAAGTATAATACAAGAGGACCGCAGTCCACAAAACCGTAGGTCTCATAGGATCTTAACATAAGAACTATATTAATTAATATTATTGTATGCTTATAGCTGATAATACAACATCACTATTAAGATACGGTCAGTATAGGTAGGAGAAAACAAAATACACTTTTAACAATATATATAGCTGGAAGATTGAAGAAAATGGAGGTCAGAGTTCTAGTTTTTTATATAATATTGGGAATATAAGTGAAACTATCATACATTCCTGATATCCAGAATAATGTTAATTTGTACTGAATTGTAAAACGAAATATGTCACCAAAACAATAAGAAAAAAAATGAAATTTTTGCAAGCTTAAACGAGAGCTCTGAAAAGTAAATTCGATTGAAGTTTTACTTTCAGCCACCATAATATAACTCGTAAAAAGCAGTTTTAAATCCCTCCGAATTAATTCCTTAATTTAGAAAAATACCCCAATCTACATCCTTGTAAATATGTTTTAAATAGGCCTAGATTAAATCGATGATATGTTCATTGTAGTGAAATCGTGAAGGGAATAATTACATTACGAAATATTAATTAATAATTGGTATTTTCTAGAGATGATAGTATGTGTTAGTGACAAGCTACGTCTAGAGGTGATTTATACTTTTATAAAAGAAGTCATGAATTCAATGCAGGCTTTGTGTAATCACTATGTGATTTTCATATGCTGTCTTATTTTGTGTGCTATTGTAATAAAAAATAACAATGGTTTTCATATGCTGTCTTATTTTGTGTGCTATTGTAATAAAAAAGAACAATGATTTTCATATGCTGTCTTATTTTGTGTGCTTTTGTAATAAAAAAGAACAATGATTTTCATATGCTGTCTTATTTTGTGTGTTATTGTAATAAAAAAGAACAATGATTTTCATATGCTGTCTTATTTTGTGTGCTATTGTAATAAAAAAGAAAAATGATTTTCATATGCTGTCTTATTTTGTGTGCTGTTGTAATAAAAAAGAACAATAATTTTCATATGCTGTCTTATTTTGTGTGCTTTTGTAATAAAAAAGAACAATGATTTTCATATGCTGTCTTATTTTGTGTGTTATTGTAATAAAAAAGAACAATGATTTTCATATGCTGTCTTATTTTGTGTGCTATTGTAATAAAAAAGAAAAATGATTTTCATATGCTGTCTTATTTTGTGTGCTATTGTAATTAAAAAAGAAAAATAATTTTCATATGCTGTCTTATTTTGTGTGCTATTGTAATTTTAAAAAAAACAATGATTTTCATATGCTGTCTTATTTTGTGTGCTATTGTAATAAAAAAAAACAATAACTCCTGTACTTCCAAATTTTACTTTGCTTCCGTTTTGGTTTTGAACACTACAACCAGAACATGACCCGATACAGAGCAATATTTGACGAAATACAAGATATATTTTAGGACCAATAGAATGTAATCTAAAGGTTTTTATTTCTCATGTAGATTTGTTTATTAGATGATTACGAGATATTAGAATTATTTTCGCTTATGGAAAAGGTATGATTTATGAAAATTACAATACCCAGTTTATTTGTTTAGACTAGGGTTATATACAATATGACTGCTTGCTAACTATGGGTTTATGAGAAACATAAACTCATTTTTGATCTATTTAAGGTTTAGTTTTTGCATCTAATTATAAATTAAGCATTTAACAAAATAGATAATTAAAATTTATCCGAAAAGGTGCTAAATAGGACTGAATGAAATGATATCTGTAAGTTAAATATTTAAATCTAAATGTAATATATCTTTTAATGAATTTATACACTCCTAATTGAATTGTCATACTCATTTAATTAAGGAAAATAATTTCTTTTTAACCCGCCATCATTAGAGCTATAAGTCCGTGGTTAGGTTCAATCTAACATAAGTCATTTACTTTTGATTAGGTCAAATGCAGTAAGTTTTAGCAATTCCAATCACCGGAGATAGCTTAAGATGTTTTAAATAAGGTATTAAAAACTACTAATAGGAAATATAGTGTTATAAATAATGGTTTTGCTAAAATAAAACACTTACAACAAAACTAGTAATACGTACACTAAACAATACATTTTTAATCATACTCTTGAATATTTTTCCGATATACGCTCTCAATGTTATAAATAAAAACAGTTTTCTAGAATATTTATTTGTCTGTGTGGATTCGAAAATTTTGTTATTCATCACAAACCACTGTGACTGAAGCAGTGTGATCTTTGCATATTGCATTTCCACATTCGTTGCAACGGGTCTGGATGAATCGGTTTTATCTTACAGGACAGTACTTATAGCTAACCTTCTCATCGGCAGGTCTCACTTGACGAGTAGTTAAAACTCCTTAGAATTTATAAAGAGAATAAGTTTGTATTTATAAGAAATGTACTCAGTTCTTTTCTTTCTGTTGACTGAATTCTAATCTAATAATTGTTTCACCGATTTGTTAGGGTCTCCTTGGTTTCCACTAGTATGTCTTGGGTGAACCTTCAAAAGACTACCCGTCTCGGACAGTGATAATTCTAATATTTACTTCTCCCTTCCTTTTATTCCTTTTAAATGTTTTTTACGCACTTTTCATAATCTCTTTATATATTTCCTGTTGTTTTTCTATTTTTAATAACAAGCATTTTTTCCTGATGCTTTCTGCCAATCAGAGTTTAATTCTTCATATGTTTGAACGAGTAACGTTCTGTCACAGTTTCATTGTTGTATTTTCTTATTGTTTCACGAAGTTTAATGAGTTTCTTGACTGCTCCAAAAGTCAAACTTTCTCTTACTCTTATTCTTATAGTTATTGTAGACTAGGCAACTATTAGTACAGTTACATTTGATAATAAGTACTCAGGACTGATTTATACCATTAAACTGACATTTAAAATCAGTAATTCTGTCATTGTCGGGTCCTAATACGATTTATATTTCCTTACAATTTCTAACTTATTGTTTCGGAGGATTAACTACTAGTTATTCACAATGCCTTATATTTTTTTTTGTATAATATATCAATTTTATTTAACTAATGTAGGTTATAGTTAGATCGTTTATATTGTTTTACAAAATCAGTTTATTTTACATATTTTATTTATGTGTAGCAAACCATAACTAACTAATATTAACAATTGAATATTTTTGTTGTTGTATTACTAATTATTATTATTAATTGACTTAATATAATATTTGAATTTTATATTTATATTTTTAGGTTTCACATACACATTAAGAAATCAGTTCACAGTTTTGAAAGTACATATTAAAACGCAAGATAAAACACAAACGCCAAGATAGATAACAAATAAACATTGTCAAGAAATCATGCTTAGAATTGACAAAGAAACTTGTACCTGTAATATGCAGATATTAATATATATACCATATACAAAAGCTTTGTAACCAATAAAAGAAGGATTTATTTAAATTTTCATTTAAATTATCTTGTTCAAATAAATCGTGTTTCTAATATTTCCATCGATTAACCTTATTTAATTGATGTATAAAGTCAATTCATAGAAATGTTTTGTCAAATGTAACGGCCTCTGTTACAAATGCAATAAAGCTTAAAAACTTTTAAAATTTTACAAATATAAATTGAAAATTATAATCTAAAAAGGACTATAATTTTCAAACCAGAAATGCATATTTGTCTTGGACTAAAGTTTAACGCAACAAATAAAAAAAACTCACTGTTCCTCCATCTGGCGAGAACTTGACGCTTTAGCCCCCATGTCAGATATTACTGTATGTCACAATATTAGTACCAAATAAACTTGATTTTGTTGACTGAGGTTGATCGATGGCAGTAGAGGTTGTTATCGTGTTTTCGCGATAAAGTAGTAGCATACGAAATTCAATCAATATGAAGTTTGCTTTATTTCACGACAATTTTATTCAACCCTGCGTTTCTTTCAACCTTCTTTGACATTCGTCCAAATATGGCTTTAACGACGGTATCTTTTTTCCGGATAAAGACTCATACGACTTTACTATCACATTCTTCTTATTTATTTAACTACAAGACTTAAATTCGTAATTTATTTAAATCATAAATCAAACAACTTATGTGTTAAATTCTACTCTCATTTTTATGATTTATTTTTTCATTTATTGCGATATCACATAAAATATGAATATATATATTATCACTATTGGTTTACATTAAGAATCTTGATGTGTTTTTATATGTCACAATATCAGTTTAGAGTAAAAGCAAACTTTGTAATCGAGAGCCTTCCTGTCTATGACTCTTACCTTCTTAAATACAGGCAAACCATTTAGCTAAACAGATATCGAATTCTTTTTTTATTACGAAATACGTTACATACTGAATACAAAATTTATTTACAATTTTAGCAACCTCCATTTGTCCACTATAATAGTCTAAAGTATCCATATTTTAAGAGATAAATATGAAATATATTCACACCAGTAATATTATTAATGAATACATTACAAATATTTTACTAATTGTATAATATTTGGAATAGTTATATAACTGTTAAATATCTTGCCATGTAACGGCATAGTTTTCCGGAGGACCTTAATACTCAATAAAAGAAAAAGGTTACCAGCTATCTCACTGGGCGAAGTACCACCACTTGTCCTTCCTGTCGGATGACGGACAGTTGTTCGGGTGCACCCTTTCACGCACTTATCACTTACCTAAGTAACTTAAGAGAAATGACATATAATTCAAAATAGTCACTATTTATGCAGATGTTAAAATTAAATTATATTTAATTTAAAGAAAAGTACGTAACAATAACATACCAAGAAGTATGATTCTCACAACACATGTTTAGTAATATTCAATTTACATCGAAAATATTTTTTAATTTTTTAAATTTTAATCTACACACATTCTCGGTGTGAGCATTTCGTCTTGTAACATAAAACACAATCGGTTAATCACAAAATAGAATACGTGAGAATAATTGCATTCATCTGCATATGTTGGTGACCTTGTCACGTTCCTATACTTACCCTCTTTATTCAATATTCCTAACTTGTAGCCGTGTGAATAACAAAATCAATTTCATATAAGTTACAAGCTTTCTTGAAAATAAATATAAGAGTATGATCAATGATTATATTGATTTCCATTGAATAATATTAGTGTGTTTGGACACTTGGACACGGTTCATATAATTCTGCTCTGATCTTTTAAACACAGAACTACAAATTATATTATATCAAAGGAAGGGTAAATCAAAATATGTACTAGTATATGAACTACGTATATACTAATTGCAGTAGAAAAACATATTTCGAAGAGTAAGACAGTTCTTAAATATTATTATAGCACTTATATTAGGCCTAAAAATGGAGAGAGGAAAGAGGGTTAGGATGAAAATAATAATAATAATAATAATAATGTATACACGACGTATTTGTAATGCAACACATTACTGTCAATAATGTAAAAGGTTATTGCGGAAATCAAATTTTGATGCTCTTTACCATAGTTCCATCATAACGAGAGATATAGGGTAGTATTTTAAGGATCCGTGCTCTAATTAATTACACATTCTTTAGAAGGATTTGTTCAGATATTAAGAAGGAAACCCCTTGATTTGTTTATAAATATTTGATTCCGTACAAATTACAATGTCATAAGTACGAAACCTTTGGTCATAATCTTTTTCATTCACCCCCATATGTCTTTATCTTCATTATAATGTTTTTGTAATATATAATGCCCGCCTTTCAACCTAAATACTACATTAAAAACATTTTTTTGTTTATTTATATTTTCCACATATTAAAAATATTTATCTACATAATAATTTATGCCCCACATATTATGACCAATTTGGTAATATATTTTTACTTACATAATTATCTTTATAAACAAAGTCATATTGGTTTTACCCATTTTAATTTTACAAAAACGTAATTACAACATTACAATTTATTTTAACCTTACATACAAAACAAACCCTTTTGTTAGCAATACTGCATTTAATAATAAAGTATTCTACAATTAGGTAGTGTGCCCATCTTTAACTTTGATATTTAGCTATACTATTACCAAAATGAAATGATACTATAATAATTTTGTTCATATATATTCTCTTGAAATTATGCAATTTTGAAAGGATTTGTTATGGGGAATTCTTGAATTGGTGATGATTTAATTCTCTTGGGGTGTAGACCATATTTGATATCTTAAAGACAGAGTTTGGAGCCTTAATGCAATGTTGAATTTCTTGGATGTGCAAATACTAATCTTAGTTGATTATATATATTTATTTATTAATTTATTTTCATTAACTTTTGAAGTTTATTTCAAGTGTAAACCTAAGTGCAAGTTATTAGGTTTGTTATCATACACGCTGGGATGTACTAAGAAAATACAAACAAATACAATGAACGTGGGTGCAAACGAGCGAAGCCCTAAACTCAAATCTTTTAGCTTTAAGGTTAAAATTTAAACATGGTCATGGACGTATAATGCACACTCTCCTCTATCATTTTTAAGAGTATGTATATCCCTAACTTATTCCTACATATATTGGCATTCCACACTTAGCCTTCGGTGGGGATAATATCATCACTGACTGATCTTTTTTAAAAAACTGTATTCAATTACAGTTATTTACTTTAAATGACTACATAAATGTACAGAAACCCTATAAGGATGTAACAACTAGTGTCAGAAGAGGAATAAAGCAAATCTTAATCAGAAAAAGTGAAATGGCTACAAAAAGTGAGAAATAAAGTAAACTCGAAGCAATGACATAAAACGGGAACTAGGAAAGGGTAAACTAGAGACTAATGGCAGTAAGTTAGTTTATCTGAGAATCATTAGTGCATGCAGGAAAATGTCTGGAAGTGCGCTTATTGACATGGTTTACTGTACCAAATTATCTGTTAAGAGACAACAAAATCTGAAGAAAGACTGATTGAAAATTCAACTAAGTAAAATACGATTAAAAAAATATTCTACTGCTTTGAACAATGATTTTACCGAATTATAAACTGCTTTGGTAATAAACTATTGAAAAATTGTAATTGCTTTGGAGAACAAACTATAAATTCTTCTGTAGGAATTCGAATATAGATTGAAATATTTTAAGGATAGCTTAAGCATTTAAAGGAATGATGTTAGTAAATAAGAGTGTAAGTTAGCTGCCAGTTCCAGTAAATTAGAGAGTAGGCCTACTGTAGCAGCTAATTAAAGTGAGTTACGGAGTAGGCGGAATGCCAGTTAAGCATCGGGAATGAATATAATCTGTGGACTTTTGTGGAACGCTTGGCTACGTCTCAAGTAAATTGATAAACACTCATATCGTCATTTTAGGAGCTCTACAATAGACATACTTCGCTCCCCTGCGCTAAAGATGGGTGAGCAGAATGGCTTTGATTAATAAATAGCGTTACGTGAAGTTTCTCTGGATATTATGCAGATTATTCCAGTGGCCGAGATTATAGACTACAATGAGATCATGATACGCTTGGCAATGAGATTTGGCACCAACACCTGAGGCTGCTAAATCGTTCTCAATTGGAAGCCGGACTCAAAATTATTAACTGATCCACTCTACAAGAATTCAAATGTGATATTGCCCAGCTATTGAGGAAAGCTCAATCGTTAACAGATTAAGTGTAAAAGATTCCACGGTGAATTTTCGGAGCTTGAGATACAGTAAACCATAAACAATGATCTCATGCAACACTCTTAAATTTAAAGTTGTGAAGAACTCGGTTAGATACCAAGCCTTGATTCGTGCTGAAAATACTGAGTCGACCACACTCTCCAAGATGGAGGCAATCTAGGAGCTTAGAAATGTATAAAGACTGAAGCTATCTTCTTGACCTGTCGGAAACAAGGACATCCTAGGAGGAAATGCAGAACTGAAGACCGGAAAAGCAACAACAATATAACTAGAGAGGGTTGATGGGAAAGGGCAACATTCAAACCCATTATCTCTAGGCCTCTGATAGAGTGATTAGAGTTGGATCGCGTGCATGACACTCGTATTGCCTATTCGTAGACTGCAGAATGGGTGGAAGATCAAGAAATGTGCTCATAGGTGCTGGTGCAGATATGAGCATTATAATCGTAAAAAGATTTCTTAAATGACCAGTTCGATATGAACTGTTACAGAGGACACTGAATGTGTCTACGGGAATGCAGTTCATTCCTTACAGATTGGTGGCAGCAGATTCGTTTGTCGAATGTTAGTGGTCGTTATTTATGAGGATGTAATTCTGTGAGTGTATATTAAGGTGGCGTAAATAAAAAAACAGTCGACACAAGTAACTTATTAGGAAACACGATGGTTTCCCTTCGAGCCAGACGTTATGCGTTAATCAAAGATACTATATTTTATCTGGAATGATGCGAACCTTAAGGGGGGGGGTTGTATTAGCAATAATGCTCTTCACAAGGGGAATAAAACACCCTGCACGTCTGATGAATGTGTATTGATACCCCGTTACATTGAAGAAGGGTGGTATACGTTTAATGTGGTCAACGGTTCAGTTAGAAGTATGAGGGGTGAAGCAACCTATGTAGGAACCCTCCAAATAAATTAGTCCCTTTCATGCAGGATGCTTCTCAAGAGCGTACACCGGACCATCGTCTAGATACCGTGTTTCACATTGAAAGTAGTACTCGAAGAAGAACGTATGTAACTCAACACTGCATAAACACTGGAAAAAAGTCAAGTCGTAAAGGCTCTAAGAGGTGTGTGAAGAAACTGAGTCAATCATCAAAGAGACGAGGAGTGGCGGTATGATCATACCATTAGAGGGTACACGACCCTTACCCGTTGTAATGTGACTGCCTCCAGAAGATAAGAAGCAGATTGGTTTTGCAATCGGAACAGGACTATTGAGATTGGTTGTACCTTCGAGATGCTCAACAAAAGTCTTAAGAGGGTTATTAAGGAAGACTTGTATAGTAGAATATGTCAATCATTTTCTATCTGACAAGAGTGTTCTAATATTTTAAATAATAAACCCAATAGCTACAAAATAACTTTTAAATGAAGTTATTTTGTGGTTATTGGATTTATTATTTAAAATATTATAACATAGGCCACAGTTGCTCAAGAAATCATTAAGAGTGTTCTAGTCTACCAGGGAAAGAGTGTTGCAATTGGGAAGAGGCTAGTTCCTTATGACAAATACGATATGTGTAATTTCCTTAGACTATTCACTTATTATCGGAAAAACCGATGTCAGGGAGCATTTGAAAAACCTAAAAAGGAGCTCATGCAGTGTTTCAATCTGGAGTTACCCAAGACCCGATGGCAAGTTTATTCTTGATAAACATACCAAAAATACAGATAACGTAAACTATCTGTCTCAACTAAGGGATGGTAACGAACAGGTAATCGTGTATTTCAAGAAGTATTTTGGAAAAACTCGAGGGTAATTACTGCGTGTCCAGAAGGAAGCTGCTAGCCCTAGCTGAAACCCATGGAGTATTTCCGTAAGTATTTGTATGGCAGGAGTTTTTTAAGGACCGATCATGCCACTTTATTTGGATTTCTAACGTACAGGCCTTCAGGATTGCTGTCATTATGAAGCCTGGCAACTGTTAATAACTTGTTTTTCGCTACTTCCCGAGTTACACACGAGTTTTATTATTTATGCACTGGCCACCTTCCCCTCTTCCATCTCTCGTCAGCATCACGGCTATTGGGTATCATTTGTTTACCGGCTTAAAGTTAATACAATTTAGGAAATTAAAATATTTTTTAATGTCTTAGCCTTCCACTGACAAAATATCCTTCCACTGGCAAAACACACACACAGTAACACAAGAGGTTTTCTTTTAAACAATTATTCTTCTTAAGATAACAGTGAGTGTCCTTGATAAAACGTTGTAATAATTGCAGCTGAATATAAAACGCTTGGAAAACCCAAAGGAGCATTCAATATAAGATTATTGTCTCATCATTTTTCTAATATTGTGTCCCGTCACAATTATAATTTTCAATGTGTATGGCTCAATTTTTCCTCTTCTAATATTTAGTTATTGCAGAAAACACGAATATTCTTGATCTTCGATATGGCTCATACAGTTTTAAACCGGGGAGGGGGCTTGCAGAGATTCATTCCACACAAATACCCTTTAAAATTTAAACTGTTTACGATTTTTATTTTGAGTGACTTCATAATTAAATACCATATAAATGCATTGTAAATAATTTTAGACATAATTATTGTACAAGTTTAATTTCTAAACGTCATATTTCTAACAATATTTTTATTTCTTAAAACGGATAAGCAATGCTTATTATTGCTATTTACCTTTTTGTAATAAGGTAATTTAACGTCTGACATAAGCAATATTTAATCTTGAAGGCAGTCCCTACACATAATATTATGAGATTAATTATATTATTTAGTAAAAATAAGGAATAACAAAACCTCCGCAATCTGACCGCGCGTTACGAAGATTAAAATCACACTAAAGTTATGACTAAAGTTATTAGGAAGTTGTTTCTAATATTTAAACTATTTTGTACTTCAGTGGCAAATCTTAATCTCACAGCAAATGTAATCGTTTACTTATATCGAATACTAATTATCATTCAATAAATTATTTCCTAATTCAAGTGTCAATAGCGAAGCCATGATTAGTAAATCATTTACTTATTGTGTAATATATTACCTATATTTCTTCAACGATAAATATGATTTTTTCAACAGAATTATATCAACAGATTTAACATTTACAATCCAATGTTTAAAAAAGTCTACCTAAATATTTCGAATAAAGTTAGGCTCGTAGCGGCAGAGATAGTCCTTGCTTGCTTTACTATTCGGTTCCGTTTTTTCACTTGCCTTTTGGGGAAATATATTAAACGGCATTTAGATTAAATTGCTGAAACAGGCCGGAATGTAATTCTTTTTAGGTAATTGCTTTTTGTAATAGTGAGACAACGCACTTTATTGCGTATAAAACGTAATTCCAGTATTTTTCGTAATAATAAATTTCACTTTGTTTCAAAACGATTTTTTGCTTTGAGGTGTATACATATCACGTTATCTAGATCATAAATTTCGACTAAGACGAGTACAATAAATTACTTTGACCGGAAATGGTAAATTTTCTCAGTGTAACTAACTAATTATTAATATAAAACTGGTATCATCCTTATAAAACACGAGTTTGGAATATGAAGTTATTTGAAATGAAATTCGAAACATTTAAAAAGCAAACAGCCGGTAAATTAAACGAAAGTTAAAATTAAATCTTTTAAATCATACATTTATTTACGGGCGCAAATACCCAATTACTTTGTTAAAAAGTACGTTAAATATAATTTAAAAAATACAATTATTGTTTATCAAGTTATTTGTATAGGTCGGTTAAAAAACCTTTCGTCCTACGAACCTACGCAGTGTACAATGTATGATACAACTCGGATAAAGAATATGTCTGTCTCATAGCGAAACACTGTTCTATATACTTAAGAATCTTAGAACAAATTATTGTTTCCATCTAATTACCAATAAAACCTTTTACACCATTATAAGGTAATCTTGTAAATTAAAATTTGTAATTAAAATATATTTTGACATGAATGTTACATAATTTTAAAATAATAATAATAATACTTTTATGGAAGTATTCAAATTTGGTTGTGAATTGGAAAAAACATGATTTTAATATCAATATAAAAATGATAATTTCATTAACTCAAATAATAACAAAAGGAAAACATATTTTGTCAGACATTTTATACATTTGTAGCGTGTACTATTACTACTATGAAAGGGTTCACGGCGATCACGTTGGTTAAAACTGGAATAATAGTTTCTACTATTTAAAACTACACAATTAACCGAAATAATGAATAATAACTGTCGGCTACAATGTCCTATGAATATTAGTGCTAACCCAGAAACGTTATCCTATAACTCTTATGCAACGTAAAATAAATGTACTCAATTTTCAAAAGATAACTCACACAACACAGCAAAATGTGTTTATTTTTCATAAACGTTTATTGCTTTTCTATGTACCTTAAACCAAATCTTCAAATCTAAATACACCACAAATACATTTCCCTTTTTATTTTCCTGCTTATAAAATCTAAATGACATGAGAACATTTGGTTTGTCTTACGTTTACCAGTATTTATTGAGATGGAAACTGGTTTATTTATTCTGTTAGGTTCCCTTTCAATCGACAACCTACACAAGTATAGCAGATGAATCGCCTACTTAAAGAGCTTTTCGTTACATAAGGGTATTCAGAATTCACGCATTAAAATTTGTGCTCTGTAAGTACGTCATGGGCTGAGAGTGGCGTCATTGAAGGAAGGTCAATACTCAAAGTTGAGGCTTTAACACACGTTTGGGGTTCTACAGAAAATTGAGAAATACTTAATATGAAAATCAAGAAAAGAGTGATCTGTTTGTGAACATATTCTAAATCCACACCGTATTTGCAAAAAGTATAAAAACAAATTTTTTTCAGTTAACATCAAGAAGTACTTCTAAATTACCTATAAGATGAAATAACTATTGGGAAAGTATCAAGTGATTGAACTAAAATAATATTTTATGTATACAATTTTTACCACACAGCTTGGTCATAAACAGAATGTATTTTGAACAATAGATTTGTTTTAATAATATTATTATAATTAGATCCGATAAATCTCCACATGCAATAATTTATGAAGTCGTAAACTTATACAAGAGACAGACAGAAGGTGTGAAACTTGTTTCTGCCTCTAGACAGGCTGCAGCTATTAGAAGGTCTAGATGGAAGCACGTACAATTTGAACACCCCCCCCCCCCCCCCCAGTGAAATTGAAAGATAAAACCATAAAATTGAGACAGAAAACTTTATAAACTAGAGTAGACTCATAGAAGATTGGATTCCATAATTTTAAAATCCCCAATAGTTATCGTTCACAACTAGCGTAAGGTAATAATTTCGGTCATATTTGATTAAAATTAGTCCGTAAAAATGTGTTTCGTTGTTTTTTTATGAAAACATTTCAAAGAGAATGATTTTGTTAAATAGTATTTTATACATTTTTGTATTGTCTTATGTAATTAAAAATAAATAGGCAAAATATGAAATACCTTTAGGAAATAAATGTTTAGAAACAATTATTATAATTAGTTGGTTAAAAAAAGTATATTTACAAAGTTATTAAAATGCATTACACGAATATGTAAATCTTTTTTTTTCTCTATAAAATTAATAACACTGGTATGCATCAAATTTGCTTCAAGAATGAAAACAACTGATTTTAGTCAATTGCGATGCCCTGAATTCAGATCTGTGTTTAGTTTTTTTCACGTCAGGTTTTTACGTAATTTAAAAAAAATGTACAATAATAATAATTTACACAATTACTCCACATATGGGTACCTATAATGAATTTAAACCTCTATATATGCTTATTTGTTTACCTGAATATATTTTATAAATAAACAAGGATGTTATAATTCAATGTAATTATAAGTGACAATTTTAAAAACATGTACCTAGTGTTTACGTCACACTTTTGCCGTTTTGACATTCTTCTAGGGCGGTCGGGGGAATTTCTCTTTAGGCACCAGCAGTAATCTGACATCATTGTTTCATTCCAATTCCCCTGGTATCTCGTTTAGATGGTTTTAATGTCCTGGTGGAATCTTTCACCCTGTTGCTCACTCACTGCACCCAGAAATAGCCGATATGGCTATATAGAAAATGTACTTTCACACTTATTTTACAGCCTAAGGCTTTGAAATGTCCTAAAAATTCCTCAACAGTTTCCCTTTAATTTTCGGCTTTATTGTTCCCAAGAAAGTTTTCGGTTACCCTCTTAAACGCCAACCATGCAGAAGCTTCGAGTTCTTTCATCGAGAAAGTGAAAGACGGTCTCTCATGAGTTCCCGAATTTGTGGTCCATCAAAAACACCAGCTTTCAGTTTCGCGTCACTTTTAATTGGAAATTTTGTTTAAAGGTACAAATGAATATTGCCTTCAATAGTTAAGCTTGTCACGAACTGCTTCATAAGTCCAAGTTTTATATGAAGAGGGGGCAACAGAACTTTCTCTCTAGAAATTAGGGGTTCAGACAGTAATTTTTTTCTCCTGGTGTAAGATTCCCTTTTAAGGGCCAGTTTTTTCTTTCCCACTGCTCAGATCGTGCTCTGCTATCCCAATCACAGAGAAAACAGGGATACTTAGTGAAACCAGATTGTTGGCCAAGAAGTTTCGTCAGTACTTTAAAACCCCCACACACTGTCCAGGAATGCTTACGATACTCAATTTTATCTAGCATCAGTTTAAGGTTATTATAAGTTTCTTTTAAATCAACAGAGTTTGCAAGAGGCAATGAGGGGAGTAAATATCCATTATGAAGCAATACTCCTATAAGACTTCTCAATGAACTATCTACAAAAAATCTCCAATCAGCAGGATTATATTGAACACCAAGTACCATAAATAAACCTTCTATATTTTTGCAGTATACAAGTTATCTGTTTTAGAAAAGAAAGGCATGAATTCCCTCTCTCTATGCCTGAATCATGAAAATGTTGTGCCGGGGGATAGTAAATTCTTTTCTTTTAATCGTGATCATAAAAGTTCTGCAGTAATTTTGGGGAGGTTCAAGTCTCTGACTAAATCGTTGATCTCACTCTGTTCAGGCAAATGAGAAGACTAACCTGTTTCAAAAGTGGGATCAGGATTTGACAATGGCTAAGATTCAGATTCGGAGGAGTCTGTACTACCCATATTCTGAGGAGGAGATGGGATTGGCACTTTAACACTATGGGGAATTGGTCGAATGGCTTGTTTCCAATTAGGATATTTTACTGAATGTTTGTTTTTAGTATTTATGCCATGGATATTTGTCAAACAAAAGTAACAGCGACTTACATGATCCTGAGTTTTGCGCCACACCATAGGAATACCGAAGGGGTATTTACACTATACATAAAGTGGGGAAATATTTATAACCTAAGAACATTATGTTTATGAAGCCTATCAACACGTAGTTTGTGTATAAAGAACCGAAATAAATATACGTTTATAGTGTAGATCAATACTAGGAAGTCCATCAGATTTTTTCGTAAAAGTATGAATTCGAGAAAATGTATTCTTATGATTAAAAACAAAATTGACGTGATACAGAAAAACTAGAAACAGATCTGAATTCAGGGCATCTCAATTGACTAAAATCAGTTGTTTTCACTCTCGGAGCAATATTTTTTCAAAAAATGCACATCAGTGTAATTGAACCTAATTCAATCCCAATTTATTCATATATTACACTATGTCTGTGTTGTTTTTTGTGCTATCTATTTTGATTTTAATGTTATTATGAAATTTCAAATCAATATAAAAACTTGTAGTTCCCCTGGGAAAACCCCTAAATTGTAGACACAAAACTTCCTTTATTTTCCACAAAAAAAATCATTCATGCTATATCTAGGTAAATGAAAACACGCAAAGTAAATATGCATTATTAAAGACAACAATTTTATTTAGAACAATCAAACAAAACAACGAGTACTGAATGAGATACCTTAACACAGAAAAAGGTGATGAAAACCAACATTTGGTACCATATTTACAAATCCTTATACAAATTAATAGAAACGTCATTTCTTTTTTGATTACGTATACAGACGTTTCCGGTTGTTGAAATACTATGGAGTATATATTTATTTCACAAAACGAAATTATTATCTCCACGATGGGTTACCAATCTGATAGAGTTAATAATTTCCAGTTTTTACCATCTGATAGAAAGAAACTGTCCATAGAAAAAATATCGTTCAAGAGTCAGTGATTAAAATTTTTTTCACAGATTTTTGGTACTTCTAATGCTTGCCTACAGAAATAGGTATAGAAACATTCCAAAGTTCTGTTTCTAGACGTCTTTAAAAAAAAACTTGAAGATACTTAGTGAACGTAATCAGACTGCTCAACATTGCATATGGATGACACAATTCTGAGGATAAACATAATATGTAACAGCGGGTGCTTGTACCTCCGCTAAGCTAGAAATTGACCAAAACACTGCGCCAAGGGTGATCACAGGACCTCCGAAATTGATACCAATCGCAGCAAAAGGGGTTCAGGTGAACGTTGAGCCAATACAATTTCTTGTGTTTGAATACCTAAGGTTAGTAGTACATATGTTTTGATTTTTGTAAAAATATTTTGTTACATAATTATTTTCCTGAAGATGCTGGTACTGTTTCATCGGCGAAAACCTTTGAATAATATATGTGTTAAAAGTATTCTTGTTTTTAAATTTTTTAAAATTTATTATATATATATATAAATATATATATATATATATATATATATATATATATATATATATATATAGAGAGAGAGAGAGAGAGAGAGAGAGAGAGAGAGAGAGAAAGAGTAATAAACACTTACATAAACAAGAATACAGTCTTTTATTTTACTACATACATTTATTTCAAGTTGAAACATTTCGCTGATGGATAGTATCAGAATTTTCAAAACGTACCGGTATTTACTACTACATAGTTCTATGACTACATTAGGAGACATTTCAAGTTGTGGGGCTGGATTTCTCACTATTTGGTAAAATTTGGTTTATATTATTGTTGTAATTTGATAACTTATTGTTGCAATATTTCATTAGTTTCTATGGTTTTAAAAACGGTGCTTTCTTCTGTATCAATAGTTATAAAAGTTATTCAAACAAATACAATTCCTTGCCTTCAAGTATCACCTTACTTAGTAAATATGATAGCCTACATTGTTTTCTGCGTTAGTGTTGATCAAAATATCTTTAGGTCACACACATACTAATTTGATACATTATACAATATAAATTATATTGCTATTCATTCAGTCACTGGTACACGTCTACCAATAAAAATAAAAAGATTAGTAACCTAATTTTATGTCTTTCATAATCATACGCTATGTTAACAAATGCACCTTATAGCCATTTTTTTCACACTGCATATCCAATAACGTCCTTCTGAATTAATTATGTAGAAACCGACAGTAGTTTCTATTCTAAATTTATTAGCGTGAGCTCTTACACATTCTACTTCTCATTTATCAATCAATCAATCAATTTTTATTATTCGGGAAAAAAAATGTTGCATTACTACAATTCTTGACTGTTCCCTTTGATACATTCATAACTGCTGACGCAATGCTCTGTCTAGTTTTGTCTTTGTTTTTACTACTAAATGACATTCGTCTGATGTAGCAGTCTTGTATGGCTCAATTTGTCATATTTTCAACTTCAGTCTAGGCTAATCTGTTGAGATTTTCTTTTAAAAAAAGGGAATTTTTTAAGGTTTTCTATGTCTTTTTAGGTTTCCTTGGTTTTCAATTTTGATGACGTTTATCTCAATATTTACTAATTAACACTTTATTTTAAAAAATAACTGTATTTGACGAAGGTTTTTTCATCCTCTAGTGGGTTTACTTTAAATTGTACCACTTAACTTTTTCCTGTTTTCATATATGTGACGTACATTATGTTGTTCTTCTGTGTATTAATCAATTATTTGTTAATTCTAGCCTTTCTATAGCAAAATAATTTTTTGCTTCTGCGTTGTTATGATAAACAGTTCATTTTGTAGTATTCAACTAACAAGCTTAGTAACTACATAGAACAATATATTTTGTTGTAATAATTTATAATTTACATTTAACCTAAGTTATTACTTAAAAGTGTTATCCTTTAAAACATACTTTAGTAAAGTTAAAATTTGTTGCATTATAAAATATAAAATTAATTTTAAACACGTTTTGATACTTGGGAGTTCGTTCGAACCGTTAAGTCCTGTTAACGAAATTGTAAAAGTCTTACATTCTCCTAATACATGGTTCCAACTACCAACCTTCCGGATGCAGAAGCTTCATATCGTGCAGAACGGACAACCAGTATCTTCGTTTCCACTTTCCATTGATAAACTTATCAAGCGGTAGTAATTTTAGTGGCTCTATCCCACTTTAAAGGAATCTGGAGAAGATTTATATTTTCAGGTGACTATTAGCTACATCATATCCCAAGGCAAGTAATAACTTATATAAAACATACTTCAGGATGCTGTCAGTGGGAGCTTCAGCCTGGCTTGGAAAAAGGTGGAAAATGTTCCTTTTGCTTACAAAGCACAAATATAACTATGGTTTATGTATATATCACTGCACATGTAGAATGAAAAATACAGTCATTCATGGTCATTACCAATGAGATAATATAATAGGTTTGTCAAGTATTAGGTATAATATTTTCAATGTTTTTCACCTTCTACGATTGTAGTTATCGTGTGATAAATGTCTATATAGAACTTTATCCTTTCCCTGTTACTGGCACGAATGACATGTCTTTAGCACTTAAGCCTTTTAAATATTTCTACACGCTATCACTGGATATAATCCTCTCTATGTCTGACTTTGGCGACAGATTCTGTCTTTGCCTTTGTCTCAACAACAATGTCTAGACAGACATTACATATATCTTGAACTTCGTAATAAAAATAACGGTGCAAAAAATTGTGTCCTAATGGTCTGTAGCCTTTTAAATGTGAACAGTTTCAAACATTTTGTTGTACAAGTAGTTACTACATGTTCAAGTAGTTACGTCACACTATCTACAAGAACATTTAATTGCAGAAGTACTTTGAATTTTCAAGAGTGAGTAAAGTATACATCTCTATTAATATATATAAATATATATATATATATATATATATATATATAATATGTTTGAATACTCTGTATAATGCAGGAAAGGTTTACTATTTGTTGTGATTCTTCTAATGTACGGAAATCAAAGAAGTAGTACATTAATATTTGTTGATAAATGCCCTAGCATACAACATTCAGTTCAAACTTTGGTTAAAGTTAGGTGTTAGTTTCCTGCTTCTAATTACATTGTATTGACAAGTTAAGAAATAAACTTGCTAATAGAGTGTCTTGCTAAACCTACAAAGTAAGTGTCTTGAGACATACAAAGTAATATTTGGCTTATCAAAACAATACATATAATGATAAGGGGAATGAATTACTGTAAACTACATAATTTTAAACGAACAAATTTAAATATTTTAAATCTACTTTTACAAGTAAATTTACATGTTGATAAAACTCATCTTCAGAATCACACTAAAGAAAAATTCTTAAAAAATATCACTTATTCACAAATATAAAATGCAACGAATCATTTGTAAATGTTTAATGAAATAAATTTGACTAGATGTATTGGTACAAACCAACTTGTTTTGTTTTAAATTAAAAGTGGATGAACACGTTTTTATAATTAAATGCAGTCGTAAATTTCTCTTAGCTAAAGACATTTTTCACTAATTGGATGGCAGATAAATTATTGAAGTGCCTTAAAGAAACATCAAGCATCTTTGATGAGTTGTATCTCGATATTTTGGTTGTATCTATCGACGCAAGCAGAACTTTGGATGGCTGAGGCATAACTGAAAATTAATTCTATTCATTATTCTCATTTCACTAATTCTATTTCAATCACCACTTATTGTTAATTAAATTTAATGCAGTCAAATTACCTTCAGTTTTATACCAGTGTCTCCAGTACTAACGAAATAATTACGTGTTTCGTTATGGAAAATAATTTCATGTTACAATTACTAAAGAGAACCAGTTCGTCTATTATATATGTATGTTTTATTTATTTTATAAGAAACCAAATAATTTGCAATATAGTATCGCGGCAAATATATAGAAGCAACATTATCCGTTTTATGTCAGAAACCGACATGATTTTTCTAACGAAAAAACATTTGGATTAAAATATTATTAATCACTTAAACAATAGTTTATGACTATCCGAACTTTAAATTTAGTAAATTTGTTAAGACCTACTGAGGCAGAACGTTTTCGATCGCTATGTGGCGATCTTCATCAGTGTCTTCTGCTTGGAGTTGATGGGTTAAACTGTGATGGTTTTAAAGGTAGGTTTTCGATAGTATCAAAGAGTATGTGTGATTTGAATTGTGTTTGTTTGTTTAATATGTTTGTATTTTGTGTTTTTGTATGTCTGTAAATTTCATATTGTTCTAGTGTGTTGAGATGTGCTCCTATTTTGTTGATGTGTAGGATTTCTAAATTATGATAAATGTCTGTGTATTTGTGTCCTGTTTCTCTTAAGTGATTGTAAAATGTTGAGTTGGTGCTCTGTTTGTGTTCTTCGACTCTTTGTTTAAAGCTGCGACCTGTTTGTCCAATGTAAAATTTGTTACATTCGTCCCAGTTCAGTTTGTATACACCTGGTGCTTGTAGTTTATCTTTGTTGTTGGTGTTGTGTTGTATTTTGTATTGTAACTTGTTATTGGTTTTGTATGCTTTTTTGTAACCTATTTTTTGAAATTTGCTGGCTATTTTGTTTGTTGTTTTGTTTATGTATGGTAATGTAATGTACTTGTTTTCCCTGTCTGTAGTGTTAATTTTAGTGTATTTTTGTATTGTGTACCACAGTTTGTCTATTATTGGGTTGTTGTATCCATTTGCGTATGCTAAATATTTAATTGTGTCTAGTTCTTTGTTTATTTTTTTTTTTTTGTGGTCATTGGGATTTCTTTAAGTCTATGGAGCATGGATCTGAAGGCAGCGTGTTTGTGTTGGATAGGGTGGTTTGAGGTGTTGTGGCTAAGTGTGTCTGTCGTTATGGGTTTCCTGTAAATGTTGAAGCTGTGTTTTTGTGTGGGGCTTTTTTCATGATTAGGACGAGGAAGTTTAGGTATCGGTTGGTTTCAATTTCTGAAGTGAAGTGGAGTTTTGGGTGTATTTAATTAGTGTAGATGAGGAGTTTTTCACATTAACGGGAGTTGCCTCTGTATAGTGTTATGATATCATCGACGTATCTGTGCCAGTAATTTTGTGTGCGTGTGTATTGTTTGTGAGTATCTTGGTGTTTTCTATGTGTTGTAGAAAAATTTCGCTTAGGACACTACTGATGGGACTACCCATGGGTAGGCCATCTGGTTGTGAATAGACGTTTGAGTTGTGGGTGAAATAGTTTTGTTCGGTGATGATTTGGAGGATGTTTATGATTTCGGTAATGTATTACGGTATTTATGTTTTCTGTATTTGGTAAAATATTATTGTAGAAAACTTTACTATTTTCATCTTATATATATATATATATATATATATATATATATATATATATATATATACATGAAAAAAGTAAGAAATAATAATTCAAGAATTATTTATTGACTTATACAATTCAAAGCTTTTAGCTGTCAAACAGTACCAATATCATCAGGAAAAAAAGAATATCTAGCATACAAATGTTACTTTTTTAAACACGTTTTATGCCTAATATTCTTTATTATTGCTGATGATGTTGGTACTGCTTGCCAAAGGAAAGCTTTTCATTCTATAATTCAATAAACTACTCTTGTACCTATATATCCCTAATTTTTTTTCAATAATGGACAAGAATACATATTTTTTATATATATTTATATATTATACATATATACACACACACACACATGTATATATATATATATATATATATATATATATATATATATATATATATATATATATATATATATATATATATATATATAATTTTAAATATAGTTCAACGTTTTACTTGATATTAGTTTAGGCATTTTTTATCATTTAAATTTACCCGGAACCGGAAGGAAAATATTAATTCAATAAAAATATTTGCGATCAACATAATTTATTCTGTATTTAATATTTTTTTATGTAAAGAAATATTTTTGAAATACATTTTTTGAACAGATGCAGTTAAGGTACCTTATTTCTAAAGCTAGACTAATAACTCATTTCAATTTTTTTTACTGAAAAGTTAAAATTTTCACTTTGAAAAACCGGGATCGTTATTGCAATTTTATCTTCGGCAGTAACATATTGTTATTCTAATATTAGAATATTTATCGTTCATTGTTTTCCGCATAGTTATGGATTTATGGCCCTTTGGTTCGATGCAATGCCTGCAAGTGACGTGCCGGTATAGGCAAATTCTACAATATATTTTGTAAACCTTTCAGTCTGTAAATGTTACCGGAAGTGACTTTTATAAATATCAATCAGTAATTATTCTGTTTGGAAGAAATGTTTGAAAGTAATCCGTCTATCACTGACTAGCTGCCCTCTGTATTTGGTGGTCAGTTTGACTTCATCCTTTGACTAAAAATCTTCTCAAGTTAATATTTTTAGGCTATAAGGATTATCGAGTGAATACAGATTTAACCTTCACGCATGTGTTTTGACTCATACTGCTACCATTGAATCAAGATTTCAACCCTATGTATTCATGACAGACATTAGTAATTTGAGTATCGTAGTAACCATTTGAGATAGGTTTCGTGTTCTATGTAATCATCCATAAGCTTTATTTTTTTGTAAAGATGATGTTTACGCTTTGGCGGTCTTCATCTGCATATTATTTCTTTCAGCTATACTTAACATTAAATGTCTCTACTTCAGACGAAAATATATTTTCACTGTACTGCCCTGCTAAGCTAAAAGACAGTAACTACTCTTGAGGTGCTTCAAAGATATTACAAGTTTAGTAATTTGTTGAAAACCAACAAACATATAATAGAATTATTGTGATTTTTTGTCCTGGTCAACTTATAATTAAAAACAAAAATATGTCTGTTTATAGTCTAACAGTTCTACTTTACATAAATATCTGTACCTACGAGAGTCTATCTCATAGTTTTGTATGTCAGAAAAGAGTAACTTAAAATATTACACTTAAATTGTTTTAATAAGACTGATATAAAAGGATGTGTTACACCTCCGGTATGCTAAAAAACCGTAAATTATTTTAGATAATGCTTTCTGGCTTAGAACGTGCAGTTACAGTTTACTTAGCTTGCCATTATGTGGTTAGATTTTTTATTTTATTTTTTATATTGGAATTGGAGCACTCTACAAAACAAAGAAAAAATCTAATTAGAAAAGGAAGTAAACCCCATTAAAATAAATTGTAAGACATTTGAATATACAATTGGGAAATAAAAAAACGATGAGGTAAGAAAGTACATAGCATAGATTAGGGCGTTTTAATTAAGCAGTTATAAAAAAATTTACCTCATTAATGTATAACACTAGAAAGGACCGTTACAGAGAACAAATTATGTGAAGAAAAGTTTATTTCTTACATCTGGTATAGGATAACTGAAAATTACTTTTATGCATATTAATATTTAGTAGTTAATGTGCATCACTCAGATAAGGTGGGGGATTTTTCTTGGTTACTTTGCGTGAAGAAAAGAGAAACAGCTGGTATAGATTTGTTGACCGGAGACATCTTACTTTCATTTTACAGGAACAGGTTCTCCTTACACTGTCTTCAAAGTCTAGAAAGTAGTGAAACTTCGCTTTCGATTTCACCTGCAAATAAAAGAACTTACAATGTTAAAACCAAACAAAATTCTTATGAGTTAGGAAATAAAATGTTCTAGTAGGGTTTAAACATGCTCTATCTCTCAAGCTGTTTGGTAGTGGAAGTAGTTAGATGACATAAATAAATGTCCGGACTCCACTTAATTCAGCTCAATTTTCATATGTTGGTACTATTTACCTCTCTGATAAACTGGAAATTATAATAACATTCGGAGTTGAATCATGATAACTTTTAAACTACTTTATTCTGTTTTTTCTCAATTTATTACGGACCTAAACAATCATTTAGATGTATAAAACAATGTTTTTAAATGCAAAAGAGGTCACACATATCCTTTTATTCTATTTGGAATTGGGAATAATAATAACGTTTTTACAAAACAATATTTAGGGCACAAATATTAAGTTAAAGCTTATTGGTAATATATCTTCGTTTTTATTCGACAGGAAAAGTTTCTTCGACATAATAAAACAACCTTTTTTAGACAAATAGACATAATAACGCCACAAATGTAACAACCAAAAAAAACCTCAATATAAAATGAAGCTAAACTTACATAATTTGCAGGTTTGGTCAAAAGTCAGAGCGTATAATTTCCTGGAAAGTCTCCAGCAGACGACTTTGAGAGTTAACACTAATTTTGAGTTAATACAAACCACCAATGTTGTTTTAAAAGGTATTTTTATTCATCACATTGAGTTTCCACTCCTTAGATACAAATTTTATTATTAATTATAAAACATACCTTTTCTATTAGGAATAAGGTATTTTAAACGTTTTCTAACTTTACTACACAATTTTTTTACATATTTATTTCACAATCGTTTTTATTTTCAAAAATTAAATCTGTGTAAGTAAGCTAGTTCTTTTTTAACAACTAATATCCAACACAATAGGTTATTTTTAACTTACAACAATTTCTTTGAACACAATAGTGACTAAAGTTATAAGGTTTTTTCAGGATATCTAATATAATAATAAATACTTGTTTTATTTAGGGACAAGTAAAGTGGAATCGTTCCTTTAGAAACATGGACTTTGATCGTCATCAATATAGTCTATGTACATAAATTGCGGTATTAATAAATCGTGGAATTTTCAACTAACTACTTTATGCTACTTCAAATATTATGTTTGTTCATCGATAATTTTATTTAAGTTGTACATCTAATTCAGAACATTTTTGTAAATATCAGTAAGGCAGACAGTATAATGTTTATTTCACAATGCCATTCCAAATGAAGTGTTTGTTATCACGTGATAAAATATCAAATAGTATTGATTTGGTTTCGAGAACTTTTAGGGTTTAAAAGTTTACACTTGGAGTTGAATAAATAGTTGGCTTGGAGAGCAAAGTGTTTGAGTACTTTAGATAAAGCGATCTGTTCGCCAACTAGACCTCCATTTCCATTGTGTTATATTGTGATAACACTTAAATACAGCTGCTACTGACTTTATGTTACTGATTATCTCTAAGTTTAAAGTTGGAAAAAATCTTAATCATTATTAATTAAATAGTTAACATTCTTTTCCACTACAGTCTTCTTTTGAATACTTCTCATACATATATATATATATATATATATATATATATATATATATATATATATATATATATATTTATATATATATATCGCAATATGTATTCTTGTGAATTAATAAAGAACTAAGTCAAAATACAAATACAAGAATTATATTTATATATAATATTATATATATATATATATATATATATATATATATATATATATATATATACAGCCTGCTAACAATACGGAGATCATACATTGGTCATTTTGCATTCAAACTGGCAGCCGGGTACTTGTGGCAGCCGTATACGGCTGCCATATAGTAATCCATGATAATGTAACACCCTTTGACAATAATCGAAATAAAAATCATGTCAATAAGTGTAAAAAGAAGTGTTTTATTGGAGCTATACTGTATTTGGAAGTTCTATGGTCGTTCTGAATTTTAAAAAAATAATTTGTAATAACCAAACGGTACTCGTATTGATAGCAGAGTGAACGGGATTTGTATATCACAAGTTCGTAACATTTCCGCCAGGGGCAGCGTGGTCGCTTCCTGTATATAAATTTACTGTATATTTCAACCATTCCCTAACTTTATGGCAGCCACAAACTTGGCAACATTGCTGGCATCCACATAGATATCAATCGTACTACGTAATGTACATATTTGAATTGGACAAAGAATCGCTGGAAAGTGACCACTCGGGGGTTTTTGAGTATGCTGAATTCAATGCCGTCATCGAAAGTCACCGGGGATGTACTGGCGAGGCTAAACCCATGTACCAAAGGGGTTGAAATAGGGTAAAAATGTCAGATGCCTTAGAATCGCGGGGTAATGACCGTCCGGCGGTTTTTTGAGGATGCTAAATTCAATGGCGTCATCTAGAGTCACCGGGGATGAACCGGATGTAACTCTACGTAAGTACCAAAGGGATGATTTGGGGTAAAAAAGTCAAAAGTTATAAAATAACTATAAAATAACCACTCGGGGGTTTTAGGTAAGGCAGAATTCAATGCCATCACCGAAAGTCGCCGGGGATGCACTGATGTGGTTCCACGCGAGTACCAAAGGGGTGAATTGGGGTGAAAAAGTCAAAAGTTAAAAAATCTCTGGAACATAACCACTCGGGGGTTTTTGAGGATGCTGAATTCAATTCCGCCATAGAAAGTCAGCGGGGATGGACAGATGATACTCTACGTGAGTGCCAAAGGGATGATTTGGGGTAGAAATGTCAAAAGTCAAAAAATTACTAGAAAATAACTCGAGGAATTTTGATGAAGCGGAATTCAATGCCGTCACTGAATGTCACCGGGAATGCATTGGTGTGGTTCCACGAGAGTACCAAAGGGGTGAATTGGGGTGAGAATGTTTGAGGTAAAAAAAATCGCTGAAAAATATCCGCTCGGGGGTTTTCGAGGATTCTGAATTCAATGCCGTCATCGGACGTCTCCGGGGGTGTACGTCTGAGGCTAAACCCATGTATCAAAGAGGTTGAATTAGGGTAAAATTATCAGATGCCTAAGAATCGCGGGATAATGACCATTCGGGGATTTTTGAGGATGCTAAATTCAATTGCTTTATCTAGAGTCACCGGGGATGGACCGGATGTGACTCTACGTAAGTACCAAAGGGATGATTTGGGGTTAAAGGTCAAAAGTCAAAAAATAACTAGAAAATATCCCCTCGGGGGTTTTTGGTAAGGCGAAATTTAATGCCGTCACCGAAAGTCGCCGGGGATGCACTGGTATGGTTCCACGCGAGTAACAAAGGGGTGAATTGGGGTGAAAAAGTCAAAAGTCAAATAATCGCTGGAACATAACCACTCGGGGGTTTTTGAGGATGCTGAATTCAATTCCGTCATCGAATGTCAACAAGGATTGACGTATGTGACTCTACGTGAGTGCCAAAGGGATGATTTGGGGTAGAAATGTCAAAAGTAAAAAAAAAAAAAAATACTAGAAAATATCAACTCGGGGAATTATGATGAGGCGGAATTTAATGCCGTCACCGAAAGTCACCGGGAATGCATTTGTGTGGTTCCACGCGACTACCAAATTTGTGAATTGGTGTGAAAATGTCAGAAGTCAAAAAATCGCTGGAAAATATCAGCTCGGAGGTTTTTGAGGATGCTAAATTCAATGACGTCATCTAGACGGGCGTGCTGAATTCAATGGCGTCATCGAAAGTCACCGGGGATAGACGTGTGTGACTCTACGTGAGTGCCAAAGGGATGATTGGGGGTAAAAATGTCAAAAGTCAAAAATTTACTTGAAATTTACCACTCGAAGGTTTTTGAGGAGGCTGAATTGAATGCCGTCGCCGGACATGTACTGCGATGGTTCTACACAAGTACCAAAGGGATAAATTTCGTTGAAATTGTCAGATAAATAGCATCCTTAGGGCTTTTGAGGATGCTGAATTCAATACCGTCATCGAAAGACACCAGGGCTAGACGGGTGTGGGCTCTACGGGAGTATCAAAGAGAGAATTGGGTTAAAAAGGTCAGAGGTTAAGAGATCGTTATAAAATGATCACTCGGGGTTTTTAATAATGCTGAGTCTAATCCTAGCACCGAAGTTGGCCATGCACAATCTGGGAAGGGACTGCGGGTGTCGCTGTGGGTGAATTGAGGTAAAACTTGCCAGAATCTAAAATATTGCCCAAAAATGCGCATTCGAAGATTTTCGAAGGTCCTAGTCCCTTGTAATCAAAATTCGTCGGGGATGTACGGAGTTACCAAGGGGTGATTTGGGGTATATATCCCATTGACAATAAATCGCCCGAAATTGGCATGTTTCCAACTATGCAACATAACCAACAGAAAGAGTCGGGTTCGCGACCTTGTCTTGGACAGAAGTTATGCTACAACTATTTACAGAAATGTTTGTGATATGAAAAAATACACAGGCGGCACTCAGATAGCAGTTCTAGCACGTTTGTTTACCTCATGTCTGTCAAACTAATCTTTATAACTTGGAGCAGTGTTTCAATGCAGCCTGTCCATGTGCTTTAAGAATTTTAAAGACTGTATGCTTGAACGATTCAACTTAAAAAGATAACCGTTTGTCCCAAATTGATAATTTTATAAAAATTAAATATTTTATTTAATTTTTTAAAAAATGTATTTTGTTTACCTAATTGTCATATATTTTCTTTCCAATTTTACTTAGACTATCTAAACATTTATGTTTGTTTTCTCATTCTTCTTCGGGTAATTAATTTTCTTCTCTTTTCGTGTTTTTTTCTTTTGTTCTTTTAAAAAGGATGGTATCGTTAGCGGGGGCAGCGGAATTACTTTTCAACCATCCGTTAATGAAAAAAAATGTACTATAACCGTAAATTAAAAAAAACTATAAATAAGTAGACCTTATATCTTTTCAACCTTTATACACCTTAGAATAAACGACAAAAATAATTTGTTGACCCACATCATTTCATCGACTTATCTTTATCAGCTTATATATCCAGATAAACTATTAAGCCAATATCTACAAATTCCAAGCTAAACCTTTAACTACCGTCATCGTGCCTGACCATAAGCGACGGGTTAGCCGAAGAAGACAGTGATTCAGGTGCTGTATCTAATGACCAACAAAAAATAAAAAGACTAGTTACACTTTGTAAGATGTCTTTGTACAGCCAATATGTCTAGAATTTTCTGAGCCGCTGTGTAAATACTGCTGTCAAAATTGAGTTATTATTTTCAATGCCAGTTTCCATAAATAAAGCTTATAATATGTCAAATGATATCTTGTATATAAAGTTGTGTGTACAATCAGTGAATAAGAAATAATTAGTGTATGTTAATTATCGTGCGATTATAAGTCTTTTTAGCTAAACTGCGCTAAAATTTCTAGAAGGTTTTATATACTACAGTTTTCAATTAGTAAATAAAATATGACTACTCTCATAAAACTACGTTTACCCTACTAGTCACATGCAATCAGAATATTCAAAAACAATTTTTATAAAGTAATGCAAGATAAATTGTTAAACCACACAATAAATCACACTTAGACATTTCGTGCCTGTGAGCTACAACGGCAGTAGTATTTTGACAGAAATTGCAGGATGCTAGTTGAAGTAGTAGTTAATAAATACTGAATCATCTTTCGTTAATCTCTGTATTGTATACAAGAACCTAAATGACATCTGTGCGAGTGTTGTCAGTTTATATTACGATATCAGGCTGTCTGGTGTTACCAAATTGTAACAATATACAGCAAATAATAGTCACTTTTAGATTTTTAAAATTGGATAGAGATGCTATGACAATTAATTTGAAAAGCAAGTCAAGTTAAAAAATAAATACTTAATCGATCCTATAGTATCTAAGAACCCCAAGGGAAAAGTATGAGATGCATTGACCGGAACATTAAGATAAGTTTGGTCTGCCATCAAGTAAACAAACGCGTCAGAATGGGTTTCAGAGTGTCGGCTGTTTATGTTTCCATATCAGAATTACTCAAAAATAGTTTGAAAAATATATAAATAATGTAGCAAAGATTGAACAGGTGGATATATACACACATTCTATGACCATAAGTGCAAAACATTTTAAGTACTTATTTAAGGATACATGTATCATAGGTGTTAATATGCTAATTAAACTAGAGAGCAGGTCAGGCGGTTTAAGCAATGGTAAATATTTAAAATTCTTCATTTCTACATCTCTGAAGATTATATGTCAGGATATAGTTCCTCCCAATGTATATTGCAGTGTAGTCAAAACGTTTTCAGTAAGCAATGTAATAAATCTATTATGTCTATCCTCGATATTCTAGTCCCAAGAGTAACTTTGATTTCTATGGGATTTTCACTCACTTTAGAGTTGCATGAAAAACTCTTTCAAGTACGGTGATCATTGGTACGGAAACAAATACAGTAGTGCATGGATAATTCGAGGTAGATGGGACCGAGACACCGTCGGATTACCGACAACTTGGATTACACGGAAATAGCTTCCTGTACACTAGAAAAAAAAACTGGAGTTCTATTGAACCCTAATACTGTAATTAAGAATGCACAAAATACGTATGTAGAACTTTATTGATTACAGTACATACATAAATTAATGTTGCTTGGCTCTTCAAGACTACTGTACTGATTTTTGCTTGCGGGGATACCATACGATATAAATACCATACTAAGTGTCGGCAATTATAGCTAAAAAAAAGCCGATGCCCGTTGTAATCTTTATCAGGACCCCCAATGTTTTGATCGTAGATAGTACCTTTTTGTTCGCCTACCATGAAAATGAAACGAGATTATCAGTAAAATTTCAGTAAATCTAAAGTATAGTGAAAAATTACCGTGATCATCGGTAGTAAATATTTATGATTATCAACGTCTAAAGATTGACTACAAAACGTTTTATAAGCTCTTGGTTAGGGTTGCTTAACTGAAGTAATTTTCTATCAACGAAAAATAGAGAATATTCAAATTGAAATATTAAGTTTGTAATTTGGAGTTATTTATTAACTGGTATTGCTAGTAGTAGGATTCGTAAAATATATAAACAAAGGATACAGTTTTGACAAGTGATTGAGTAATAGCAGACTTTGTCTTGAGATTAGACACAGCCGAACGAACTAAATTCATTCTGATACTAACTATAAAAATGTATGTAACATGTCGACCGAAGAACGGAGAGATTTTTTAAAGTGAAAAAAAAATCTACAAAACAGTCATTTTTTACGTCTTGTTTTTTTAACAAGAAATACCATCATAGTGACTAATTTCATTCTGTCACTCTGCATAACGCTATTTTACAGCTAGTTTTTGAAGACTGGTTCCTCAGCTATATTCGCCAAAATATTTGTAAATTTTTTTACCATAATAATAATAAATCAAATTGTAGATATGCGAGCCAGGAGGGATACGGTTAAAGATATAATTAAAGAAGAAGATTAAAATATACTTAAATCTTAGCAGATATATTTTCAGGTGCATTCAACGTGTCTTGATGAAAGTAACATCATAATCAAGGTGAAATGTCATCCTTTAGGAACATATCTAAGGGAGGAATTAAATAATTTTTTTAACCTGGCAACAACGACTACCAGGAAAATTTAATGAATGTAGTTAAAGAAGAACTTTTAGAAAAAATAGGTCTTTACTCAAACACAATTATACCTATAATAACTTATGACTAATCAAATATGGTGGTTAAATAAAATAGATGTATTACATTGCTTACCGAAATCGTTTTTCACCGTGATGCCTAGCTACAATGCAATATACATTTGGAAGAACTATATCCTTACATAATATTATATTCTTTAGAGATGTAGAAGTAAAGAAGTATATTTACCATTGCTTAAACCGCCTGAACTGCTCTCTAGTTGTATTGGCACAAAACCACCTATGACTCATGAATCCTTGAATAAATACTTAAAAAGTTTTGCTCTTATCTTGGTAAAATATTTATACTGATTGGTATTGGCACTAAAATGTCATATCTTCGTGAAAATTTTACTCCTTGTTAGAATACTATATGCACCCTTTTAAAGCATATGCTCACAGAAAAATAAAACAGATTTTTTGTTACATTTGGCTGTCGTAAGTACAGAAATACTATTATTTGAATGTTTAATTTTTTTATTCGAAAATGGTAATTTGTGCTCGTTTGAACCTATAAACTAGAGACGTGTTCAATGGGCCTACGTGAACAAGAAATTAACATTAGATGAGATTCGACCAAATAAAAACCTTCTTTTATTTACAATGTACAATATAGGTAGATTTTTCTGGTTACCTACCTGAGGTAAAGGTGATACAATATTTGTTGTTTTTCTACTATAAGCCTAACTTTAAAAACGTACTGTAAATAAACTTTATGCCAACCCTTTACTTATCCTTTATTATTTTTTTACAAGCAGTAAAAACTTAAAATTGGAATTTTCATTTTTTTTAATACACTGAAGAAGAAATGTTGAAGAAAATTCTATGAATTAGTCTAAAAATTCGGCAAAATCGTTCTTAAACTGCAAAAACTCTTAAAACATTGTAATACGAAAGAAATAGAATTTAAAACTTGTGGCAGAAAGCTCAATGAGATAAAATAAATTTAATGAGAATAAATGTACTTTCGTAAAGTAATGATATAGGAGGAGTTAGTGTACTAACTCTAACACTGATAATTAAATGAGAAATTCAGAAGAAAAAAGCCTTTATCCTTTATCCCGTGCAGTGCACGCCTGGAAATCTAGATTGAATATTGTTAAAGATGAAACCGTTCATTTAGTTGCAGATCTATTGAGGGTTTTGAAAACATGTAACCAATCCAGAGGATCGATGGATACCGGTCTACACCTAACCTGCTGACCTTCACAATACAATCGTCTACTTGCACTCCCGTATTTTTGTTACTATGACACTATGTTTACTGACAGAACTGGAGAACTATTCCTAAAATTCGACAGAGCACTGAACACCTTCAATGGGGCGGGGAAATTTTAAAATAGCAACCTAGCGGCGGTGGATTTATTAATTTTAATTTTTTCCAATGGCCTGGAAGAAACCGACACGAGGAACGCGACCCGTAAGGCATAGATTTAGGAAGTGTCTCCCTTTTTTCCAAACATACGTAAAAGAGATTAATACCTTTTATAAGACAGTGCCGTGTGTACTAACCTAAATAAAGAAATGACTTAAATTGAGGGTTTAAATTTTTTTGTGAACATTTGTTTTTATTAAAAACAATAAATTTGTTAAGTTTCATTTCGTTAATTCATATTAAAAATAACAACAAATAATAGAATTGTAACAATCAATGTGACAATTTCTAAGACAACTATGTACTATTGTAGCCGAAACGAAACTGATTGTAAAGAGACATCCCGTGTGGTTGTATGTTGAAAGTAGATGGAGAAATGGTGGTATAAATTTCACATTGTAGACCAATTAGCGCCTGGAATCGAACCCGTCATGAACGTGTTTGTGTAATGTTTATTTTCGATCTCTGAAGGATGACCACATCATTCAGTATTATCAGTTTTAATCGTGTGTAAGGGACCATGATAGTTACTTCATGATAGTATCTATTTACTTCAGCTAGTTCATTCCCTCCGAAAGATAAAAATACCAAAATAAAATCTTATTTGGTTGAATGTTTCACTTTACAAGCCATAATATTCTACCTTTATTTTACCTTCTGAAATTTTTACCCTAATTCACCAGTTGCTACTAGCATAGAGCATGACCCGTGCATCCCCATTGACGTTCGATAACTGTAAAAGACAACAACATTAAAAGACCCGAGTGATCATTTTTTCTTGTTATGTTGTCTTCTGCTAATGTTACCCCCAATCATACTTTTTCTAGTCCCGTAGAGGCACACCTTTGTATCCGCGTTTAATATTGAAGACGGTATTGGACAGTAGGACTGGGCTTAGAATAGGGCGCATCACCCCTAACTCGGCCTCTACGTAACCTAGGACTATAGGGGTAGTTTTGGATGATGCTCAAGGTCACCCCGGCCTTGACCCTAGACCAAGGGGTGGTTTCGACCACATTCAGAGGGGTGGGGGGTAGCTTTTCGAAAAAAAAAAAACTCGGCCGCTACGTAACCCAGGACTATAGGGGTAGTTTCGGATGATGTGGGCGGACGTCGCGACCCTGATCCAAGCCCTAGGGGTGGTTTTGACCACGTCCAGAGGGGTGGGGGGTAGTTTTTCGAAAAAAAATAAATTCCAGCCAACTAACCTAAGCTAGCCAAATTTGATCAAACCTAACCTAACCTACGTGTGGGGGGTGACCTCGGCTACGTTCAGGACCATCTCCGGGGGCAGCTCAGGGGGTGCAGTGGGGGTGGGGGGTAGTTTTCGAAAAAATTTTGGAAAAATGTTTCTTGACCGATAGGGTGAGTTTAGAGTCTATTACGGGCTGCTGAGGGGTAGTTTCACCTAGGGGTAGTTTTTCGAAAAAATAAATTCCAACACACTTACCTAAATGATTAAAGACGGCTCTGAATGACCTTGAGCAAGGACCAGGGGAATAATTGACTACGTCTAGAGGTGGTTAATGGATAATCTAGGAAGGTAAAAAATGGATCCAACCCAACCAACCCCTAGGGTAATATCAAAAGCGTGTAGGTCCATGAAGGCGGGATTGAATGAATGAAGGCGGCTCTGAAAGACCTTGATCATAGACTATGGGGTGACTACGTCTAGAGGAAAATAATGGAAAAAACCTTATCAGGTAAGCCTATGACGCAACAACCCCCAGGACATCCTCAAAACCCTCCCCGGAGACGGCGTGGGGTTATCTTAAGATATAACTGTTTAATATATGAAATATCAACGCTCGAACGATCCCGGGCGGTAGGCCCACCCTAAAATGAACGGTATAACCCAGGGTAATGAGGGGTACAAGTTGAATGTTAAATGCCGCGTAGGCCGCTCACTCGAACCCTGACGGGCCAGCGCCTTAAAAACAAAATATCTAAAAACATACCAGGTATAGCAACAGAGGTATCTAGTAGGGCCCACCTCCAAAGGTAAAAAAATAAATAGGGGTGGTGCGCGCTATTCTAAGCCCAGTCCTACTTTGGACTAAGCACCTTCCAAAACACTACGATTGATCATTTTCTAGCTTTGTTTTGCCTTCTCACATTTATACTCCAAATCATCATTTGCTACTCCCGTAGAGGATCATCCGTGTATCCCCATAACGTTCGATAATGGTAAAAGACTCAGTACCATTAACCCCCCGAGTGATCATTTTCCATGGTTTTATTGCCTTCTGACCATTTTACCCCAATTGACCCTTTTTCTACTCCCGTAGCGCCACACCTGTGCATCCCCTTATAATATTGAAGTCGGTATTTTACTCAGCAACCTCCAAAACACTACGATTGTTTATTTTCTAACTTTGTTTTGCTTTCTCACAATTATACGCCAATTCATCGTTAGCTACTCCCATAGAGGGTCACCCGTGTATTCCCATTGACGTTCGATAACATCGCATGACTCGGTGCCATTAAAACCCATCCGAATGATCATTTTCAATTGTTTTTTGCCTTCTGACAATTGTACCCCAATTCACTAATTTTCTACTCCCGTAGAGCCACATCCGTGAATTCCCGATTAATATGGAGGACGGTATTGGACTCAGCTACCTCCAAAACACTACAATTGGTCATATTCTAGATTTGTTTTGCCTTCTCACTTTTATACTCCAAATCATTATTTGCTACTCCCATAGAGGATCACCCATGTATCCCTATGACGTTCGTTAACGGTAAAAGACTCAGCACCGTTAATACCCTCCGACTGATCATTTTCTAGTTTTTTTTGCCTTCTTTCCTTTTGACCCCAAGTCACTCCTTTACAACTCCCATAGAGCCCAACTCGTTCATCCCCGTTTTATTTTGTTCACAGTAGTGGACTCAGCATCCTTAAAAACACCCCAGTTGATTATTTCCTAGCTTTTTTGGGGTTCTGATATTCTACCCTAATTGATCTTTTTGCTACTCCTGTAGAGGCACACACTTCTATCCCCGTCAGCTTTCGATAGTTGTACACGTTTATGAAAACTAACAACCAGGACTTATGTTAGTTGAGTAAATAATTGGCCAGCTGAAATGAAGAAGGGCCATACTAATGTTTATGTTTTCACCGTGACTACACACACCCAGTGTCTTAGAGTCTAAACATTTGACTAGTCAGACAGTCGCACCATAGTGGCAACACTATTGGTTCTCGTATCGTTAGTGGCGTGGGAATAATATACACACCGGCTGCCATATTGTTATTAGACTGAACGAAAATATAAATTGGCTGCCATATTGATGCCTAAATGAAATGCTGCTGTTTTGATAGTACTTCAGTCAATTTTGTATTTTTAAGATTTTATGAAATTAAAGTATATGGAGTAGTATAATGTTTATTAGAAATAAATTATACACGACGAAAAACATATATACTTCACTCTTTCAAGTGGCTGCCATATGGTTGCAAAATGAAATGCTGCCATATTGATAGCGGGATGTATATATATAATCATACAATAGAAATAGTTATTTGAAAATAAAACAGTTAGTTCAAAATATCGTGTGGATTATGTTGAAATAATAAGTTTATTATTTAAAAAATTTAATATCCAAATTGGCTATAAATATCAACGATAGTATAACAAATATATATAATAACTTTTATAGTAATATGATTTAAATTGAATTGATTTGATGTGCTTTGCATTACTTTGTGTTGCGTCGATTTGTTTTTGGTTAAGTTTTGATAAGTTCACTTCATTTGCATTTATTTTGGACTGAGTTTGTTTGTTATGACTTCAAATCAGTTGCGTTCATTTGTGATGCGTGGCTTCCAGGTGTATGTGTTGTGGAGCGTGGAGCTGAGTGAACTTAATTTTAGTTAGGTTGAGTGTTTGAAGCAAATGAATTCATGTCAGTCTCAATTTACTGGGTGATGGTATCTAAACACGTGACTTACAGGACTCTTAATATCTCTTTTACTTTATGAGTCTCTAAGTTTTAGTTTATGTTTATGCGCATATATATCACCTAACTGTATCTACATTTTTTAAAAATATTATTATAGTTTTTTAAAATTGTTTTAGATATGATATGTATTCGAAGGAAAACAATAGTAATGCCAAGGAAAAATTTGTCCTAGCAGAAAACAAATCTGTAGATGAGTAGAACCACGCTCATAAGAGAAGCCTAAAGCTAATATTCTCTTCACAAAATGCACGGTCATTCAAGTCATGGTTTTCCTTTGAACTACAAGGTGAGAGCTTAAACGTTCAACTTGTTTTCTGGTGTTAGATGGCGTGTTAGAATTTATTCTAGAGACTATGTCAGTCAAACGTTTTTATTAAATGTAATAATTTTATAAATTATGTTTTCGCTTTATAACTCTTATTAGGCTTTATTTCAGTTATAAATATTTTGTCATGCTAACTATGTTAGTAAAATGTATTTAAGTGTTTTGTAAATGCTGTTTTTTACTTTATTTGGAGCAATGATTTTTCTGATTTCTAAAATACCTTCTTCTTTTGTCCCTTAAGCTAAATATATCTATGACTAAGAATATTTTATGATTCTTCACATTTAGCACACAATACTTTTTCAAAATAAGGTTTTAGATATATCGAATTAGCTAATGTTATTGTTTTTGGAACAAAATATAGCACAATCATGGGAACATACCGCTATAACCTCAAATCAGACGCATATTATCACCACTTTCTATATACTTAATACTTGTACATAGTATCACCAAGAGATGTCGTTGATGATATTAATAACCTTTAATATGAGCTTCCAGTATAAAACATTACAGTACAATCATTTTTTTTTTTTTTGTAAATATTCTTTAAATTATAAACGCTATCATAAAATATAATATGCTAAATATATTTTGAAACCCTACTTAAACATAACTTCAAATATAGAAACATTCCACTGAGAGGATTGATATTAATAATAAATATTTATATATTAAAAAAATCAACAATGTAAAATTTGGTTATTATACGGGAGAAGTTGGAAATTAAAAGTGGTTATATAGTACACCCTGGAATAGCTTTATTAAAATACGGTATTTACCTTAAAAATTGTAATATGAGATGTTTCTTGTTTTTACTGGAAAACAAACTATGGTTGAATGAATGCATTTAGGAAAATATTACTTACGATATAGTAATAAAATTACCCGATCCCTAATTTACATTATACACTGTTACTACAGTGGTATTTTGGGGCAAGACACACAAAAAAATGTAATGCATAAAACATAAATAATGCAACGTACTGCAGTTGTTTGGTTATTTAATATATCTAAGGAAATCGCAAAATTCTAGCTACATTACAATTTTGAATCACGGCGTAGCCACTGTAGCAATAAATATCCGGAATACAATATTGCATTATTGGCTGATTTGTTTCCTTGGAATGGAGGCAATTTGATTATCCATCTCCAGTAAAAACAAAGACTAATACACTAATGTATATATATATATATATATATATATATATATATATATATATATATTTATATATATACTTATAATTTATTTAATTAACCTTTAGGTCATATTTAATTACCTTACCTTTCTATAGTCTCACATTTAAGTTTCTTGATATTTAAACAATTATAGACTACAAATTTAATTTCACCGACAATATTTTCATCTGAACTCTAATTCTTTCCCGCCTGTTTCTGATGTTGTCCGAACATTTTATTTCCATATTTGCTAATTTCGATTGTGTTGTTTGTTCAGGTTGTGTGATCCTTTTTCCAATCGTTTCTTTCTAATTTTGTTCAGTTATTTCATTTTCTTCTTTAATTCTAAGCTTCATTCCTCTATTATTCTTTATCCCTAACCATTATATATTTCATTTCTTTAATTTCTTTTGGTAATAATTAATTATTTGTAATTATTTACTTCATCTATTTTGCCCTTAGTTTAATATAAATTCCTGTTCTAATCTTTTATAGTTTGATATAATTTCTCTATTATATTATGAATTTTATCTATCCTATCAATTAAATCTGGGTTAGTTTTATCTAATTTATTATTATTTTGAACATATTTACTATTTATATATTTATTTTGAGCTTTAAACTGTGCACTTATGAATGTCACATATCTAACTTAGTATTGATAAAAATGTTTTTTGATGTAATCATCTTGAATTCGCTGATTAAGCTATAATTAAAAAATAGTTAATGTGAATATATAGGGCTGACGAGTTTCAAAGCAATAGTTTTTATTTTACGAAGCAAAGCCTCCACTCAGGAACGATTGTTTTGAAACGTGTCAGCAAGTAAGCCCTATGTATTCACTTAGTTAATGTAATTTTTAATTCCGGTATTTATTTTAATCCATATATTCGTCTCTGTCCCCACACCCAAATTTTGTTCATCCATTGGCAATTTTGTACTTACATCCTCTTTTTCTTGCACTATGTCTTCTATGTCTATTGTCTGCCCTGATTGATCAATTTTGCTATTATCATTCCCCATTTATTTAGCTTTTATAAAATTCTCCTACTTTGTCTTGGAGTGAAGATATCTACTTGTACATTTACAATTTGATTCATACACCTACTATTTTCTATGATTTAATGTCATTTCCCTAATACTGTACAGTAAAGTCTTATCAATGTTTACAGTTTTTTATTAAATTACCTTAATTAATAGTCTTACTTAGGCCAACAGATTATTAGAATTGTTTAACATTGTATGAATATATATTTTTTTTTTATCTATATTCACCACTTCTGTTTAATACTGCCTACAAGTGGGGAGCCAAATTATATAACCTAACTTATTTTATTTCATTTGCCTTTAGGTTATATTTAATTAACTTACCTTTCTATAGTCACACCTTATGATTATAATTAAAAATCATATAAATTAATCATCCAAATATTACAAACTATACCAAATTACATTATTACGATCCAGTTACAGTCAGGTAATCCTTAACTAATACCAAAATTGCTAAGAAGATGGAATCTTGAGGCTCTAGGTTTTTAATACAATAAAGTTTAATGATTACCGTGTTAAATTACTCTTTCTCTCCGATCGTTATTACGGGATCTTTGTTAAAGTGGAAAGTAGTGAAAAAAGTAGACTAATTTCTATAAATTCAATGAAATAAGTTTGTTCTGAATTTACTAATTTATAAAGCTCTGTTTGCTAAATCCAATTTAAGAAAAATAGTACTTATTGTCTATTTCCTGGAATCCTGGCCCCTTGCGTTAACTGCTTAACTGCACTTTTACACATAACTCACTTCCCTCATGTCCATACCTTCTGCCTAATTCATTCAAGTCGCAATTTTAAATTTTTATACGTAAATAACTAACAATTTTCTTACCTTTTCTAATTTAATTTACCCATTTTTAAACATTGCTTACAAATTTGTCCCCGTCCCTAATACGTATGCACTCTTCTAAAGTTCCTCCAAAACCTAGTATTTTTCCCTCTATACGGAACATAGTTCTGCGTACGTCTAGGAAACATATATTCTGATCACTATGCACTAGCGTACAATGGTGTACCTCAGGGCATTATTTTGAGTGTTACACTGGTTGCAATTGCCATTTACGTCAATTTTAAACGTACAGTCACCTGTCTACTGTCCGTTGTTTGTGGGAGAATTCTGTACATAAAGGGGTGATAGAAGTATTTCAACAGTGGAAAAGAACCTTTAATTATACAGAGCTTGTGTTTGTTCCGATTTTATCGCGCCGACGTAAGATCACGCATAGATTACTGTTAGATAGCCTATTCGTCTGCTCTACCTACAGTTCTGGACCATTTAGATTCAGTACATTACTCTGGACTGCGAGTTGTTACTGGTGCTTTTAGATCAAGCCCAAACTAAAAGCGCTGATCTAAAGGCGTACAATTTTTGCGTTGAAGATGGGGGAACCATTTTTTCAGTTTTGACGTCAAATGCTTCAAGTTTTACACTTGTCTTTGAAGCAAACCAAACCATCCGGAATTCCAAAGAGTTTTCCATAACTTCTTTGAGGATCCATAACTTCTTTGAGGATCCATAACTGCTATGTTATGCGTCAACGTTCCACTGCACCCTTCGAAATAAAAACGTTCCGCATTCTTAATACCATAAATTAGGTATTAACTTCCTATAACTTCTTCCTATATTGGAAAGAAATTGTGCTACATCTCTCAATGGCTAATTAAAATGTCAAATTTTAATTTTGTACTGTCCAGGCAATTAAAACCCATTATCTCTGACGTTATTTATGGCCAGGAGCTTTTGGAGAATAAGAAGTCACTAACACAGTGGGAGAATGTTCACAAAAGGTTCTAAGCTGGACAATGGTATTATACGATGTGCATTTTATATGCAAGGAATCATCTATGGATCTTATGGATTACTTTCAGCCTGTAGTGTTTTTACTGCAGAACTTGATACCATTTTCCAAACTTTAGGATCCATTCTATCTGCAAAATCCAATAATCTTGTTTGTTCTGAAACCAAAAGCGCTCTCCAGGCTATTCGGAATATGTACACTATGAACCCTGTAGTTAGAGATATCCTGTTCTCAATACACATGTACCAATTTCGGGGTGTCATTTTTCTGGGGGTCTCGTCACTGAGGGATAATCGGAGTCACAAAAAGAGATGAAGAGACAAAATTGGTAACACGTATGGTGCCATCGGAAATATGACTTTGTATGCAAAGCAAAGTATAAAATATTCCATGCCCAGGCATTTTAGAAAGGAATTGGTGATTAGTCGTTTTCGTATCGGCCACTCTTTGTTGTCGCACGGATGGTCGATGCAACACGAAGATCTACCATTATGTCAGTTTTGTAGAGGTACCATCACAGGCAAGCATATTCAGCTTGAGTTGACCGATTTGTATATATGTTAGGATGTGCGAGGAAGCGTAGAAGTGGTTTTAAGGGTCGATGTAACGGCTATTTACCGTGTGTCATATGAAAATCTATTTTTGTAGAACCTCTGACTATTTCAAGAAAGTGTCATTAAGACGTTACATATTATATTGCAAGACAGTAACCAATCTGTCCAATATATTTCGATACCATTTAGCTTTATATTTCCACTGATTAAACAATACCATCTTCAGTTCACAATTTAATGTCATATTTTCCCACTTTTTTCAACTCGTTAAAAACACAATATATTAAACTTGTGACCCACAAAGTCTTGTGTTAAACACATACACAATTTTCTCTCTCTCTCTCTCTCTCTCTCTCTCTCTCTCTCTCTCTCTATATATATATATATATATATATATATATATATATATATATATAATGAATGTTTGTATGTGTGTATGTATGGGCTTTATGCATTATTAAACCACTGGTCCGGTCGCCATGAAACTTTGGAAATGGTTGAGTACATTTCTGTGGAGGTCTCTGGCAATATAAAAATGTTGTTCAACATATAATATGACTCTCTATCTTATTTTATCCTAAGTCATTTCATTGATTTCATTAAACATTTTGGTTGCTAGGCAAAACTCAACAATCTAAAATTATGTTTCAACACATTTAAAATATTAACAAAGAATATATTTTATCCTAATGCCCTTCAATATGTATCATTCAAACAATAACATTGATTGTAGACTACTATAATTTCACCTATTATTAAGTTAATAGAATACTAACTTAAGTTTACCTAATGGTAAAACGTCGTACATTGACTTCTAGGCGATGAGATGATCGCCGGGTCAGCTATCAATATCTATAAGAGGAATGTTTGTATGTATGTGTGTATGCATGAGCCTCATACATAAGCCTCATGCGATCGTCATGAAATTGTTGAGTACATTCATGAGAATTTTTCGCGCATTAGTAAGTGTCAGGGGCTTAGCTAGGGGGCAAAGGTGTGCCTGTAACCCCTAAACCCATTAATTTAAGCAGAAAATAATAACCTATGATCGGCGGTAGGTTTTTAGCAAAACAGCTTCCTGACGACATACACATCTGCTTCAACATGTGATTTTCAAGGGCTAAAATAGCATAAAATATAAGTTTTTATCTCACGTTAAGACATTTTATTAAATTCATCCCAAATTTTGGTTGCTAAGTAACACTCAACAAATATAAATTATTTACCAACGCATATGTATTTCAGATCCATTTCTGTACAAAAATTATTATGTTAATGAAATGCTAAAATTAAGTTTACTTAATGTTAACACGTCATTCGCTGACTTTTAGACAGTAAGAAGTTCGCCGGGAGAGCTAGTACGTAATACGTATAATCCTATCAGCTTTATGAGGTGTAATATCGAGATACAACTACGAGCGCGGAACGCAGTACCCAGATGCGACATCGAGTACCAATCGCTGCAATGCAACGTGAAAGATGCGCCACCGAGGACGAAAGATAATACCGATATGAGGTATCATTCGCGAGAAATAACAACGAAATAATATATATCGAGAGCGAGACGTCAAAACAACGACCCCGAGATAAACGCGTCAGCTTACACAGAATGCAAATGTAATGCAAGGAATTACCACTCATGTTATCTCCCCCAGGTTCTTACTAGTGTGTAATAAAAGTAATATTATTTGGTTGTTATTATTGGGTTTTATAATTATTCGTTAAAATATGTGTTAAGAACTTTTCAGTGAGTATTTTATTAAAACTATTATGTTTTATTATTTTTTTGATTCCATGAAAGGGATTTGTGCACAACAATAGGATCATAAATTAGTTTTATTATTATAAACTAATATTTTCACATATATGGGAAAATATAAATGCAGTTGTTTCTGATACAATTATTTTATCAGAAAAAATGTTACATTTATAAATAAAATATAATGGTCCCATGTCCAATGAGACAACACACAGCTTTATTAGAAAACCATCTATTTACTGGCCTTTCAGTAGGTCAGCCAGAAACATTTCTCATCGGCTGCAATATCTCAGAACACGATATAAAATTAATTCTCCTTGAATCATTACTATGCTCGATAATTTGCATCTGGTCTGAGGGAATGCGTATTTATTAATTAAAGAGAAACATTAGAGAACGAATGGTATTCATGGGACCCTGATGCTAACTAAATTCACAACTAAATTAATTTGCAACTATCCGTGATGCGTCTCGTAATAAATGAAGGATGTCGGATCAGGTGAGTCTTCTCCCGTGCAAATATTTTCCCGGTACAAATCATATAGTCATACACAGCGATGATAAGTAAACTACTACAAATACCGTTAGGATCCTAATACTATTGGCGAATGAAAGGTTTTTATGTCGTAATGTAAAACTAAATAAATAAATATATAAATAAATAGACGTATATATATATATATATATATATATATATATATATATATATATATATACAAAAGAATTAATTCAAAATACAAATACAAGAACTATAATTGAATTTACAATTCAAAGCTTTTCGTTGGCTAACAGTACCAACATCATCAGGAATATTAAAACATTGGTTTTAATATTCCTGATGATGTTGGTACTGTTAGCCAACAAAAAGCTTTGAATTGTAAATTCAATTATAATTCTTGTATTTGTATTTTGATTTAGTTCTTTATTAATACACAAGAATACATATTGCGTTATATATATATATATATATATATATATATATATATATATATATATATATATATACATATATATATATATATATATATATATATATATATATATATATATATATATATATATATATAGACTATATACATACATATATATATAAATATATAATAAATATGGTGATATGTTTTCTTGTAATATAGTTAATAAATTAAAAATATTTAAAAAACAAGAATACTTTTAATGAATATATTTATTCAAAGCTTTTCGCCGATAAAATAGTACCAGCATTTTCAGAAAAATAATTATCTACTAAAATATTTTTACCTAACCAAACGAAAATGACAACCCGTGGGATACCTTTTATCCGACAAATAGATGACGCCAACTTCTGGTTGATTATTTGTAACGCCAGCTTAGGATGCCTAAGCTCCGTCGAGCTTTAGCTTACACAGTTCTAAAATAATCCGTAAATGTGAGGTTCAAATTCTCTCCTACTGACGATGGATTTTCCATCATGTAGACCTATAGTAAAGTATTTGGAAATTTTATACTTTCAGTTCAGTGAGTGAGAACTGTTATAGTTGTTTCAAAATGCAATAAAGTTTCCAGAGATCGGTAATACAGACATTTTATTCTATAAAAAACACTATTTATATTTACATTGTCGACAAAAAATGAAAAAATACGTTAAATATATCTTTTTTAATAGAAGAAAGCATTGCTGAAAGATTATTCTACGATTTTTTTATACCGATGATCAATAGTCTCCGCGATGCAAAGGAGCTGAAGTATATTAACATTTCAGTAGTTCTTTCGAACGCTTTAAACCTCTATGTAACGTCTTTCACCCGTAACTTACACGGTATTCATAAAATTAGTCAGACCAAGTGCATCCAAATACTCTTCTCCTGCATTGTCTCTAGTCACTTCTCAGCGTGAACGTACTTATTCAAAGGTCATATTATATCTTCAGCCTGTGACGAGCTCGGTAACTAAAAAGTGAATCGATAAAAAACCAATCTTATGCTTATTATAATTTAAAATCATAGATCTACATGCTGTATTTTTAACTAGTAGTGTAGTTTCAATTAATACAAATGAAGAGAAACTGAGACCTATACTTACTGCGACCACAAATAAATTAAAATTTTAACAAAGTACTAAGGAGTGAGATACCCCTGTGTAAGCTAATTTGGCTTGAACACAACTGAAACTAACTTAGGCGAAACGACTTTTATTTTACAATGTATGTTTAAATTCAATTTTTATTCACGTAAATAATGTTCTACATGCAAAATCGTTTTGTTGTTTAAGTTACTATATTTATTAAAATTTAAAACATGCAATGGAAATCATTATTTCAGAGTTGTGATTTACAAAATATATTGATAATATCTTTTGAGCATCAACAAGTGGAAAACCTTATTATAAAATAAATTACCATAGTAAAAAGTTACACACACACACACACACACACACACACACACACACACACACACACACACACACACCACACACACACACAAACACACATACACACGCCCACACACCCCCAATCACACACACACACACACACAAACACACCCACCATCACACACACACACACACACACCCACACACACCCACACACCCACCCACCCACACACCCACCCACCCACACACACACACACACACACTCTGATACATTTATTAGAACAAATAGGTTTATAATACTTAATGAGTAAGACACAAGATATTTATAAGACTTACAAGTAAGATAAAGTCTCTTCATATAATGATTATACTTTTTTACACTAGTTCCTTTTTTATATCTTTCGTTGTTTCCATAAAAGCTAATTTAATTGTTAATCCCTGAGGCTCTACTGGCTTAATCTATTACATCCGAGAAAAGTTTTCCTTAATGTAAGATAAAACTGTATTTATGCTTGCTGTAAACGTTTACTATCTTGAACGCATTGCGGGCGACCTCACAAAATGAAGTACATAAGCCAGTAACAAATTATTGTATTAGGATGTAATCTCTAACATTAGGTATATTCCTTCCAAATGAATTTAAATCACTATTTTACAGAATATTAAGGGGCAAGAAGTTAACTTTCAAGTAGGTGGAAAACAAACGATTTCGTCAAAAATAAGTGACGATTCATCACATAAATGACACAAATTTATATCAGGTAATTTTGTATAAATAGTTATATAGTTCCACTTTGATTCGAGGCTAAAGATTAGCGGTAGAAGGAAATTTTAAATAATAAAAGTTTCAAAGTTATAATACTATTAATTTAAAGGTTACAATTTTAACCGTAAACAATAACCAGTGTCCGCGATTCAGTATTTATTGTAATCAATACCGTACAATACATCTGTGCCAGCGATCTTGTAGAAATTACCTGGATTGTCTAATCATGCGAAGTTCGTTCGTAGTAAAAGACTTATTGTCCCGGTGTGTAACACATGTAGGTCAGTTGATTTCCCAAGGGGGAGAGCCTTGCTAATAAATAAATGTTCCTGTTGGTACATTATAATGCACTGTTACCGATGCAAAGTGCAGGAGACGTATCTGCGCACTGAGTGTTTCTATTAAGTACAACAGACTATGGTATATACTTGGATTAGGAAAAATCCGATAAATTGTGTAAAATAGTACGGCAAACCTACTAATGTTACTACCTTCTGTATGTATTTAATTTTGTTACAAGGTTTGCAATTGTGTGAGGGGGGAGCGCAAAAAACACAATATATTAAACTTGTTACATACCACTGTTTCTAATCAAATAATACTTAGATAAGCTAAATTAGCCATTACAGTAATCCTAATTAGTGCTGTAACTCTGCATAATAATCAAAGTTAGAAACTTCTAAGTTTCGTTTGGAATGCGACATGATCTCCGTACTCGAAATCAGAACTACGTACTTTCCATATAAAGATGCTCTGATATATTTCCAAACTTTGAAATGCGTCAGAGTCTTTCCAGAATCCTTTGTTGGTATACAGCATTAGGTCACCTAATTAACTATCTAAAGAACAGATATTATTGTAAAAATTAGGATTGCTGATAGGTTTAAAATATCCCAAACAAGCAATCCTAAATCTATTAAGCAGCCGGTATTCTTGTATCTTCCCTACAAAGTGCAAACAATTATTTGAACTTTAACCGAATGAAAAAAAAAATCGATAGAATAATTTTATTGTACATCCCTGATTCAGTCTCTTACCCCGATTACATATCTCCCTTTAACTTGCATATATTGTTTGCTATATCATAAACCAATTATCCAAATAATTTGCTTCATTTATTTTTACACGGCCGTTGAATGACACTTTTCGAAACATTTTTCTTGGTTACCTGAATCTATTATTGTTTTACAAATATCAAGCCAAAGATTTCATACTAAAACCATGTCTTCTCAATTTTCATTTTCGAAAACGATTCAGTGTATCGTACTCTGGTTAAACGCACCGTTGCCGTAGAATATGTTTTTCTCTTTCAAAGAGGTAAGTAAATCAGGATTATACTATTTCTTGCCTATGAGTACAAAATGTATCTTATCGTATTGAGGTATATTGAGGTATATATCTTATCTTATCTTATTATATTGAATAGTTGATTACTTATAAATGTATTTATTTCGTATATCTTGACTCTAAAAAATATGTTTAACAGTCTTTGTAATTTAAAATTGTAGAACAGTAAAAATATTTAAATCGAGTTGTTTATTTTAAATATATCTATATTTAAATATACTTAAATTGAAACAATTTTAATTATAATAACTATTGTTGTTGTTGATGTTTTACTTATAAAAGTTCCGATCTAATCAAAGTGAAATGCTCCGCATATGTGGAATAATGGCATATTGTTCATTGTCAAGATATGAGGGGCGGAATTCGTAGTTGCGGGATGTTTCATTGGCGAGATATCACGCCAGGAATCCGTAGATTCGGAATGACATTAGGGGTTGATAAATAGGATGAGTTTGCATTGGAAACTCGAGTAACAGATATGATGCTAGATCGAGGTTAACTATCCCAGAGATGCCAACACAAATCCTCATGCATGGCAATTACTGCCAACCGGAATAGTTTTGACGTATTTAAAACACATAGTAATAGCATACCTGGAAAATAAATCGATCAGTTCATTACGTTCCCGCAAGGCTTTCACTTATTTAAATGATCAGCTTAAAGTATAAATTTCAGTAGTCTGAATTATAAAGTACTGAAATTGGTTTCTTTCTACAATCCTGCATTTAACCCTAAATATTACATCTATAATCATCGTTTAGTTCATCTGATATCGAAATGAATTAAATTTCTGGTTTTATTCTCTTATAATGTAATAAATGTCAATTATAAAGATAAAAATTAGGTTTGATTAAAAGTTGTTGGTAATAAAAGCATAACGGCTATAACATTACTCTGTATTTTTACCTCCTGAATGTTCTGTAACATGTTTTAAGCTTATTCATCAATAAATCGATTATCACTTTAAATTAGTTATTATAACGTTTTCTATAAGTAAAAGCTGCATAACTATTTTTAAATGTTATAAAACTAATTAAATGTCGTTTTATACGACTAGTAATTCAACGAAATCGAATTTATTAAGCAAGTAAGGATTTTACGTTTTACTTCTATTCTCGCGTATTTTGTGCTTTCAAAATAATCACACTAATATGTTCAAACCAATATGCATTTAAATATGTTTCAAATCTTGTTGTAAAGACTCACAATTTTATATTTAGAATGCAAAATAACGGTATTATTGCAAGGCCTAATTATGAAGAAAATAATATTGTTTTTCAATAAATCGACTTGCGTTATTGACGGGTTGAATGGGTTTACTGTAGAAGGAAAAATAAAATGTCTGTAATACTAATGCTAAAGTGATGTAGCCTAATGCTTCAATCTACCAAGTAAATCTTTAATTTGTGTAATAATAGCTTTAGATTAGAGCTTATTTTAACCGCTCATCCTTACTTTAAAATTACCTCACACTTTAGTGAGTGTCCTCCATCCCGAGACTGTGTTTTTATTTTATTAAATTGTGTATTTTCCTAAATTTTTGAAACCCAATAGTAATAAGAATATTTTTATTTCATTACGGAATATTGAAGTTATTAAGCCAACTACGCCTACAACATTAACAGCCTCGTCCTTAGCCATTGCCGCAGGTTTAACTCTAGAAATATATCTCTAGTAATATATTTAGCATTATTTTATCTGACATAAGTACATTTAAAATAAATAAGTAGATATAACACCATTGCCTAGAGTTATCGAAAATATTTATTATGAAATTCGTTCAATGGCGTATCTGCCTTCTTAAAATACGATTTTGTTAGATTGTTGTCAGATTATTAAACAATTCCGTATAGCATTTGTACATTATACATAAGGTTAAACTTGTGAAACCCAATAGTAATTAGAATATTTTTGTTTCATTACAGAATATTGAAATTATTAAGCCAACTACGCCTACAACATTAACAGCCTCGTCCTTAGCCATTGCCGCAGGTTTAACTCTAGTAATAAATCTGTAGTAATATATTTAGCATTATTTTATCTGACATAAGTACATTTTAAAATAAATAAGTAGATATAAAACCATTGGCTAGTGTTATCAAAAATATTTATTATGAAATTCGTTCAATGGCGTATCTGCCTTCTTAAAATACGATCTTGTCAGATTGTTGTCAGATTATTAAACAATTCCGTATAGCATTTGTACATTATACATAAGGTATATGGCGGAGTAATGATAGATATAACTTTTGTTTAAAATAAATCTCCTATCACATTAGCATTTTATATTGTAAGAGTAAATTAAATAACTAACTAATGGAATTTGGTTGCTAAAATGTTATGTAGTAAGTTATGTTATGTAACTTTATAACTTACACAAGTATTTTATTTATGTAATGTTAGCTCGTGGATGGTAATAGATTCGATTGACGATATATTGACTAACATTTTTCATTATTACACCACACAAAAATAATAATAATATTAATAACATTAAAGTATCATTATCTGCCTTAGATTATCTTGCCTGTCGGATGTAGTCAAATTTCGTAATTCGTTCTTAAATGATTTCTCATTAAACTAGATACAAAAAACTTTAGCCTCTGCTTAATCCTGAGAGATATTTGGAAAACAAAAAAATTAATAGGGTAATGGGATATTGGTTCTTGGGTGTTCGGTATAGTTTTTGTAATTGCCCTTGACCTGGCTAATAAAATATCCTATTTAATAATCCTTAATGCTTTGAGATTTAAAATGTTTACAAAATACCTACAACATAAAATAATAAATTAAATATTAGTTTTGAAGTAGATAGAACGTCTGTAAGGGGTGGGGTTAGGCAAAGGAATTATAAGTTGTATGGGAAGATCTCATGGTTGGATGGCAAAAATTTACCAATTATTTCTTGTGTTTATTCAAGAAACGAGTTGGATTTTGAAGAAAGACAAAATTGTCAACAGAAAATATAAATTATCAACTAGGCAACCACTTTGAATAATACCACTGGTAAAAAAACAATTAATAAAATAATTTTACTTGAATTTTATATAATATTAAAATACTATAGTAAAATGCTAGGAAAAATTTAAATAGAATTAAAGAAAATTAGACAAATTTATTAAAACATAATAGCTAAAACAAAAACAATATTGGGATAATTTGCATAGTAGGTAACATAAGAATAGACGATAATAGATCTTCAATTATTAGTTGAAACTTCAAGTATTTTCAAAGATCAAACCAACAATAAACATAATAAATATCCTACTTTTTATAGCTACAATTTCAAAATAGTTTAAAGTAGAATGAGGAAAGTAACTATTTAAAATTAAACACAGGGTCATTACGATCACAACCAACGATGACAAATATATAGTCATGGGAAACATTTAAATCATTTGAAGTTGTGAGAAGGCCACAATATACCAATTAAGAAACGTATTATTTTTAAATAAAACATTTGCACAAAATATGTCTTTAAAGTTTTCGAATTTGTTGACCAAAGTTAAAAATAAAGAGCTTATTGTGAGATTATTATAGTTTATTACAAACATTTACAGACAAGGCATCCAATACACTGTTCCACCTCCTACATACAAATATGTATGCTTTGTATTACCGGATATAAATTTTACATATACGCAAATATGTTTTTTTAATATAAAATAATTGTATTTATTAAAGAGCTGTATTTGCAAACGATTGAAAAAAAAATTGATTAACTGATTTTGTTTTTGTTTCAGTTTTTGAAACATTAAAAAAAACTTTCACTTAAAGTGAGGCTAAACTGTTAAAGATATTTGCACATGTCAAAAGTTTAAAATTTATTTCATGCAAGGGACAAAATTAATTGGTTTTATCTAGTTAATGTATAATGAACATTGTTATAAAAAACATACACAAAATTAAATATATTGAGACAATACTCTTTTATGAAATAGAACACTTTTATTTTCTTAAAGTTAATTACCTGGAAAATTTACTACAATAAAGACATAATGAAATAGAAAATTATTAGGCCTAAATAAACGTACAATAAACTAGAATTCTATGGACATGACATACAAGCAGACCTATTAACATATATTTAAAAATTAAACTATGTTTAGTAATCAAATTGTCGATCGTAAATAATATTTAGTGAGGTATTCTACAAATAAATCATTTTTCAGTTGTTTCCTAATATCTAGTTATTTTAATAAAATCTGTAGAAATGATTACGTAACTCACGTGGACCGCAAACCAAGTTGGAAAAAATGGATATATAGTAACTATAGAAACAACATAATTAATATTTTAATTGTTATTTTATTATGATTATTAAGTTTTATTTACCGTTTTGGCCAAGGTCAGAATAAATATTTCATTTCATTTTTTTATTGACTGTTCCCTCTTTGTTCATTATAATATTTAGAAATTAGTTTAAACCGATTTACATTTTAGTGTAAGGTTTCGTGTTTCAGGTTATTGTTATAAAGTGTTTATGTCAACATTTTGTATTATTATATTTCTCATAAAATAATACTAAGATATATACATATATATATATATATATATATATATATATATATATATATATATATATATATATATATTATAACATAAATTGCCTTGGGCTTTATCTATGTTATTTCAAGTTTGTTAATTTAATTGTTATAGATTAATTAATTTGTTTTAAAGTGTTGGGCGCCAGTTTACCTATTGTTCGACTGAAGTTCTAATTAAACAATTTGCTTATATTGTATAATTTTAAATTATTCTTCTTATTACTATGACCTACCTTTATTTTTATTATTTTGATTCCTTTTTCTTTATAAGATTTCAACCAAATTACTTAATTAGAGTAGGCCTTACAAAGAAATACAAGACTTTTTAGTTATAACAATTGCTTTAATATTTTAGAACATTATTAATTCCTGTTGCCAGTTAAATACAAAGTATACATGTTAAATCTACATTTAATTACAAATTATTTCAGACTATAATGTCGAACCAAAATCTTATACGGTAAACAACCTGTTATTTATTTCATTCATTTTATTTATTATTATTTAAATTTGACCAGCTAATAAATTAAAGACTTTTGGGGCGTGTTTAGGTTCTTGCCTTATGAAATTACTTTTTTCTTTTGAAATTTAGAGTTACTTGTATATTAGAAAATTTGTTTTATTGACCAGAAATTTATAATTTTTTAAATTAGTTTTTAATTAAAGTTTTTACTTAAGTGCAGTGACGTTCTTTCCTTTTTTTCGTTAACCCTTGGCATTAGTTCGACGATTTTTTGCAACACTTCACTCACAATTGGTATCTGGTACTCTGACTCAAGGATACCTTTATTATGCAGTGATTATAAATTTAATAAATTAACTATACACCAACTTCTTAACACCACATTTATCGATAATTAAATTACTTATATTTCTTTTAAACAATTTCACACACTTTCTTCAGGAACATCCACACACGTCCATCTACTTTTTTGGTCGGAAAAAGACTGCCTCTCTTTTTCTGCACTTGAATTTGTTTACCGCGTATTTCCCCTTCTCGTTCATTTTCTACCCAATGAAAAACATCTATCTTGGCTTCCACCAATCAAATTTGAAATTCGTACGTTATACTTTTTTTTTAAACTATCCGTTATTTTTGAAAGTGTACGTGACACATCTGTCGTTCTCTCCCGTCCCTTTCAACTTTCTAAAACCTAACGAAAAACTCTACCCTAGTTCTCTAAGGGTTTTACAAATTGTTTATTGCCTTAAATATTTTTTTTTTTTTTTTAACTTTTTTTTTGTTTGTTTAATGTATTCCTTTGTCGGCTTTTACTAAGTCAACTTTTGGAAGTATTGTTTACTGTTAATGTTTAGTTTTTATTATTATTATTATTATTTTTTTTTTTAATATTTATAAATTTAATATTATAATTTGTCCCCAACAAAAATTTTCTGTGATTATAAATCAAAACAATTCTATTATTTGCTTTTTTTTTTTTTTTTTTCTAGATTTAACTGAATGAAAACTTTTTGTTTAAACCCTTTTTTAAATTTTTAAATAAATTAATCTAGACATATTTACTAACTTATTCTAATTTCTTAAAACACTAATGACATGAAACTCAAACTGCTACAACTCTATTGCTGTCACTAATCTACCCATAAAGTCCCTTTTCATTGTCTCTTACACAAAGGCTCCTTCTTAGCTACCTGTTTCTTATTGTCTCTTTCCGCATCAGAAACCTTTTCTTTCAAAGTCCTTCTACTGCTGACCCTCAACATTTCTGTCTCCTTAAATATTTACAACCTTACTTACACATGTCTATTTCTAAACAAAATATATAACAGTTTATTATAGTTAATAGTCTAACAGATTTTATTGGAGTTTATTTAATTCTAATCCACTATTTCTGATTTGATATATTTTTTTAAATTTCTAACATTAAATTTTCCTTTTACAACATGGTTTTCTAGAGTGGCAACTAGGTAGCTAGACTTCCCATATTTCTCAATTACCCTATATGGTCCCTTGAATAATTCTAAAAATTTCCCGTATATCCCCTTTTCCACATTAGATGTATTTAGCTTCCTGATCAACACTAAATCTCCTACTTCATATTCGGTTAACTGGTTTTCTTGATTAAACTTCTTGGCACAGTTTTCCCTTTTCATTTTCATTCGTAAATAAATTTCGGCGGTGTCGACGATTTTTTCACTTTCTTTCTCTGGCATTTTTATAAATTCGTCCCATATTCTTTTCTGTTTTCTTCCAAATTGTGCTTCATGTGGAGTAACCCTAATTGTTTCTTGAAAGGTTTCGTTGATTATTGTTTGTACGTCCTCCAATAGTAATTCCCAATTTCTATGATTTTCTTTTAATAATATTCTGAAAAGTTGATTCAGTTGTCTCATGGTTCTCTCAGCTCTGTTACTTTGTGGATTCCTCACCGAAGTGTTTAGTGTTTTTATTTGAATTCGTCGAAGTTCCTCTTTCCATTTTCTTGCAGTAAATTGCGTTCCATTATCCGTGATAATAGCCTGCGGTTTTCCATATCTATTGCAGTAATCTTGCAATCTCCTTAGTGTATTAGTCGTTGTAGGTCTATTGACTTTATAAAGCTGTACGTATTTAGTGAATACGTCAATGATAACCAAAATATATTTTGCACCACTTTTTCCTTTTGGTAAAGGACCACAGTAATCCATGTATAACAATTCTCCTTTGTTTATTGGTATGATACAATCCATTTCCCCAACTCTATGTCGTATGTCATGTTTGCCTTTCTGGCATATTTCACATGATTTGACTATTTGTTCGATGTCCTTACTTAGATGATCCGCTGCGAAATCTTCTTTAAATGTTTGATAACTCTTGTTAATACCTAAATGGCCAAAGTGAGTATGTATTTCCGTGATTAGATTCCTTTTGATATTGTCTGGTATGTATAACTTGAAATGACCTTTATCTCGACGATATAACTTGCCTTCCCATAATTTGTAATGCTGGTGTAATTTGTCCGATGAATTCCTTAATTTATTAACTATAAGTTTTGTTTTATGGTCTTTGTCTTGAAATGTCTGTATATGTTTAAACATATCCAAAATTTTGTGGTCAAATTTATTACGTATTGTTGCAATTTGAATGAAATTACTGTCTTGATTTATTTCTATGTTGTCTTCACCAGGGTGTCTGCTTAATGCGTCGGCTACAATATTATCTTTTCCGTTGCAATGTTTTATTTCAAAGTTATACTCCTGTATAAGTAACATCCAGCGGGTCATACGAGCGTTTAACAGTTTACAGTTGTTAATGTATGATAGGGCCTTATTATCTGTAATCACCGTCAAAGGGTTCCCCAACACAAAACATCTGAATTTTTTGAGATTATGCACAATACTCAGAAGCTCCTTCTCTGTCGTACTGTAGTTCAGTTCAGCTCCTTTAAATGTTCTACTTGTGTACCCAATCACGGCAATACGTTCTTCTTCATCATATTGGAATAATTGTCCGCCTAAAGCATATCCACTCGCGTCACACTGCAGGTAATACTGTTTATTTAGTACTGGATGTGCTAACATAACCCGGTCTAAAAATATCCTCTTTATTAGTATAAAGCTATCTTCTTGTTCTTTAGACCATTTGAACCTACATCCCTTCTTCAACAGTTGTTGTAATGGTGCGGTAATTGTGCGCTGTCCTTTACAAAACGGTGATAGAAATTTATGAGCCCGAGAAATCCTTTTATTTGTCTCGAATTTCTAGGCCTTGGAAATTGGTTTATGGCTCTGACCTTTTCTTCACTTGGCTGAATTTCTTCCACTTTTAAAGTGTGTCCTAAATATTCAAGCTCCCTTCTACAAAACTGCGACTTATTGAAATTGACAGTTACGTTTGCATCTTTAAAAATCTTAAAAATTATCTCTAGTTGTTCTAGGTGTTCATCGAATGATTTAGACAAACATAAAATGTCATCAACGTAAATAATCAAAAATTTCCTTGCTTCCTTTGTTAGTATGGAATCTAAACTCCTTGTAAGACTAACTAGACTAGAGCTTAATCCAAATGTTACCGTTTTGAAACGATAACCACTACATTTTGTCAGTAGATCTTGAATCGGTAAGTTTCCTTCATAGTCTGGTAACGATCTCTTATTAATTTCTCTAGCATCTAAGCAGATCCTGACTGTGCCATCCTTTTTAAACACAGGTACTATTCTGTTTACGTATGGACTATTGGCTCTTTCTATAATATTTAATTTCAGCACCCTTTCTATTTCAGTGTTGACTGCCTCCCTAAATTTAATTGCCACAGGCCAACTATTTTGCTTGTATGGTCTCGTATCAGTTACGGTGAATTCATGCTCATAGGTAGTAATTAACCCTGGTTGCTCACTAAAAATTTGTTCATACTTATAGATAATCTCTATTAACTTCTTCGTTTGGTCGGGTTTTATATTCTCTAATTCCAACATTTTTTTTTCTATTATTCCTAATCTTTCCTCCTTATAGTTCATTATGACATTACAATCCAATTTTGTTTCTTTATTATTATAAAACTTAATTATTTTTTTTTCTTTCTTTAATCGATCATTACATTTGGCATTAAATTCGACTGTTCTCTCTACAGAATTGATAATAGTTTCATTTTTTATTAAAAAGTTTATGCCTAATATGCAAGTTTTAATCAGACCTGGCACAATTATGAAATGTGTTTCCACTTTATATTTCCCTATCCCTACAGTAGTTACTATTTGATTTTTTATAGCTTTAGACTTCTGACCCAACGCTCCCATAACTCTTATGTTTGACATTCTCCAATCTGACGAATTCTCTAACAGCTCCTTGTTCTTACTATAAAAATCTTCTGACATTACATTAAACTGACTTCCCGAATCTATCAAAGCAACAGTTTTAATATCCCCTAATCGGATTTCAAGTTCAGGGCAATTTTCTAATTCTAATGATGGTTCAACACAAACTTCGTCTTCATTTAAAATGTCCCGTATTTCCGCAATTAGTGTCCTACAGTTGGTTATTTTACTAGAGTTAGGTACCTGGCTAGGGTCAGCGTCCTCGTTTCATGCACTTGTAGAGGGCTTGGGTTGGTAGTTTATGACATCACCCTTATGTTGTCTACCCTTGTCCAGCTGTTTACTCCGATAGTCGTTCTGACAATACCCTGTCTCCCGGCTATTTTCGTTATTCCTAAGGTCAGGTCGTTGCTCTCTTGACAAATTCCTGTCCCGAGTGCCGTTCGCTTGTCTTTGTAGGTGCAGATAATGAAACTCTGTTACTAGGTCGACAAATTCGCCATTAGTTTTAATTCCCCTCGTCACCAGTGCAATCGCCATGTTAGGATCAAAATGTTTGGCTAGTTTACGTATAATTAGATCATCTGGAAGTCTCGGTTCGAGTCCTTTAAACCATAATAAATTTCGTTCTACATATTCTACCATGTTCAACTGCCCCCTGTAATTATATTTTCCAAACTCCTACTCATCCCGAACACGCCCCTGTATTAATTCACTCCAGAATTTTTGTTTAAATGCAAAGATAAAATCCCCGAACTGTTTAAAGCTTTCTGAATGTAATCAAAACCAATTGGCAGCTGGCCCGCGTAGATGTTGCATTATCCATTCTAAACCTGTTCCCTGGTAATACTTTTCATGTAACCCCATAAGCTCGTTAAGAAATGCCATAGGTATTCTTTCATCTCCCGAAAACATTATATTCGTGTTTATTGGTGTTATAAGATTATTATCTCTTCGGTTTTCTGTCGAATTTATTTGTTTTCTTATCTGTTCAATATTTTCGTCTAATTTTCTCAATTTTGGCTCTAATTCTTTGCTATTATCTGTTATTCTCTTGTCAATTGCCGTTTTCAAAGTTTCTAGGTAACCCGTTTGTCTGTTATATTGCTCTGCGCATGTTTCTTCAATCGTCACGATCTTTCCCTGCGTATTTTGAACTTCACGGTTTATGTTGTCTAATCGGCTATCAATTTTTTGTGCATACTCTTGGTGTAATCCTTGAGTATTTTGGCCTGATACTAATAATTTTTTATCTAGTGTTTCTAGCAAATTGTTTTCGGTTACCATTAACTTGGTATTAAGTGTTGCAATATCTCCCCTCCTGTCTTCCTCCAGTTTCCTTAATTTGTTGTCAAAATTCTCTCCCATTTTTGTGATTTCCTTATTCAAGTCTTCCCTATTCTTTTTTATATTTTCATTTATTTCTATTAATTTTTTATCCATGTCTCTTTTATTTTGGACAATATTTTCATTTGTTTTAGTCATGTTATCATCAAGATTCTTTAACTTTTTTAATATTTCCCTCAAAATATCATTGTCTCCTAGTGTTCCTACTGTGATCTCATTATTAGTCAACATGCCTGTTGTGCTCTCTGTCCCCAAAACCCTTATCTCTTCATTCACATTTTCTGTTACTCTCACCACTTCTACGTCTCCGAACCCGTCTTCCGTATGCCTCATCTGTCCTACTTGTGTTTTTTGTGTATTTTGATGTTCCATTTTGAAATTTTTGTCGCGTATTCTTATACTGCGTCTAAGCGTGTAGCTATCTATTTGCCCTCTTACAATATTTTCCTTACTCATCAATTAATATAACAACTTACGCTAGACAATTCTTATTAATACAATAATACACTACTAGGTCTACTGGTCAATACATTTAAATTTTGATGCAATTTCAAAATAGCCCAACGTTGGGCGCCAATTTATAACATAAATTGCCTTGGGCTTTATCTATGTTATTTCAAGTTTGTTAATTTAATTGTTATAGATTAATTAATTTGTTTTAAAGTGTTGGGCGCCAGTTTACCTATTGTTCGACTGAAGTTCTAATTAAACAATTTGCTTATATTGTATAATTTTAAATTATGCTTCTTATTACTATGACCTACCTTTATTTGTATTATTTTGATTCCTTTTTCTTTATAAGATTTCAACCAAATTACTTAATTAGAGTAGGCCTTACAAAGAAATACAAGACTTTTTAGTTATAACAATTGCTTTAATATTTTAGAACATTATTAATTTCTGTTGCCAGTTAAATACAAAGTATACATGTTAAATCTACATTTAATTACAAATTATTTCAGACTATAATGTCGAACCAAAATCTTATACGGTAAACAACCTGTTATTTATTTCATTCATTTTATTTATTATTATTTAAATTTGACCAGCTAATAAATTAAAGACTTTTGGGGCGTGTTTAGGTTCTTGCCTTATGAAATTACTTTTTTCTTTTGAAATTTAGAGTTACTTGTATAATAAAAAATTTGTTTTATTGACCAGAAATTTATAATTTTTTAAATTAGTTTTTAATTAAAGTTTTTACTTAAGTGCAGTGACGTTCTTTCCTTTTTTTCGTTAACCCTTGGCATTAGTTCGACGATTTTTTGCAACACTTCACTCACAATTGGTATCTGGTACTCTGACTCAAGGATACCTTTATTATGCAGTGATTATAAATTTAATAAATTAACTATACACCAACTTCTTAACACCACATTTATCGATAATTAAATTACTTATATTTCTTTTAAACAATTTCACACACTTTCTTCAGGAACATCCACACACGTCCATCTACTTTTTTGGTCGGAAAAAGACTGCCTCTCTTTTTCTGCACTTGAATTTGTTTACCGCGTATTTCCCCTTCTCGTTCATTTTCTACCCAATGAAAAACATCTATCTTGGCTTCCACCAATCAAATTTGAAATTCGTACGTTATACTTTTTTTTTAAACTATCCGTTATTTTTGAAAGTGTACGTGACACATCTGTCGTTCTCTCCCGTCCCTTTCAACTTTCTAAAACCTAACGAAAAACTCTACCCTAGTTCTCTAAGGGTTTTACAAATTGTTTATTGCCTTAAATATTTTTTTTTTTTTTTTAACTTTTTTTGTTTGTTTGTTTAATGTATTCCTTTGTCGGCTTTTACTAAGTCAACTTTTGGAAGTATTGTTTACTGTTAATGTTTAGTTTTTATTATTATTATTATTATTTTTTTTTTTTTTAATATTTATAAATTTAATATTAAAATATATATATATATATCGCAATATGTATTTGTATTTTGAGTTGGATCTTTATATATATATATATATATATGACAAAATGTTTAAGATAAAATTCATTGGCTTTTTGTCTTCTAGGGATTAAGTCTTAGTAGGACGAACACTTTGTTTAGTCTACAGAAGATTCTAGGAAGCTTTTGGAAGTAATAGAAAGAGGAAATAAAATAGTCGTCAACAAAGTCCTATTGAAAACATTTTATTTTTTTAGTTTATACCAATAGATAAAAAATTAAACCGTTTGTTTACTAACATTTGTTTGTTTTAGTTTTTTACGAAATCTGCAATATCAAAAGTTATGAAATTTATCGACTACCTTCCAAATGAATTTTATATTTAGGGCAATACTATTGTATTCTATAAATTCTTAGACATACTTGACATACACAGAACGTATTGCACAGGCTGAAATAAAAGGTTTTATTACGTTGCTCTTTAAATATTTAGCTTAACTTCGGTAATCAACATAACCAAGTGAATATGACACGCCACAGTTCACACTTTATCCGTTAGACTGTAGTGAGTAAATATTCGGTTTAGATAAACCTGGCTTCAGTAAATACAGAATGTGCGGGAGTGACTAGCCTGAGATCTTTGCTAAGCTGTGTAACGTACAAATACTGTGCCAAAGCTTTTTTTTTAAATACGTCCACGTTATGTAATACCACTGGCATTAAGAAAAAAACAGAAAGAAATTTTAAATGATCCATCTATTATGTTAAAAAAGTTGTTTCTGTACATGGATATTTTTATAAAGGGTGTACAGCTAAATCATAACAATTCCTTAAATATCAGCAAGACATTTGTTTATTTCCGCATAATTCCGCTTGCAGAGTTTGATCAAAAGTGGCAAAATATAACATGGTATTGATTGTGTTTTGACATTTTTTCAGGGTTGAAAAGTTTACACTTGGAGTTGAGTAAATAGTGTGGATTAGAGGTCTAAGCTTTTGAGTACTTTGGTAAAAATGTTTGTTCGCCCACTAGACTTACATTCCTATTGTGATAACACTTACATACAACTGCTACTGACATTACATTTCTGATTCCCGGTTTGATAAAGTAACGACAAATTGAAGGAATCTGAGTAACTAATTATTTTATAATTAATATGCTTTTTCATTTCAGTATCGTTAACTGTCAGTTACTCCAACAGCATGACGTGTGTAATATTTTAATACTGCTATTATTCATACACTACATTACGCAGTAAATTCGTCTTTATTACTCCCACTCACACGCACACAGACACACACTCTCGCAGATATACATATTATATATATACATATATATATATATATATATATATATATATATATATATATATATATATATATATATATATATATATTGCAATATGTATTCTTGTGTATTAATAAAGAACTAAGTCAAAATACAAATACAAGAATTATAATTGAATTTACAATTCAAAGCTTTTCGTGGGCTAACAGTACCAATATCATCATGAATATCAAACATGATGATGTTTAATATTCCTGATGATGTTGGTACTGTTAGCCAACAAAAAGCTTTAATTGTAAATTCAGTTATAATTCTTGTATTTGTATTTTGACTTAGTTCTTTATATATATATATATATATATATATATATATATATATATATATATATATATATATATAAATTAAAAACAAACACTGAAGAAAACCTCCCTGCGTTTGTAGTTTTAAAAAATAACTAAATTATGTTTAAAACAATAAAGTCAAAATTGGTCTTAATTATCAACAATAACATCAGATATATAATGAATAATAATATGATATAAAATGAGTTGGTTTGATCTTCGTTGTATTACTTTACGTTAAGTCGATTAGGTTTGGATTGAAGTTAGTTCACCTCTCCTCATTTTAGTTTTACTTACACTTGGTTCAGTGGTTAATCACTTCAGATCAGTTGAGTTGATTTATGTTACGTAGTATTGAGATAGATTAGTTGGGTAGTTTGTAGTTCAGTAATCGTAATTTTAGTTTCTTTGTCTATTTGAAGCTTAAAATCTTCAAATTCTTTCGTCTCAGTTTAATGGATGATTGAATTTAAACCGATTACTTAAGCTATTATTTAAAACGTTTATAAAATAAATTTTAAGTTACTTTACAACTTAAATTATATGGAAATATCTGTAGGTTACTCGTAATATTTCATTTTTATTTTTGTTAATACGTTTCAAAGTTAGTGCGTTCCTATTCTATCTATTCTTACTGAAATGATTGGTAGTTTCTATTTTTGTTTTATGTTTATGAATGATTTGTTTTCTGTATATAATACTACCTACTATTGTGCATTATCCTAAATATGTCTAGGACTAAGGATATTCTATGACCCTTTACATTTAGCACAGAATAGCTTTTCCAAACAAGAACATGAAAATATTGAAGTAGCTGATCTTATTGCTCTTCGAACAAAACATAGAAGAATTGCTAATCTTGACAATATAGCCAAGAACAAAAGAAATATTACCAGTGCCCTCTATTAAAATAATATTATAAATAATAATTGTTAAATAATAATTTCAAATATTACTAAAATATTCAACCAACTTTTGAAAGAAATAGACTTACTAAAAATGTTGTTACAAAACATATATTTTTGTAGTAAAAGGAATTATACTACTATATTTTACATAGTAAAAGGAATTAATGTTTTGAAACGCGTCATCAAGTAAGCAATTACGTATTTACTTAGTTAAGTATTTCTGAAATTAGGATTTTAAATATTACTAATTAAAGTAGAGTAACAAAACTAAATATCCCTCCAATCACACGTGACTAGTATACGCATATTTGGCCGACATTTTGTACTACAGTGATATTAAGGCACTAAATATAAATCATCAATAGCAAAATATACATAATGTAAAACAATGCAGGTGTTTGGTTATTTAGTATCTAAGGAAATTGAAACATCCTTGCACCATTACAATATTGAAGGATGCCGCATCCAACGCAGCCTTATGGCCGCATTGAAGAAGCCATAAACTTCCGGAATACAATATTGCATTAGACGTCTGATTTGTTCGCTTTGAATGGAGGCAATTTGATCATCCGTCTCGAGTAAAAACAGCAAAAATAAATCCTATTTAATTATACACGTATTCGACTTTTATAATTTTAATAACCAACTTTCTATTTAATTATACTCGTTTTACATATTTTAGTAATGAATATGTAAACATAAATAAATTAAACGTAAGTTGTCACCTAGTATTTGTTTTTAAAAACTGATGTAATCTGATACAAGTTATTTGAAAGTGAAAACAAATTAATATTTACAATTAAAAAGATTAACCGGGTAAATTCTTTACATTAAACAACTCTAACTATTTTACTTTGACAGTCTGGGTATTTATCCAAATCGTTCTAAAGACAGGTTACTTTAAAAATCTCTTTTGAATTTAAAAAAAAGATTTATTGTAAAAAAAAGATTAACTTGAGATAAATTATATTACACTTTGAACAAACAATACCAATGTTATTTACATTTCAAGATATATTCATATTTGCTTCAAATTAAAATTCATATCTTTACAAATTATTTTATTAGATAACGTAAGGTCAGGAGAATACTGAAAACTTTGGTATATTTATTGATTCGATTCTATATAAAATTATTTTTAAAAAACAATAATTTAGAACATATCTTGGCAATCATTTGAACTTACTAGGTCTGTTTACATATTGGAATCATTACTCGGATTTACCTGTCTACATATTTAAATTTTTAAAAACTATAAAAGAAACTAATCTAAGCTACATATAAAAATTTACAAACATTTTGACTACGTTACTAATTTGTAACCAAAGCCAATCTTTTAGCTACTAAGGCAGACACAAATTAGAGGAGATCTCTATTTTTCGCGTTTGGGTTAACGGAGTCACCGCCCTTACACATTGAAAATAGAGGGCTTAGATTGGTTACCCGTATTTAGCATGTCTCCGTCCTCAACGCTGTCTAATAACATTTCCATAAACAATTATTCTTTTAGGGTCAATTTTTATTTAGCAAAAAAAATACAAATATCAATGAAACATGATAAATTATTGCCAAAAATTAACCATGTCACAAACTAAGCTAAAAAAACCATTATTTATTTAAAGTTCAAAATTGTAACTAACCCCCCTCTCCATCTATTTGTAATCTGGGCTATAGTTAATTTAAAACTATAAGCCTTCATCACATAATAATTACTATTTACAGAAAAAAAACAGGTTCAATTTTCTTCGTCACCAATTGTACTTAACGGTTTGAATCGCTGCCTAATCAAGTAGGTCTGAATAAAGATAAGTTACAATAAATTTCTCATTTGTATTATCAAAAAAAACAACGAATTTTACATATATTTCTTAATAAAACCACTTTTAAGCTTCACTTATTACAAGTACAAGAATATTAATTACAATTAAAAAAAGTTCACATCCTTTACATATTGTATAGGCATCGTTAGTTCTGATACACACTAGTTTTGTACATTTACTGATTTGATTCTATCGGAACTTATTTTGGCTATCACTTCTTGCTTTATTTACATATTGCAAAAAAACCACTGCTTTACTCTTTAACAAATTAGAATTTTATGAAACGTAAAAGAAACAAAACAAAGCTACTTAATACATATTACCAAAATATTTTCACTTTTTATTAAATTTTGAAAAGTAGTTCATTAACAGTTTTAATCAACTTCTAACGCACAAAAATATTAACGATTGCAGTCCATGACAAAATTTCATCCATCAAAAGTGAAGAAAGACAGATTGAATCACAAAGTTTCCCAGTCCAAGTTAACATAGAGCCTTGCATTAGTTAGCAGTATTTATCATTGGTTCTACCCTAACCCTGACTAACTAGGCCGAATATACATTAGCTAAAATGAAACAAATATTTATGCAACATGCTGAATTTTTGCCAAAAAATTGTTTAGCATGTTACAAATTAATAATTAATTTCTCGAAAAATTCACAAAAATTTTAAAAACTAAAAATTGAATTATACAATATTTTGAAATCAGGCGTCCTCTAATTTCTAACGCCATAAAACGTTGTCTTCTACATAGTTTAGAAAATTACAACTTGAAACCTTTATTGTTTACATGCCTAAAAATGATATCATGGGATTACTGCAGCTGTGTTTTATGTAAAGTTATTTGAAGTTATATGAGAGTTATTTCAAGTTGATGAGCGAACTTGTTACGCGGATTTACAATTGTTCTGATCTCTCTTCCTAGCATTGGTATGTGTGATAAACAATGAACCAAAAACAGTATGACACTCAACATTTTTAAAATAACTTCAAAATTAAAGAAGAATGTTAAGTATTTATAAAACAATAACTTAAGAATCTCACCAAAGTAGAAAAGGTTTTATAGGAAACCGATTTCAAGGATACAAGTTTTGAAAGTCCTACTTAATGGATCACTAGTAAAGTTTAAGCTATGCTAACACATAGTGGTTACTAAAATTTAATAGGGACTGCAGTTTTGCTTACAGAGTCGCGTTGTTGCTTCTCATGGTAACAACGATGTCGGCAAGCTGCCAAACCAATTAGGAAATGGCAACTGATTTAGTAGTTGTAAAGATCAATCTATACTATTGCATAAAAACCTAATGGAATCGGCGTGTGTGTGCGCGACACTCAATTATCCATAATCTACTTAGCCAGCTTACAGTAAATGTGTCTTAAGTCACTTTTAAACTCATTAAACAGGTGATCTCCAGCAGACGAAATTAATGCCTGCTTAAAAAAGTCCGTGATAAGGAAACATATTGAGCAATTCCACTTGCTCAAAACATGATGGTAGATCTCTATAACGACCATGATGCGGGCCAATTCTTTGATAATTTGCTCAAAATTGGCGATGGTAGTAAAATTACTGACCAACGTAGGAGGATTTCCTTCCGAGACACACCCCGTTGAGCAGATTATATCAAATTTGTTTCCCACAGAGCTATTTTAGACCCAAAAATGATAGTGTAAACCAATTGAACAGTAAAAGTTATAAACATTACTGTTGTTGAAATAACATCTTATTTACCTATTGATGCAATTATGGAAGAGGATCAAGAGGTTCATTAACCATTTGAGTTTCTTAACACCTTGGAACTGCCTGGTGAACCCTCCACAAGCTTGAATTGAAAAGGGGGAGTCCCCGTAATGTTACGTTCGAACTTAGAGCCATCAAAGCCGTATAACGGTTCCAAGCTTTTGATAAAATCTTTAAAAGAAAAATGTCATTGAAGCTGGCATTTTAACTGGCTCCGCAAAAGAGAAAGAGGTAATCATTCTAAGAATACCTCTTACAATATCTAAGTATCTCTTAAATTTCAAGCGTCTACCCCTTAAGAGTTGCCTTTTTATTGACGATCAATATATATATACATCTATCAAAGAAAGACCCTTAGGGTTGCATGCCTCTATTTGGAAACTCAGTGTTTCTTCCATGGATGATTGTACGTTGTTTGCTCAGGTGTTTCGAGCAGAAGGAACATACATATTTTCACAAATGAAAACAAAGTTGTATAAACATAATATAAAAGTTTCTTTTGTGTAAACATGTTCATATTAGAAATCTTTTCAACAACTTAGAGTCAACTTATTTCATCACGGTTTTGTATTACTGAATGAAATAAGTACAATAAAAATATGTCAACCTAGTACGATGGACGGATACTCGACTGGTGCTATTTATTACAACGTGCAAAATAGAGATTTCACTAGGAAGGGAACTAGTTTGAGGATATTTTTAGCCTCTATGCACAAACCGCTAATATTATTATAACCTATCAAGGTTTAAATCACTTAGGAGCACCTGTTTTTTTGAGGTATACACCACTGGTTGAGCTGGAAACTAATTTTTTTTTCTTAATAGTGTAGCAATCAACATAGTAAAATATCCTAAACCTTCTCATAGAAACGGACAATTAAACGTCTTATTCATCACAAAATCCTTCGTTCGAGATATACAGGTTCTTCTAGCTAATATTTAGGTTATATTTAACGAAATATTGAAGTTTTACGTTTTTGGAAACTAAATATCAGGTTTTAAAAGTCTATGTTAGGATCACGAATGCAAAAAAAAATCGTTCTTTAAGCCACGTCAAACACACTTTTGCTCTGATATAGAGTAAATTGTGTATATCATAATTAGAGCGATATACTGTTTTAGTTCCACTGATTTGAATATATATTTATAGTATTTAAATTTAGTATTGATGTATTAGCTTTTATATTTTATCCAAATTACTAAAAATAATTTGGAGCGACAAACTTAATCTTTTGAAAAAACTGGATTTAATCAAGCAACGATCGAAGCCCTTGGGTATCGTATAGTACATTTGCTGCCTTTCAAGCATGGATACCTTTGGTTGCAAGCTCCACAAGGTACGTGAACCATGTGTTTAAGTACATGCTCATGGAGAAGAGGATCAGAGTTACGTTCTGGAAATTCAGAACTAATAATAATATCAGTCTAATTTGGACGGATTTGGTCAATAAACCAAGGAAGGTAATGAATGTAATGTTATCGACGTTTCTATTGTTCTACAGAGTACATACAACACCTGAGAGGGCCAAAGGCTTCCCTTTTGTTTATATCTGCAACAAAAATGTTTATTTTTGATAGAAAACACGTGAAAAATATCATGGGAGCAAGGATTCCAGTATTTCAGCCCATTTTGGGTTGCAAG